>PIJE02000390.1:47503-110003 GCA_002895965.2 Coryphaenoides rupestris | reverse complement strand
CATCCACCATTCACTCCACCACCACGCACACCATCACCAGCACCCACCACTATCACCACACCTCCACCACCACCACCCACCACCTCCACCTCCACCACCACCACCACCTCCACCTCCACCACCACCACCACCACCACCACACCTCCACCACCACCACCTCCACCACCACCGAGATCTCCATCTCTTGCTCCTCAGCTTTCGTGCACTCAGCAGTTTTTGGGGGTTGTTTTCTAACATTATCATAATGATCATCATTATCATCATTATCATCATTATGGTCCTCATTATTTCCTCTAACCTCAAAGTCAGGAGGGACCCCCCACCCTCAAGTATGCATGATGACCCAACCCAACCCAACCCAACCCAACCCATGGGGTCATTCCAGTGAACACTGTGCAAAGGAAAGCGGTGAGGGTGAATAATTATTATTTATAATAATAATCTTAAAGTTATTTCTCTATTGTTTTACTCTATTGCTGTGCAACCTCTGGCACAAGAATTTCCTTCAGGATCAATACAGTTGTACCTTATCTCTTGTCTTATCTTATCTTATCTTAATTATTGTGTGTGATGTGTGATGTATTATGTAATGTAATGTAATGTAATGTAATGTCTCACCTCTGGCTTCACGTCCCGCTGCGTCGCTCCCTGCGCGTCCAGCTGCAGCGCCAGGACCTGCAGCTGCGCCAGCAGCAGCAGCAGCAGCCGGCCGATGCTTTTAATCCCAGAGGCCATCAACACAACTTAAAACTAAACTTATTCACAAACTAAACTCACTTGTGGACTTTGACTCGTTGTCAAAACATGTTCTCAAAACTTGCCACGCCGAATCTCAGGGAAAAAAAGTTAACAAAAAAAATACAATAAAATGTTGTAAAAGTTTAATAAAAGTTTGCTTTCTATTATTTCCACGCGTTATTATCTTCTATTATCTTACGCATTATCTCCAATAACCGACTTTAACAACAAACCGATGTCTTTATTCTATCTCAAATAGTTTAGATTGTAGACAGGATAGTTTCTTTCCCCTCCAGATGTTATAATAAAGTTATTAATTTGGTGTTTTTTTTATCTGATGGTTGCTTTATTGTGATCCCGGCTGCTCTCCCCCTTCGTCTCCTTCTTCCTCTTCCTCCTCCCACCGCTGCAGACGTGGTCGTCTGATAGACCCCGAGGAGGAGGAGCAGGAGGAGGAGCTGGAGGAGGAGCTGGAGGAGGAGGAGGAGCAGGAGGAGGAGCAGGAGGAGGAGGAGGAGCAGGAGGAGGATGAGGAGGAGGAGCAGGAGCAGGAGGAGGAGCTGGAGGAGGAGCAGGAGGAGGAGGAGGAGCAGGAGGAGGAGCAGGAGCAGGAGGAGGAGCTGGAGGAGGAGCAGGAGGAGGAGGAGGAGCAGGAGGAGGATGAGGAGGAGGAGCAGGAGCAGGAGGAGGAGCTGGAGGAGGAGCAGGAGGAGGAGGAGGAGCAGGAGGAGGAGAGGAGGAGGAGCAGGAGCAGGAGCAGGAGGAGGAGCTGGAGGAGGAGCAGGAGGAGGAGGAGCAGGAGCAGGAGGAGCAGGAGGTGCAGATATGTAGGAGACCTCCCTCCTCCAGAGAGGCCCATCCCACAACATGGGACCCCACGAATGTGTTGACCTTGGCATTAAACTTATTAAAGTAAAGCAGTCTGCTCTTAATTAAATACAATAAGCGGTTGTGTACTTATTATATCCTCAGTATTTCTATTTGATGTGGTATATAATAGGCTACATAGGCCTATAATTATACAATACAGATGCCTACAAAGCAGATATATGACATATGATGATATACACAATAATACGCCCCACTAATGACTAAGAAGACATTCTCCCTGCTGATTTTGTGACTTAATTAATCAAATTAAATGTAATGCGTAGATAAAATAATGTAGCACTAGCCTACATTAATTAATGTATCATTGCAATTGAATGTTAAGAATACATAACCGGTTTATGATTTCATAGTTAAAAAAGTATTACTGTGTTCCCCCCCTCGACCTTTTTTACAGTAAATAATGGAATCAATGGCAGTTTGCAGTCGGCCTGCTTGTACAGTGAAGCACACGCCCCCTGGAGGACACATGGAGCACTTGCGTTCATTCTAGAGAGAGAGGGAGGGATGGAGGGAGGAAGGGAGGGATGGAGGAAGGGAGGGAGAGAGGGAGGAAAGGAGGGAGGGAGGGAGGAGGGATTGGAAGGAAGGGAGGAGGGATGAGGAGGAGAGAGGGAGGAAAGGAGGGTGAGAAGGAGGATGGAGAAGGGGGAAGGGAGGAAGGGATTGGGGAAGGAGAGGGATGAGGAGGGAGGAGAGAGGAGGAAGGGAGATGAGGAAGGGAGGAAGACAGGAGGGAGGGAAAGGAGGAAGGGATGGAGGAAGGAGGGAGAGAGGAGGAAGGATGGGAAGGGAGGGGGAGGAGGGGGAGGAGAGAGAGAGGGAGAAAGATGAAGCGATAGGGAGATAGAGGGAGACACACAGAGCAGACAGACAGCCGAGAGAGAGAGACGGAGAGCGAGACGTGAGGAGCGAGAGAGAGAGAATGGAGAGATACAGGGGAGAATGGGCTAGGAGAGAGGGTAGGGAATAGGGAGGGATGTAGAGTCAGGAAAGAAAGAGAAGAGATAGAAAGAGGGAAGAGAGACAGAAGAAAGGCGAGAGGGGAGAGAGATTGACAGATTTGCCTCACCCTTGGTTGTGGAAGGCACAGAGATGTCACTGGTTTGCCAGAAATGGCCCAGTCTCTCTCTCACAAACATTCACAGAAGACGTACGAAAACGTGTATTTTTTTATTGAATGATTTTTAACCCCTCAGTTCTAACCTTTGGGCACACCAAAATTACAACTAACAACAGTCTTCTATGTTTATATATATATATATATATATATATATATATATATATAAAGACACGACAGCGAGAAAAAACAATGAACGCGAGACGAGTGTTACAGACATCACTTTTGACCAAACAACAATGACATTATTCGCAGTGTGTAAGGACCGACGTTGTCCCGTCCAACACCTGTCCCACGTTAGGCTCACGTAGCTATTCACGATTTAGTCATTTAGTGGAATTCATGCTTGAATTCAGATCACAAATCCAAAAGTGAATTCGGATACAGACGGTGAATTGAGATACATGTCATTAAGGAGCAGGTAAAGAGTTACGAGGTGCCTTGCTCGAGCTGTGCGAGACATCAAGTTGAACCACAGTTACAAGAAGACTGACTTTCTATTCCGGAAACAACTCGGGGTCATTATATTTCTGTTCCCTGTAAGCGCTTTGTTTGTGCCAATTTTATTATCTTCATCAAGATTTATAAATCGATCATTTCATTGTCTGAATTTAGACCTTAATATTTCTATACAAATTGAGTGTATTTTGCATCACTGGGATTTATTTTCTATTTTTTTTTTTTACATATAGCGTAGTACATTGAATGCCAAAAAGAGTAGTCATATACGAAAATACTAATTTCCTATACTTGAAGGCTCCTACCCACTGTGCAACAAAACCGCCGATTCTAGGGCGAGGGAGTGGGTTGGGTGATCGGGGCTGAAGTCAGCTTTGATTGTCGTGTGGTGTCGGGGGGCAATTTTGCCGCCCCCCGTAGAAACAAAAGGGTTTTGTCAAACATATTCGAGGATGAGAATGCCGATTACGCTGACAACAGCCAATGACATTTGAGATCAATGGGGAACGACCAATGGGGTCTTGGGGTCAAGAATGCTGACACCCGTTGTACTCCGAACCGTCCCTGGAAGGAGGGATCCCCCACCCTGGGCTCCTTCTCCAGGTTTCTTCCTTGTTAATGAAGGGAGTCGTTTCTTGGCCTTAGGGGGGCGCTATAGGGCGAAGGGGGGGTGTCATAATCACATGGCCCCATAATCATATGGCCTGTAAAGTCCTTTGAGACTGTAACTGTGATTAAGGGCTATACAAATAAAATTGACTTGACCTGACTTGACATAGTGGGTAGGAGCCTTTAGTGGTTTACTCGAAAATATCAGAATTTGCTCCGAGGCAAAAAAAAAAGTTAAAACAAACACGTAACATTTTGAACCAAGTCTACGATCAACATTGATATACCAAGGAATTGTTCTTTGCTTGTAATCAATACATTTGTGTTAGAACTGGCATGGGCTCAAAGCTCTTTAGGAGTTAGTGGTGGTCTGCTTGCTTTGCTAGAGATTCCGTACGGACTGGCCCGGCGTTATTACGTCAACCATTTCTTCCTCTTCTTTTTTTTCATTTGGAGAAAAGCACAAAACAAACAGCTTGCACAAACATACAAATCACTTCGACTATCAAAATAACCAGGCTACTCTCAAAGGTATTTAAGGGAAGCAATACTACGCGAAGAGAAGAACAGTTCTACACAGATTCACCACCAGGAGAGGAGGACGGTAGACGGGCCCCCCCTCACACCAGCTCCAGTTTGGACTCCTCCTCCTCATCATCAGGACCCTCCATGGTCTCCTCCTCCCTCCCGGCGACCTGGTCCATCTGAGACGAGGATGCGAGGGGTGGAGCGTCGCCGTGGCTACCGGTGCCCGCGTCGTCGGCCGGGTCCGTCGTGTTGGCGTTGAGGAAGGCCTGGTACTGGTTCCAGAAGCCCACGGAGCTCCTGGTGGCGGGGACAGTGGAGGTGGAGGAGGAGGAGGAGGAGGAGGGTGAGGAGGAGGCGGGGAGGCGCTCGGACGAAGAGCGGCTGCTCCTGGCTGGAGGACGGGCGGTGGCGGGCTTGGTGACCACGCCATGATGCTTCATGTGACCCTGGGGGGTAGAAACACATCATAATACAGAAGTTGTAAACAGCATTGACCTCTGTGATGAGGCCCTCTATATTTTAAACATCAGTCACATTTCTCTATCTTTAGCACTGTCGCAACAAAGCAAGGCTCAAAACAATGGTGAAGTAAAGTATATCAGATCTAATGTGGTCTAACCCTACCTCCGATTGATAGCAACCTGCCATTTACACGGATGGACAAAAGACAAATGGATAGAGAGAGATAAAAAATACAGACAGTAGAAAAACACAGCTAGCTAGATGGATAGATATACAACAGACGGCTCGTCAGACAGGCAGACAGATCACCTTGAGGCCACTGCGGCTGGCGTACTCTTTCCCGCACTCGGCACAGCTGTAGGTTCTCTTCTCGGGGCGGGACATCGGTGGTGGGAGTGTCGGGGCGAGGCTGAGGGAAACCGCCGCGTCCAGCTGGTCGCTGGCCGTCAATCCAGCCTTCTTAGCGCCATCCGCCCGGTCCTCCCTCCCATACGAGGAGAAATGGAGGCTCTGTCGGGTCTCCCGTATGTAGGCCGCGGCTCTCTGCGTCGCAACCGCCCTCTCACCGACACCAATGCCACCGCTGTTGTCGGTGGCATCCAATCCTGAACTGGTTTGGGGTTCGTCGTTGTGCGCAGTTTCTTGGTCTTGCTTTGGCGTGAGGGATGGTGGGGCGTGCATGTCATCCACATCCATGGATTCTGGGTTTTGGAGCCCCAAAGATTGTTCAGGTTCCAGCGTGGGTTCTTCATGGACTTTAGTGAGGTCTTGACCCAGCATGGGGAGGGAAGATTGGGTCGTGGTTGGGCATGGGTGGGTAAAGGATGTCCCACAAGTAGGTGTGCTTAGTAAATCCTCCAGATTGGATCTGGAGCCCGCAAAGAAAGCGTCATAGGATGTGGAGGCCTTTCCCTCTGGGCTGTCTGCGATCAGAACGCTAGAAGATATCATGGATTTACTGGTAGTGGAGGGAGTCGGTGATGGGTTGGACTTAGATAGATTCATATCAGCTGTGGCCAGATGGTCAGGTTCTTTGTCTTCAGTAGCTAGGGAGACTGGATCTTCAGGCTGAGTGGCTGGTGAGGGGCTACTGACACACAGGACAGGAGGGTCCACACTGACCTGGGGTGGGCTTTGAGTGGTGGGAATCAAGGATGGATCTGGGCTGAGGTCACAGGGAGGAATCAGGTCCGGACTGGAGGTTCCAGATTTGTTGGGGTTGTTGGTGCACGCAGATGGTGTGAGGTCAGAGCCCTCCATCGGTATCGCAAAGTGGCTGTTTGGGGAGAGGTCTTCTGATTGGCTGGCCTCAGCCAGAGGAGGGGTTTTAGCAGAGAGAGCAGGTGAGTTAGTGGGCTGTGATAAGAGAGCTGCTCCTTCCAACTTATCCGGCATCTCAGACGGAAGCTCTTCAGTACCGTCGGGGGGCAGCTGTCCACCGAGGTGCATGCGGATGTGGTGCTGGAGCACAAGGGCGTTGGTGAACTTGCGCTGGCACAGTGGGCACGAGTTCTGAATGCGCGAGTTTGGGGGTCGAGCCCGATGGGTGGCCAGATGTGACCGCAGGCTCCCCTTGGTCGAGAACGATCGGCCACATAGTTTACACGGGAAAGGACGCTCTCCGAGATGGGTGGCGTGGTGCAGACGCAGGGCCCTTGGGCAGCTCAGAACCCGAAGGCATACGCCACACTGGTTCGGAGCCAGGGAGTTTCCTGCGGCTAGGATGTTGAGAGGTGGCAACATGGACCCTGCGAGGGCACTAGCTCCATTAGCGCTCATTCCCAGCGCAGCCACCATCTCACGGGTGAAGTTAGAAACAGAGGTAGCAGCAGAGATAGAGGACGAAGGTGAGGCCATAACGTAGGTGCTGGAAGTACTGGCATTCGTGAGGACACTGCTAAGCGATGCAGCCAAGGAGATGGCTGCGTTACTCCCTAACACATCCCCCATGGAGGTAGAGGAGGAGGAAGAGGCCCAGGGAAAGGATGTGTGTGAAGGTTCCTTCTCCAGCTTCTCCACCAGCCTCTGCAGCTTAGACGTGTCTGACGTGGGGTTGGAGGAGGCCATGGTCAAGGCCAGGGAGGATGGCGAGGAGGTGGAGGGACAGATGGAGGTCTTGGGAAGGGATGAGAAGGGGTAGTGTGTGGAAGAAGAGAGGAGCTGTGAGCCTGCAGTCGCGGAAGACGGGGGTCTGAGCAGCCCCAGGACGGGGTGGTGTTGGAGGGAAGGGTGCGTGGTGGAGGAAGACGAGGAGGAGGCCGACGGGAAGAGAAGCTTGGGCAGGTGGGCTAGCTGGGAGTAGGCCGAGGGCGGAATCACGGGGGTGTGGGGCGGGGTGTTCTCGTCAAAGTGCTGCTGCTTGGCTCCCTTGAACAACCCAGCGATGTTGGAGGAGGACGACAGTGACAGGGGGTTGGAGAGAAGAGAGGAAGCAAGGGATGAGGTGGAGGAAGACGATGAGGAAGAGTTGGACGAGGCGGAGGCGATGGAGGCCACGGCTGCGGCGGCGGCGGCCCTGTTGAGCTGCAGCAGGGAGTGGGAGATCAGAGCCAGGTCAACGCTCGGGGGCAGTGGCAGAGTAGAAGGGGCAGGTCCTCCTGTTGTCCCCAGGGTGAAGCCTCCACTTGCACCGCTGGCCTCCATACCATCTCCATAGGACTCATCCTCTGGCCTGCGTTTGCGCCTCTTCTGCATCAAATTGAGACTACAGCTGGGGCTGCTGCTGCTCATCGGCGCGCCCAGATCCGACCCACCACTTCCCATCAAGCCCGGCCCAAACAAAGACGGCGGCAAGAGGGAGAGTGACAGCTCTGGGTTCTGCTCACGGTGACGCAGGAAGTGCACCTTGAGGTTACCGCGCGTGGTGAAGCGGCTCAGGCATACGGGACACTGGTAGGGTCGTTCACCTGTATGTGAGCGGAGATGTATCTGCAGCGCTGAATCGCTGCTGAACATTTTCCCACAGAAGCGACAGCCGTGTTGGAGGCGTCCAGCGGAGGCGGAACACAAAAGGGAGGAGGAGCCCTGCGACGCACCACCAGAAGCAGACTGCTGCATGGCATGCTGGCTGGATGGGCCACTGGTTGAGCTCTGGCTAAAAAAGGACAGCCCACTTTGCCCGCTGGCTGAGGTGGTATTTGGAGACTTCTCGTGTAGATAGCGGCTGGGCATGGCCAGAGAGAGGGCTAGTGGGTGGTTGGAGGACGCCATACTAGAGCAGGCAGAGGACACGGTGGAAGAGGAGGAGGGAAGCGAAGAGTGAGTGCTGCCCCTGGGGTAACCGTGAGCTCCGAGATTGGTCACCGTCCCCTCAATCTGTGGCCTAAGTGGCTGCAGGATTTGAGACAACGGGTGACTGGGCTTAGGAGGCTTCAGGGAGGACTGAGAGGGGAGCAGGGAGGAGAAACACGCCAGGAGGGGGGCCACCGACGTAGTGGGCTGAGGGGCAGGGGACTGGGGCGTGGGGCTGGAGGCTCGGTCGCCGCCTTCCAGGCAGAGCTGGGGCAGAGGGGTGAGGGGATGCTGGGCAGGCGAGTCCATGGTGTAGGACGCCTCGCCCAGACGCAGCACCTGCCTGCAGATCTCCTCCGTAATCTGCATCTGGTGGATCTGCCGCTGCTGCAGCACCCGCAGCTCCTCCAGGATGAGTCCCAGGCTCAGCTGGGCCCTGGAGGGCGCCGGCGAAGCGGAGCTCACCACAGGGCTCGGGGTGGGGGTCACGGGGCTGGGGGGGCCCTCGGGCACCGGGCTGGGGCTGCCCGGGTGCGGCGGGGGACAGAGGGAGGCGGACGAGGAGGAGGACGACGACGAGGTGGTGGTGGTGGCCGACACGCCGAGCTTCGGAGACGCCATCAGGGCGCTGCGGAGGGTGTGGGCGCGGTCGCTGGCGGCGGAGGAGGCGGCGGCGCGGTGACTATCGGTGAGGTGGAGGGCAACTGAGGGATGGGCTTGGGAGGACAGGGAGGAACGCGGGACGTCCGGCGAGAGCTGGGGCTGGGAGCAGCCGGGGCCCGATTGGCCGGGGAAGCCGGAGAGTGGCGGGGTTTTGGCGGGGGGCAGCGACGGGGTCTGTGACGCCTTGAACGACGGACAGGGTGGGAGGGCGAGGGGGAGGAGCTCTGTGGAGGTGGAGGGGAAGCTCAGGGGGGAGTCCCTGGCGGACGGAGACGACGGTAACTTCACCACCGACTGGTCATCTGGGGGGGAAACGGTAGGAGGAGGAAATAGTTATAAACATGTCTTCACAGCCCATCAAAAAACTCATGTCTCTCACTAACACGGGATTATAAAAGAAAATGAATTGCAGTCATGAACTCCTTGTGACACAGCACTCCTGTGTGGTCTAAATGCCCGTCCAAAATGATTCATGGTCAATTGTGATTTAATGTCCACATTTGAAGGCACATTCAGAAATCTAATAACTCTTTGACAACACTTTCACAAGAAAAAAATGTCTTGACAATGAAGTTTGGCCTCCGCTGTTCCAGAACCTGAACCTCCTCCTCCTCACTTCCTGCTTTTGGTCTCGGTCCCGTCCATTAGATCACTGAGGAAAGCAGCTGCAGTCCCCAACACCAGCGTGCATACGAATACCACGACTCTGTGCCCGAGACGACTACCTTGTTGCCAAGACAGCGCTGGACAATGGACTTCACCTAAGAGACACCACCCCCCCCCCCTTCTCTCTCTCTCTCTCTCTCTCTCTCTCTCTCTCTCTGTCCCCACCGTCAATGAGAAAGCCTGATTCACATACTTAGACACTCTCTTATCCTCCCCACTTTTTCTCTTCCTTTCATCTTCCTAAGAGCCCCCCCCCCCCCCCCACTTCCCTGCCTCCCACCCTTTCACTGACCCCCCCCCCAAACCTAAATGGGAGGCTATGGGTCGAGCGAGTCCTGATCTGATTGGGCATCGGAGGACAACGGAGGACATCGGATTGGCTAAGGGCTGCAGCGACCTTGCCGCACACTGGGGTCAAATTCCTGGTGTGGTGTTGGGCCGGATGGACAGGGGGGCGGGCGGAAGAGAGGAGGAGGAGGCGTGTCAAGTAAACAAACAACAGCCTATCAGACACCTTTGTGGCTGCTCCCGGCTCCTCCCTCCCTCCCAACAACAAGCCAGCTTGTCTGATCTGAGGCGTCCCAGAAGGGCCTGTTCCCATGTGGGACGTGGTGGTCGAGTTGGGAGGTGCATGCAGCGCACACATGCAGACGTGTCGACGCAAGCTAGCGGCAAACCTGCAGCCTTAGCTTGTGGTGTGTGTGTGTGTGCTGTGTGCACAATGCGTGACAAACACACACACACACACACACACACACACACACACACACACACACACACACACACAAGAAACCCCCCAAAACGGTTACACTAGTATGCATTTGTGTTCCTATACACTCTGAATGCAGCATTTATCTACTTCCTGTAACCAAACACTGCACTGGCCTCTGTGTGTGTGTGTGTGTGTGTGTGTGTGTGTGTGTGTGTGTGTGTGCTCATGCTCCAGTAGCCAGCCACAAAGCTTCTAAAAGGACAATGGGATTTAATTCAACTGCATTTACAACATCTCTAAGTGTCCTCTAAGGTTTTTTTTATCTGCCTTGACCTTCTCTACCTCCTCCTCCTCTTGTGTGCGTGTGTGTGTGTGTGTGTGTGTGTGTGTGTGTGTGTGTGTGTGTGTGTGTGTGTGTGTGTGTGTGTGTGTGTGTGGGTCTGTGTGTGCGTGTGTGTGTGTTCCTAGTTTGACACACCAGGTGAGACTCTGTGTGGTCTTTGCTATTCGTCGCTGCTCTAAGGAGGCACCAGCCAGGGGCCATGTTTGGTCACAACAGGAAAAAAGTTCACAGCGTTAAAATGCGTTAAAATGTTAAAATGCAAGTGTTACGCCTGATAAAGACAGAAAGAAACACACAAAAAAACACATTGTCTGTGTGTCTGACTATTCAACAGCAACACCACATTAATGACACAAATAAAATCCAATGTCACACCAGATTAGGAGACGGAATGAGTTCACACAACAACACGTCCATTTGCGATGCACACACTGTTCAAGAAGCGACCGTTTCTCACCGGGCTCGAGTGTCCGAGTTTCGCCCGGGTTCGGGTTCGGGTTCGGGTTCATAAGCTGCTGCGGTCGTTTCTGTTTCCGACGCGACATGCTGCTGCTGGTGGCGCATAGGCCAACGACACACACCCTACCCTCAGTCTCCCTGCACACTAGAACAACACAAAAAAAGTAAAATATAGGTGTCTAAATTACTCCAGGGCAGTAGACCAGAAGGCCACAGCATGTGTGTGTGTGTGTGTGTGTGTGTGTGTGTGTGTGTGTGTGTGTGTGTGTGTGTGTGTCGGTGTGTGTGTGTGTGTGTGTGTGTCTCTCTCTCTCTCTCTACGCCTGGTGTGTGTGTGTGTGTGTGTGTGTGTGTGTGTGTGTGTGTGTGTGTGTGTGTGTTAGTTAGTGGTGGATGCACCCGCTGAGGGGTGTGTAAAATAAAAGTCCTGCCCAGAGTATGTGTCCCTCGGTGCCGGTGGTGGTGGCGGTGAAGGCGGTGGTGGTGCTGGTTGTGTCCATCGTGGTGGTGATGGAGGAAGAAAGGCGAAGCAACTTGTGTGTGTGAGAGAGAGAGAGAGAGAAAAGGGGGGAGAGAAAAAAGAAAAAGAAAAAAAGGAGGGCCGACAGGGGCATGTGTGACACTTTCTCTCAACAAGTCCCCCTCTTTTCTCCCAACTCACCGTGCATGGTGCCCCCCACCCACCACCCAACCCCTTCTCTCTCTCTCTCTCTCTCTCTCTCTCTCTCTCTCTCGGCACACACCACACACACAGTGTACACACACACACACACACACACACACACACACACACACACGGTGTACACACACACACACACACATGGTGGACACACACACACACGGCCCACTTGTTCATCCTCTACTTTGCATTCAAATGGCGAATAAGGGAACCCTGCTCGAGGTGCCCATTGCGTGGCTTTAGGAAAAACCTGAGGCCGGTCACCGGGTATATTGCAATGGGCGGGCATGTTGTCAACTCTTATTATACTTTAATCATCCCATCTCTATTATATTTGAATCATCCCATATTATTAGTATTAGTATGTTCGGCCCCCCTGCGTGTTTATTCCGCGTGGCACCACGGTGTCCTTAATTGATGCAGCAATTTTATCGTTTCTTTTATTTCTTTCTCATTTTTACATTAAAGTGGCAAAACGTGGCTCTGTGGGCCTACGGACAAACATAATTGACCCGTCTGAAAAGGTTGTGCTCATACGTTTGACCGTTATAGCGCCTATATACAAAAGAATTTGAAAAGCACCACCAGGTGCATCGCGCGAGCGCCGTAAACAACGACATCAACAACAACAACAACAACGATGACAACAACAACAACAACAACACTGACTCAAGACGAAGGAGAGAGAGAGAGAGGAATTCTCAACAATGGCGTGCGCGCGAGGGCCACAGCTGAGTGAGCGTCACCCTCCAACCTGCACGAGCCTCCTAGACACACACACAGACAGACAGACAGACAGACACACACACACACAGACAGACACAGACAGACACACACACACACACACACACATAAGGGCCAGTGACGAGGCGCACAATGCTTCCTTTTTCAACCTCAACCTCGACCTCCATCCGCAGGCCGACCACGTGGAACTAGAGAGGTAACTAGAGACGGAGAGATGGTCAGCGTCAGCATCCGGGGGTCCCACCATCCCTCCCTCACCACCCTCACCCTCCCTCACCCCCCTCCCTCATGGACGTCGCTGCTGGGTGGAGCAGCGGCGACGTCGTGTGCTACGTATCTCTCCATTTTCTCCGGAATGCGTGTTTCTAGGCCCTGAGTGCAGCACAATAGCCTCTACACACACACACACACACAGACAGACACACACACACACACATGAGCGGCTAGGCCCCGTTTAATTCCTTAATCCTATTCGCCCTTAACTTCTTATTATCTGGGTTATTATTCTGTTGTTATTCACACAAAAAGCCTATGTATTATTTCGTATTTTTAATTGGTTTAACGTGATGTAATGGTTACATTCATTATTAATATGCAGCGGTGGGTGGGTGGTGTTTTTTTTTTTATTGAGAACCAAAGAAAGAAAAATAAAAACGGGCCTCCAGTAACCAGCGAGTCGTACGCACGTCTAGGCCACGAAAAACGTTTTATACGTTCTTGTGTTTACAAAACGTTTTTAGTGCCGTTCCTCGTTAAAAGCGTCGTACACCTGTCAATTATAGGAACAAACAGTGATTTCTGGATGTGTTTGTTAAGGATGTGTGGCCTTGCGTTCAGAAGAAGAAGAGAAAAAAAAGATGGATGCAATCTAAAAATATAAATATAAAATATAAAAGCGTCGTTATTGTGGTGCGCGATTAGCAGCCGCGTACAGACAGCGGAGCGACGCGTAAAAACATCTTATTATTATTTCCAGTAGATTTGTGTAGTTGCTGCCAACAAAGCGTTCGTCTTTTCGTGCCATCTTGCTAATGACAACACAACACAACACAACACAACACGACGACGCCGAGGAGGACGAGGACGACGCCGAGGAGGAGGAGAGCCGGAGCCGGAGCCGCCGCCACGACGACGACGCCGACGATCCGCCGCTCGGCTCGGCGACAAAAACGTTCAAAACGCGAACAAAACGAGCAGCGCCGGCGGACAAGTTTCCCGCCGCCGCCGCCGTCGCGCGCTCTCTTACTGTACGGCGAGCCGTGGCACGCATGCGCACCGCGATCATAACACAGGAGTTATGATTCATAAATTATTATTATGAAAAAAAAACAAAAAAAAACACCAACACACCCCCCTCCCCCTCACCCCCCCACCACGTCGACGGTAACCCCCCCCCCCCCGTGACAAAAATAATAAAATAAAATAAAATAAAAAAGCGGAAAACAACTTACCATGGTTTTAAACGCGGGGCGGTGGGTTTTATCCGCGGGTTTTGGGAGTTAAGCGGTAGCGCGGGGGGTGGTGGGGGGGTGGGGGGGGGGCGGGGCGAGCGGCTGCTTATGTGCGGCGGGGCGCTGCGGCTCTCAGCCGGGACTCTGCCGCTGCTGCTGCTGCTGCTTCCCGGTATGCGCAGTCGTCGCCTTTACCCCCTTCCCCCTGGACTCTTTATTTGTCTTTTGTTTGTCTTTTAAACACAACACAACCACACAACACCAAACAACACGACTCCGAGGAGGACGAGGACGACGCCGAGGAGGAGGAGAGGCCGAGCCGGAGCCGCCGCCACGACGACGACGGACGACGGCCGACGATCCGCCGCTCGGCTCGGCGACAAAACGTTCAAAACGCGAACAAAACGAGCAGCGCCGGCGGACAAGTTTCCCGCCGCCGCCGCCGTCGCGCGCTCTCTTACTGTACGGCGGCCGTTGGCAACGCATGCGCACCGCGATCATAACACAGGAGTTATGATTCATAAATTATTATTATTGAAAAAGAAAAAAAAAAAAAAAAAAACACCACACACCCCCCTCCCCCTCACCCCCCCCACCACGTCGACGGTAACCCTCCCCCCCCGTGACAAAAATAATAAAATAAAATAAAATAAAAAGCGAAAACAACTTACCATGGTTTTAAACGCGGGGCGGTGGGTTTATCCGCGGGTTTGGGAGTTAAGCGGTAGCGGCGGGGGGTGGTGGGGGGGTGGGGGGGGGCGGGGCGAGCGGCTGCTTATGTGCGGCGGGGCGCTGCGGCTCTCAGCCGGGACTCTGCCGCTGCTGCTGCTGCTGCTTCCGGATGCGCAGTCGTCGCCTTTACCCCCTTCCCCCTGGACTCTTTATTTGTCTTTTGTTCTTTTACACACACACACACACACACACACACACACACACACACACACACACACACACACACACACACACACACACACACGCAAAAACACTATTTGGTAAGCTTCCAAAGGTAAAACCAACATATACAGGCTAAAATGCAATATATTAAGATGTTTGTGAAGATATCTTTTGAACACGTCATCGGTTGACACCAGTTAGAACAGTGGTGCCCAGTATTTCATGGTAAGTGACCCCTTTTCTCAGGCCGGAAAACCTTTTGTGCCTTTGTGACCCCAACTTGCAACCAAATATCCCACTGTCCCACATATGCATCACGCCATGCAACATAAATAGTAAACGTAATAGTTTGTTCACGGTTCTCATATATGGGGAGACTTTTTTAAAACCTATTCAACTTTTTAGAAAATGAATTACAGACTTCTTTAAAGGTACAATTGATAACAATGACGACATTCAGCCACTAGATGTCGTTCTCCCCCTTCCATTCCATTCCATTCCATTCCATTCCATTCCAGTGGTCATTTTGCAATATGATGCATTAGCTATAAATGCAGGTGACTTTGTGCTGTGGTGTATCTGAGTGCTAAACTCACAGAGATACCACATGACCAACGCTGTTATACTATTGGCTCAGAAGCCTTGTTAGAAGCAGGAACTTGACGTCAAGACATAATAGGCCGAAATAGACATTTTCGGTAGACATGATTGAAAATGAGAACATACTTTCATGCCGCAACGCAATACTTTTATGCCGCACCTTTCTAAAAGCTCTGTGGATGTATTATTTCACGATTCATCTACATGCAAATGTTAACGATTGCACCTTTCATGTAATTCTCTTGAATAAACGATGCAACCTACAGAGTTAGAAACCAGGTTCCCCACAGAACAGAAGCAGTGCAGAGACGATGTTGCACGTGTTCTCTACTTTTCTCCGCTCATCATGAGCACGGGAGAGGACTGGACATCGTCGGGGAGATCGGACTCTGTCCCTCGTGGCAGTCCATGACGGCCATGGGATCTTCCTCATCCTCGTCTTCGTTGCTTCCGTTCAGCCACTCGCGCACCCTCCTCTCGTTGGACTCCATCTCCTCCTCCGACACTGTCAGAACACACAACCTAGATATGACCTAGTTCCAGTTTATTGTTCTGCGGCGTGGGTGTTTCACTTCCACGACACAAAGGTTCCCGGGTTCGATCGCTGGATTGTCCGCATCCTGTAGGCATCGTTAAAGGATAGACTGCCCTAAATGTAAATGTAATGTAAATGTATACATTTACCCTCAACTTCTCCGTCAGCACATCTGAATATAACAGACTATGATATGATGGATTGGCCTTCTACTGCAGGACGTGTCTAAAAACTGGAAGTCATTTTCAACAAAAGTGTCTGCTTTGCTAAAGTACATTTACATTTAGGGAATTTGTCAGACACTTTTATCCAGAGTAACTTACAAAGAGTACATTTGTTGAAGGAGACAGCAATATATCACTGTGGTACATAAAGATAAGAATAGAGCAGGTTTCAAGCATTCATAGTTACGAGGCTAATAGAACAAGTTTCATAATTGCAAGGTTGCCTCAGTAATATCTGGGAGGCTAATAGAACAAGTGCCATTCTGAGTGCAAAATCTACATGACAGAGTTGAGTAAATCAGAGGGATTTTGTGCGCGATTGCGGCAGATTGGACTTCGTTCTGAATCAGACTGAAACTTACGGTCCGGGGGCCCGGCGATGCTGCTGGCCCTCCTGGGCGTCTCCAGCACCCTGCGGATGCTCTCCAGGAACTCCTGCTCCCGCTTCCTGCACACCTGACTGAAGAGCTCCATGAGCGGCACCCCGCGGGGCAGCGTCTCGATGACCACGCCCTCCCACTCCTCCCCCTCCTCCTCCTCCTCTTCCCAGGGGTCCACGGGGTGCACCTGCAGCACGCTGTTCCCCGCCGCCATCCACTCCACCCGCTCCAGGAGCCCTGCCACCTGGCCCCGCATGTCGGGCACCGCCGACATGTTGAAGGCGTGGTAGCGGTTCCCGCAGCGCCGCAGCAGCCAGCGCAGCGGGCGACCCTCGGCCTCGATGAACTGCTCCAGGCGCGTGTCCCCGTTGGCCTCGCACCAGTTGAACAGCACCACCGTGTGGCGCCACACGTCGGCGCCCAGGAAGGCCATGTGCTCCCGGATGGCGCGCAGGTGCGCCGCCGTGAAGGCGATGCAGGCGCACACCACCAGCACCACGGCCTGGGGCCCCGGCGGCCCCGCCAGCCACACCCCCTTCACGATCTCCTGCCTCACCGCCTCGGGGGTGTCCTCGGAGGAGCCGAAGCGCCACCAGCCCGGCGTGTCCACGACCTGCACGGCCCAGCGGCCCACCCGGCCACGCCGCTCCTCGCTCGCCCGCGTGCTGCCCTTCCAGCCGGCGTCGGGGTCCGGGCCCCCCAGGATGGTGTCCGCCACGGTGGTCTTGCCCGACAGAGACCAGCCCAGCAGCAGCAGACGCACCTCGGACAGCTGGTGATCTGACAGAGCGACGGATGTACGGAGGAATGGAGAGACATGGATAGGCATGGGTGAATGGATAGATAGATGACTGGATAAAATAGATTGATAAATAGATCAAAAGATAGATAGATCGATAGATAGATAAGTAGATGGATACACAGAATAGACATGGATGGTAGATAGATATATAGATAGATAGACAGATAGATAGATAGATAGATAAGTACATGAAGCAGCAATATATCGCTGACGGTGCAGTAAGGTTCCAAGCACTAATAAATAAGTGCTATAGTTTAAACCCTCGCTGGTAAACAGCAGGACAGCTAGGAGGACAAGAGGCAGGCAGACTGACGGACACAGAGACAGACAAGGAGGACCAGACCACACCACTCACACCTTTGTACATCTCACGGAGCAGGTCGGTCTTGGTGGCGTCGTTAGCCCGCCGTGCCGCCGCCGCCTCCCGGACCTCGCGCAGCCGCCGCTCGGTGGCTGTGGCCAGCGCGGCGTCCAGCCGGAATGCCCCGCCCCCGTTGACCTCCACCAGGCCCTCCACCTTCTCCAGCAGCCGCAGCACCTGGCCCGGGTGGCTGACGGCCGTGTTGAGCAGGTGGTAGCGCCCGCCACACCGCCGCACGATCCTGGCCAGGAAGCGACTCCTCAGGTGCTCCTGGGCGCTGGGGTCGGCGCCCCTCTCCTCCCACCGGATGCCCTCGTTGAGCACCACGATGGTGTGCCTCCACACCGCCTCCGCGCCCTCCGACGAGGACCCGCCCAACAGCTCCAGGTGCTTCTCCGCCGCCTGGGCGCTCTTCTCGTCCAGTGGGGTGTCGATGTCGATGACCAGCAGGAGGGCGTGGGGCCCCTCGGCTCCGGGGCCCCCGGGAGCCGCGCCGCGGATCATCTCCAGCTTGGACAGCTCCATGGTCTCGTTGGGCAGGAAGGGCTTCCACCAGCCGGGCGACAGCACCACGTGCACCCTCCAGCGGCCCGCCACCACGCCCACGCCCTCACGGTTCTCCGTGAACGCTCTGAGCAGGAAGTGCTCCCGGCCCAGCAGGGCGTTGGCCGTGTAGGTCCGGCCCGACCACTTCCTGCCGTAAACCACCAGGCGGAGGTCGCGGAGGTGGGCGGAGCCGGCGGACACGCTCTCACCTGTCATGGTGAGATGCAGAGATCAGAAAAACGTATTATAGACTATTTCTATGTATTTATGTATATTATATAGCACGCTTCAAAGACAAAGGCCAGTAATTAAAATAGACACACACACACACACACACACACACACACACACACACACACATTTAGGTAAGGCTAGATAAGATAAGATAAGATAGAACTAGGAAATTCTTGTGCCAGGTTGCATAGCAAAACAATAAACTAGAGAAATCAACAGAATAATAAAATAAACTAACAGATTTACACAAATGTACAGTCCTAGTAGAAAGGTAGTTCTAAAAATATAGGAGAAATATAAAAATATATAGGCAAGTTAAGGTATTCAGACAATTGAAGTGTAATACAGCTGTGATAATAATAATAATGGTGAGGGGACGTATTGTACCTGATAGGAAAAATATTAAGAATATTGCACATAATGTTGAAAGGCTAATCATGTATAACACAAAAAAACAATACTTTTAAATAGAAATGACACATCCTCCCTCTGCCATGTTATAAACCAAACTATAATAAAGTTTAGAAAGGCTTCAGTTGGTCTCCAGAGAGCAGAGAGAACGTTTTTGTATTTCTGCTCCGAGTGAAACGAGTCCGTCTGCATTCCAATTCCAACCGAGTGCACAATACTTCACCCTTTGTTTTCTCGAGGTCTTCCATAGTCTAAACTACTTCAATAAACTTTTCATTCTTTCTTTTGGTTTTAAGATTGTTAAATGATTTATTTCAACACATACCTCCCATGTCTTCAATATTCTCACTGGACATTTCGTGAAGATGATAAAACCCCCCCCAGAAAAAAGTTAAAGTGAAAAATCGTGTCTAAATAGCAGTTCTAATCCGATTGCTCCCAACAAACACATGAATGGTCCTCTGCTGAGAGCTCGTCCATCTCCAGCTGATGGTGTCCAGGTGAACTGTGCTGTCTGTCTCTCTCTCGCAGTCAACGCGTCCCTGACGACGACGACGACAGACAGACAAACAGACAGGTGAGACGAGACCGCAGGTGTGGAGGTGGGGGCGTGGCTACACTCCAGGGGGTTCACCTGTCCCTCTCTAGTGACCGAGTGACGGGGAGGGGGGAGGAGGGAGAGGAGCTAGAGGAGGAGAGGAGCTAGAGGAGGAGGGAGAGGGGCTAGAGGAGCTAGAGGAGGAGGAAGAGGAAGGGAAGGGGGGGGGGGGATTTTTCAAACTCCTTGCTCTCACAAATCCTTAAATCTCTCTCTCTCTCTCTCTCTCTCTCTCTCTCTCTCTCTCTATGCCTCTCTATTTCTCTATTTCACTCTCTCTCTCTCTCTCTCTCTCTCTCTCTCTCTCTCTCTCTCTCTCTCTCTCACACACACACACACACACACACACACACACACACAGATTCATTTAGTGTCTGTATTATGAGATCCAAGTCAAGTGGATTTTTTTCAAGTCAAGTGGATTTTTTTCTTCAGTGGACGTTTAGAGTGGAAAGGTTTCAAGCTTTTAAAGAGCCATTTCTTTTTCACCTGAACAAATTCCTTGGATGTTCCAAACGTTACAGCACAACAACATGTGTTACGTCATGTAAGAACTCAGGAATAGTTGGCAGTTAGCTGCCAACTATCCGTTCAACACATCCAACAAGTTCTGTCAATTGTTTTCAGATTGTGTGTGTGTGTGTGTGTGTGTGTGTGTGTGTGTGTGTTTCAAAGTGTGAGTATGACTTTTGTGGGGGGCATTTTGGGGACATTTGTCGTTCACTATACATTCATTCACACGATCGCCCTTCTTAGCCCATATATTTGGAGTGCCATGAGATCTGTGGGACAAAACTAAAATTTCTATTTACACCTTTATTCAATGCTGGACAGAGGGCCACATGTGGTGGTGAGGATTGCAATACCATTTCACAACTAAAGGGGGCGGTGTTTTGCCAAATGTTGCTGTCGTTCTGTGCCTCTTACAACCTTTCTTGCTTCAGACAAAAGGCATACATATGAACTGCACACATATTTTGGAATGTCTTAAATAAAGTGAATAAATAATAGGTAAATAAATGTGTCACCCAAACGCCAGTAAATGCGTAAAATATTTCATGATGATCTTAAAAATATGATATCCTCTTGATGACAGACACTAATGAAGTACAGATTTAATCTGATCACGTGCTTTCGAATCAAGATAGTTATGATCTGTACTGCGCCCTCCCACCCCCAGATTACATCACCATCATCATCATCATCATCTTCTTCTTCTTCTTCTTCTTCTTCTTCTTCTTCTTCTTCTTCTTCTTTTTGTTTTTTTTTCATCAGCTGGTAAAGTGGGTTGGGAGGTGTAATAAACAGTAGGGGGGAGAGAGAGAGAGAGAGAGAGAGAGAGAGAGAGAGAGAGAGAGAGAGAGAGAGAGAGAGAGAGAGAGAGGTGGGAGAGATGGAGGGAGCTTGGAGACTGAAGGAGAGAGAGGGAGTCACAGAGAGAGAAAGTGGGAACGAGAGAGAGACAAGGAAAGTGAGAGAGAGAGAGAGAGAGAGAGAGAGAGAGAGAAGGTGCAAGAGGGAGAGAGAGAGAGAGAGAGAGAGAAGGGGAGAGAGAGAGGGGGAGAGGGAAGAGGCAGAGAGAGAGAGGGTGAGAGAGGGAGAGAGAGAGAGAGAGAGAGAGAGAGAGAGAGAGGATGAGAGAGGGAGAGAGGGAAAGGGAGAGAGAGAGGGAGGGAGTGAGGGAGTTTGGGGCATACGTTATGCCTCGGTCCTGCTAAGGCAGAGCAACGTGAGTCTCAGAGGAGGAAGAGTCTTGTGGCTATGCTGTGTATTTCTGGAGGGACCCGTTAGTCTTCACCCTGCATGGACTCCCGGCGACACCGGACTGGACTGACCAGGTGACCCCTCGACCCTCCAGCTAAAAGTCGCCTAACTAATACCTGTGTGTGTGTGTGTGTGTGTGTGTGTGTGTGTGTGTGTGTGTGTGTGTGTGTGTGTGTGTGTGTGTGTTGTGTGTGTGTGTGTGTGTGACAAGCCTGATGATATGATGTTGGTGTGAACAATTAAGTAAACGACTATATGGTCTAGACAGATTTACTTAATGAGTGTGATTTCATTAATTAGTAGAAAATTGATTGTGATTTTATTGCATCGTGTGTCTAGTGTTATTAGTGGGTCACTGAGTGTTATTTAAAAACCAATGAGGTCTGTATAATGTGTGTTATTGATGATTCCAAAAAGGTTTGAGGCGTGTATACTGTTGTGTAATTAATTATTTTGAAACATTTTGAGGTCTAATCTTGTGTAACTAATGATTTTAAAAAGTAGTGTTGTGAAATGAATGCTAGTGTCCTTTGAAAAAGGGAGTAAAGTAAAGATAATTTAAGATAATTTATACCAAAAAAAGATCATTTGTTATGCATGTCCAATGCGGGGCAAAGCGAGAAAGAGAGAGAGTCTGGTGTGTGTGTGTGTGTGTGTGTGTGTCTGTGTGTGTGTGTGTGTGTGTGTGTGTGTGTGTGTGTGTGCGTGCGGAAGAAAGTTTGTGTGTACGTGTCGGTGTTTGTGTAAACAGATAATAAGGTAAAACGCAGAGAGGGGAGGCCAGTACATGTGTGAGAGGCAGATGGCGACTCAGTGGAGTTCTCTCCTCTCTCCCCCCTCCTCTCCGTCCCTCCCTCCCTCCCCCGCTCCCTCATCTACCCACATCCTCCCCTGGGCTCCGTCCCGCATCTTACCTCATCCCTCTCCTCCCTCCTCCCTATCCCTCTCTCTCCTCCTTCATCCCTCTCTCTCTTCCTCTCCTCTAGCTCTCCCCCTACATCCCACGTCTCTCTCTACTTCCTCTCTCTCTCTTCCTCCTCCCTCCCCACCTCTCTCCCTCCTTCTCCCCGTATCTAAGAATGAAGGACCCCACTTGGATGCAAGCAAAAATCACTTCAAATCGATGCTCTGTGCTATTTCCCTGTTGCTCTTGTACCGGGCCGCATTTCTCCCTTCCCTTCTCCCAGCCTATCCTACTCCTTGTGCTACACATTCGTCCCTACTTCCTATCATTCTCCGCACTCCATCCCACCCTCTCATCTCATTCTCTTTTTCATTACTAGCCGACATTCTGCTTCCCATTTTTTGCGTTCTTCGTATCCTCCTCATTCTCTCTTCCCTCTCTCTACTTCTCCTCCCTCCTCCCCCCCTCTTCTCTCTTCTCTTCTCTCCCCTCATCTCTCCTCCCTCTCTCCCCTCCTTCTCTCTCCCTCTCCTCTCTCTCTCTCTTCTCCCTTCTCCCTCTCTCCCCCCCTCTCTCTCTCTCTCTCTCTCCTCTCTCCTCTCCTCTCCTCTCTCTCTCCCCTCCTTCCTCCCCTCTCTCTCCCTCCTTCCTCCCTCTCTCTCTTCTCCCTCCATCCCACCCTCTCTCTCTCTCCCCTCTCTCTCTGTATCTCCCTCTCTCTCTCCCTCCATCCCACCCTGTCTCTCTATCTCCCTCTCTCTCTCCCTCCATCCCACCCTCTCTCTCTCCCTCCATCCCCCCCTCTCTCTCTCCCTCCATCCCACCCTCTCTCTCTCCCTCCATCCCACCCTCTCTCTCTCCCTCCATCCCACCCTCTCTCTCTCCCTCCATCCACCCTCTCTTTCCTCCATCCCCCCCTCTCTCTCTCCCTCCATCCCACTCTCCCTCTCTTCCCGTCTATTATCAGCTTACGTCAAAGTCACCTTCTTGTAAAGAGCAACCTGTTGTGAATCAACTCTGCCTCTCTGCTCTCTCACCCCCTCTCCCTCTCTCTCTCTCTCTCTCTCTCTCTCTCTCTCTTCTCTCTTTCAGGGCTGACGAAGTCATCAGTGAGTTCGGCCAAGTGTTGCTTTGCTACTGCTCCGCGCCCCCCCCTGGCGTAGCGGCCTCCCTGCACCCTAAATAAAACGGGAGGAGAGGGGGGAGAGAGATACATGTATAACCTGGCAGAGCTGGCAGGCCTGCGTGTTTACTTTATTTTTGGCGATAATAGTTTAAAGTGGGTTTTTACTTTTGAATCGCGAAAAAAAAGATAACTTTGGAGGGCATACACACTTATTAGAGTGAGGATTTCCTCTGTGTTGTGTTTGACCTTGAAAAGTTAAGGGTCTATTTGGAACCACTCCAGATCCAATCCAGTCAATCACATTCACACAAAAAAAACATATTTTATTCCACATCACAAGAAAACCCGGTGCGGATCATGAACCCGGGATCAGTCCCCCAGCTCCGCATCCGCGGCGAGCCCAGCCGGTTCCGCAGCCTCTCAGCTCCCCTCCTCCTCCACCTCCACCGCCTCCACCTGCTGCTCCTCCTCCTGCTGCTGCTGATGCTGGTGGTGGGGGCCCCACTGGGAGCCCGGGGTCAGAACGACACGGAGCCCATCGTCCTGGAGGGCAAGTGTCTGGTGGTGTGCGACTCCACGCCGTCGTCCGAGCCGTCCGGCAACGCGCTGGGCATGTCCGTCCGCTCCGGCACGGGCCGCGTGGCCTTCTCCGCCACGCGCCAGACCAACCACGAGCCCACAGACATGAGCAATCGCACCATGATCATCTACTTTGATCACGTACGTGTGACAAGTTAACACCACCCAACACCACCCCCCGTTTGGTCACTGATTAGCAGTGACAAGTTAAAGGGGACATGTGATGCCACCACGTGTGTGTGTGTGTGTGTGATCAGCCGTTTTGCGAGCCGTTTCACAATTGCCATGTGACTGCCGTCTAGTGACATCACAAGTGGGAATGT
Source organism: Coryphaenoides rupestris (assembly GCA_002895965.2). Classification (NCBI taxonomy): domain Eukaryota; kingdom Metazoa; phylum Chordata; class Actinopteri; order Gadiformes; family Macrouridae; genus Coryphaenoides; species Coryphaenoides rupestris. The sequence goes on along the minus strand of PIJE02000390.1, from coordinate 85,970 downwards.
CCACCTAGATGTATGCTGACTAGATCAGTTTACCTGTCGGTACAGTCCACTGGGTAGGCTGGTAGACCGATCTAGTAATCATACATCTAGGCGGACATTCCCACTTGTGATGTCACCAGACGGTAGTCACATGGCGATTGTGAAACGGCTTGCAATGGCTAATCACACTCACACCTGGTGGCGTGATATGTCTCCTTTACCCCCCACCCCCCAATCAATACACAGCATTCTGTTCATCATATCTGGCTTACCTGGTTTTGTTGTTGTGGTGTGGCTCTGTTTGTGTGGTTTTTGTGTCGTGGTTGTTGTTGTGTTGTTGTTGTTGTTGTTGTGGTGATGGTGGTGTTGTTGTTGTGTGGTTGTTGTGGTGTTGTTTTGTGGTGTTGTTGTGTGGTTGGTGTGGTGTTGTTGTGGTGTGGCTGTTATGGTGTTGTTGTGCTTGTTGTTGTTGTTGTGTGGTTGTTGTTGTGGTGTGCCTGTTATGGTGTTGTTGTGCTTGTTGATGTTGTTGTGGTTGTTGTTGTTGTGTGGTTGTTGTTGTGGTGTGCCTGTTATGGTGTTGTTGTGCTTGTTGATGTTGTTGTGGTTGTTGTTGTTGTGGTGGTGTTGTTGTGTGGTTGTTGTTGTGGTGTGGTTGTGTGTGTGCCGGGAGCAGATCCTGGTGAACGTGGGGAATCATTTTGAGCAGGAGAGCAGTGTGTTCCTGGCCCCGCGGAGGGGCGTCTACAGCTTCAACTTCCACGTGGTGAAGGCCTACAACCGACAGACCATCCAGGTACGAGGGAGAGGGAACCGGTCCTAGCAGCGCTTTAAACAGTTGTGCAAACATGTAAACATAAAGATGTTGGGTTTTTTTAACGTGTATGATGTAATGCAATCATTCTCAGCCGGCTAGCCTCCGGACCCAGACATGTCATTAGCTATTACATCACAACCGCCCCCCCGCCCAAAAAAGTTTTTAACAATATTGCAGTAATCAACAATGCCTTTGTGTGCTGTTAAAAACAAAAAGCTGCCACAATTGGGGCTAAATACTGAGCCATTGAAACATGAAGTGACATTGGAACATTTGTTCATGCATGTGCTTCTGTCTAAGGTCCTGCTCACACCTGCATCACCTGTCTCCTCCGCCCTCTGCAGGTGAGCCTGATGCTGAACGGCTGGCCCATGGTGTCGGCCTTCGCCGGGGACCAGGACGTGACCCGGGAGGCGGCCACCAACGCCGGCCTGGTCATCATGGAGAGGGGCGACAAGGCCTACCTGAAGCTGGAGAGGGGCAACCTGATGGGGGGCTGGAAGTACTCCACCTTCTCCGGGTTCCTGGTCTTCCCGTTGTGATCGGCTACCCAGACTGGGGATGTGGGACCGGTGGGAATGGGCACATGGATGGATGGATGGATGTATGTATGGGAGGGTGGAGGGCGGGTTGGAGGCGGTGGACGGGTTGGGGTTGGGGTTGGGGTTTGGGGTTTGGGGTTGGGGTTGTGAGAGGTGGTCGGTAGGGTGGTGTAGGTGGGTGTGTCGGGTGGATGGGATGTTGGGATTTTTGGGAGAGTGGAGGTTGGGTTTGGAGGTGGATGGGGGGCTGGGGTGGTTTGGGTGGTGTTTGGTAGCTGTTGGGGTTGTTTGAGGGTTGGGTGTGGTTTCGGGGGGCGGTGATGGGGGCTGGGGGGCCCCAGGAGTTTGATGGGCGGAGGTAGTTTGGTTTTGGGGTGGGTGGTCCGTGGTAGATGGGGTGGGGTTGAGGGAGGTGGGCGGGTTTGGGGGGCGGGGTTGGTTTGGTGGGCGGGTTCACATGGGAGCACAACAGGAAGTATGCGACGTTGATGTCTGAAAACAGGAAGTGTGTCATGCGTAGCTTAGGGTGACCAGATTCCCTCATATCTGACAGACTGTCACTGGCTGGAGCTGTCACCGGAAATAACCGGAAAAAAATATTTTACAATATTAAATGCAGAAAAAACCCATCAGATATTGATATATATGGACTGCCAAACTACAAATGTCCATGCTTTCATTTCAGTAATTGGTTATGTGTAGCTTTGTAATTATGCCCGACGAATGGACCTGAAATATATTAGGAGAGCAATGTTTCGATGACAAACGTACATGACCTGTGTTACGCTGGAACACATTAGAAGAAGAGGAACAAGAACAAGAAGGACATAACATTTATTAGCTTGCGATATCACATAGATTTACAATGCAGACCTGCAGGCAACAGAGGAAAACTATATTTTGTTCTTAGATTTAAGCAATTTTACCTCAGCATATGCAACTTTCTGATCAGAAGATACAAGAACATATACTTCAAATTTGATGTCATGGCAAATATTTCAAATTTCTACAAAAGCATCTATGCAATTTGATATTAAACTCTCAAAACCACATACTGTAGTTGTTGGATGAAAATGATTGATCAAAACATACATTTCCATGTTTCTGAGCAGACATGTCTGAGCCAAACACGGGACATTTATTATTGCAATAAAATAATTGAGTAAATCAAATAAGATGAGTAAAATAATTTATTTTGTGCAATGTGGGCTTGAGTGCAATGAATAAGTAAGAGTATATATATGTTTTTTTTGTTTAATTACATTTTGTAAATTGTAAACTACTGTATTCCAGAATGTATCTTGCCTGTCTTTCAACCTGGGTCCGCTCCAACGTGTCTTGTGTCTTATGTTGCATATTGCCTGTTATGAAAACACACTTTTACCATGGATCTGGATCTTTGGATAAATAAATATTAAAAAAACAAAATAGATGTTAAAACAGTCGCCACTTGTCTTTTAATTTCAAAATGTATTATGTGTAGTATTTTTTTTCAGAAATTACATTAAACGTAGATTTATTAAATTTGTTATGTAGTAAAAACCACTTATCACATATTGTGGTCTTACATGTGGTCAGCAGAAGACAGTATTGGTTCTACCTGTTAGCTGGTTCTCCTCAATTTTATCACTTTCCCTGCCATTTACCTTTTTCCACAAAATTACAGAATTGTCCTACATTTTACGATATTCCCTTCTCATCTCACCAGAATCGCCTGTTACTTTATCCAGAAATTCCAGATTCTCCTCTTACTTTGCCATATCCACCAGATTCTCATGTTACTTTATCCAGATTCTCCTCTTACTTTACCATATCCTCCAGATTCTCCTCTTACTTAATATTCTCCTCTCAACTCACCAGATTCTCCTCTTATTTTACCATATCCTCTCGTATCTATTTTCCAGATTCTCATCTTTCTTTACCATATTCTCTAGATTCTCGTCTCATTTTACTATATCCTGCCCAGAGTCTCCTCTTACTTCACCGCACCGTTCCCAGCAGCTGTTGGTAAATATAGCTCCGAGCAGCAGGGTCTGGCGCGGGTGGGCCGGGCCGGGCCAGCAGCAGAACAGAGAGGTGTGCCGTGGTGGGGCGGTGGGGCGGTGGGGCGGCGCCGGTGCGCCCGGAAGCTGGTCCCGGTCCCGGGAACCAGACAGATGGAGACGTTGGCCCGGAGTCGGCCCACACTCGGCATGGGGCGCCACGGGGAGGGTGTGGAACGTTGTCACAATCACTCACTTACACTTGCATGACCACAGCGGACACCATCTCTCTCTCTATCTCAATCTCTCTCTCTCTCCCTCTCTATCTCTCTCTCCCTCTCTATCTCTCTCTAGCTCTCTCTCGTGCTCTGTCTCTCTCTGTCTCTCTCTCTCTTTCTCACGCTATCTATCGCTCACTCTCTCTCACTCTGTCCTCTCTCTCTCTCTCACACACACGCTCTGTCTATCTCTCTCTCTCTGTGTCTCTCTCTCTCTCCCACGCTCTGATAATAATAATCATAATCGCATTCATATTGCGCTTTTCAAGACACCCAGCTCGCTTAACATAGTGTGTGTGTGTGTGTGTGTGTGTGTGTGGGGTGGGGGTGAGGTGAGGGGGGGTGTGTTGACACCTCATCCACCCATCCCAGTGTGTATCAGTGTAGCACCCACCTGGGCAGCCAGCAGAACGCTCACGACACACACACCCGTGCTCACAGCGGAGAGGTGAGCGATGATGCAATCCAATCAGAGACCAGGGGAGGACGATCAGGCAGCCATGTTGGAACTCGTGCCAGAATTTGCCGGGAATTTGGGAACTCTATCTTTTTTTTATCTCCCCCCCCCCCCTCTCTCTCTCTATATATATATATACCTCCCTCTCCCCCTCTCCCCCTCTCCCCGCTCTCACACACACTCTTTATTTCTCTCTCTTCATCACTTTTTATCACTGTCTTTCTCTCTCTTTCGATCTCTCTCTCTCTCTCTCACTCCTTCCTTCTTTCAATTTAGTTCAATTTACTGTCATTCAAAGGGATTTATTGGCATGAAAAATGCACATTAACATTGCCAACACACATGTAACACACACACACACACGCGCACACACACACACACACACACACACACACGCACACAACACACACAAGGCCCTACCCGTCTAGATTCAGCCTGATCTGTGGAGTCATGGAGACTGTGGAGACGGTTCCATTGACTACAGGACGAGGAGACACAGTGAGAACACACGTGGTTAGTTTAGTTCGTTGAGTTTAGTCAGTTTAGTCTACGTCGGTGACAGGGGGTTAAAAAAGAGTTCTATAGCTACAGTATATATATCACACCTGCATAGCGTCGCATGGCATTTAATCACAAGAAAATATTGCGGTGAACTTCCAAAACGTGTCTCGTAGCATGGAGGTTGTGTTCAAACCCCAATGATAATAAGATAGTGTCGATGCAGTGCTAATAGTTATATTTGACCATAAACACACATCCAAGGCAAAAACCATCCCAATATCAATCATGAATATATATCACAAATATATTTTTAAATAAGCAAAATGGAGCATGGATGTATGTTTTTTTTGTCACGTATATATGTATAAATAATGATAATAACATAAAAACCAATGTGCATATTCACAATACTACACCTAATGGCTTAATTCATTCACAACAAAATTGAAAGGTGAATGAATTTGCAACGTTTATCACGCATCGAGCGCGCTACAGTTTATAAATCATCGATCAGTTATCGACTATCCGCGGTAATTGATCTGCGCGCGCGCGCTCAATTACTGCTACTGAGGAGCTCGAGGCCGCGTTCGTTCATTGTTCCCTCAACCGAACTTGGGTCCATTTTGCGTCCCGCCCCGCGACGTCCGCATAAATTAGAGCCCCCCCCCCCGTAAATAACGAACGGCTCGCTCAACCAATCAGAGGGGCCGTAGCTCGCGGCGCGCTGGCACCTCGACCAATCGGCGGCCGCGTGACATCCGAAGGGCGGGGCGGGTGGGCGGGGCGGGGCGGGCTCGAGCGTCGTACGCCTCGCGACGCGAGCAGTGAGTTCCTGCTCTCCGCGCGGGGCCGTTTCCTGTTAGCCGCGCCGCCGCCGTGTTGTGAGACGGAGGAGAGAAGAGAGGAGAGAGACAGAGAGACAGAGAGAGAGAGAGAGAGAGAGAGAGCCATGTGTGTCGATGCAAAGGTACGTTTAGCACCCCCCCCCCTAAATATATCACCAAGACAGAGCCGGGGGGGGGGGGCGGTGGATGGATTGGGGACGAGACGGTGTGCGGGGCGCCCAGGGGCCACGACAGCGTCGCGGCCTCAGCCTTGTGTGGACGTTGTGACGGCGCGGAGGGGTTATTATTGTGGCACGTTGTGTTGTGGCGCCGCTTGTTGTGTTGACGGAGTCCGCGTCCCATTCAATTGACTTGAATTGAATGGACTGGTCGCGAGTCAGGTGACAGACAAGGTAGCCGCGAACCGCGATCCGCCGAGCGTAGCTCACCATGGACGTGTTGTTAGCGTCAAGTGCGATTGGCGAGATGTGGGCTTTTTTGTGTGGTATCGCTAGCCGTGGGAGCTAATGATGCTAACCCGATGTGGTGTATATGAGAGACTGAGACCGACCGACCGGCCCGGCCAGGGGGTGTAGACCGACCGGCCGGCCGGTCATGGGGGGGAGACTGAGACCCGCTGATCGACTGGGGGGGGGACCTACTCGCCGGCCGGCCCAGGGGGCAGAGGGACCCGCCGGCCCGGGGGTGGAGAGACCGACCCGGGGAGAGCATCCCCTCGCCTCGGCGGCAGCATCCTTCGCACCCACTAACCAACTAAACTGTTGTTGCCCTCAGTCCAATACTGCCCCGGTGTAATCAATACTGCTCTCTAGTACGCCGATAGGCTTGATTGATTATCAGATGTATTGGTTACACTTGGGCTCATATGCTTGGTAAACACAAGTCTAAATGTGTGTTACACGTTGTTGTTGTTATGGGACATCAGGTGAAGTTGGGGGGCTAGTTCTAGTGAGTGGACTTACCAGTAGTCATTCGAGCTGTATGAACTTAACAACTTGATGCTTTTCGACTAAAATAGCAACGCTTGTCCACATAGCCTATACAACGTATGCGTGGTATAGAAAGATAAGATGAGATAGTTTAATCATCCCGAAGGTAATTCTTGTGCCAGAGGTTGCCCAAAAATACCACCAACATCATAAGAGTAAAAACAATAGAATAATAAATGTTGTAGACTAGGTTGTCTCACTGTCCTTAACTAACCCCCCCCCCTCCATCATTCATACAGGCATCCCAGGCTGTGGTATTGGAAGACACAAACTAACCTCAAGTTACAGAAAGGGCTGAACAGGCCTCACCCCGTTTGGTAAGTACACTCAAAGTCAAACTGTTTACTAGCTTTCACTTGTTGTTCTAGCAACGTGTTAATCGTGGGGGTGTCTCTGTGTGGTGTCTTTCCAGTTCTTTGCATTAGTACTCGGGGAAAACCGGACAGGCTTGGTGGAGATTTGTTTCCCCCCCCCCCCCCAGGAGGGTCTGTGAGGTCGTGCCCATCTCCCCGGGCGGAGACCGGGCACCATGGCGGATCCCATAATGGACTTGTTCGAGGACACCCCCTTGTTTAACCTGGACGCCCTCCCGGAAGACTCCTTCTCCCAGGGCTCCTCCGACCCCGTGGAGGAGGCCCTGAAGCTGGCCCTGGGCCAGGTGGACCCCCCCGGCGACACCGAGCCCGGCCCTGAACTCAGCATCACCCCGGGCCTCGGCATGACCGCGGTGGTGCCCGCTCCCATCCCGGACCCGGTGCCCCCCCCTGCCGCCCCCGTCCCTGTCCCCGTTCAACACCAGACAGTCCAGGTGGCCCTCCAACCCACGGTTTCCATGGCGGCAACGGCTATGACGACGACAACGGCGGCGCACCTGGCCCCGGTCTCAGCGGTCCAAGTACAGACGCACGCGGCCATGCCGGTGGTGAGCAGCGCCGGCGGGGGCGGAGCCACCGTGCTGCTGAGCTCTCCGCTGACCGGATTGGGCGGGGCCAACAGCGCCATGACGCAGCAGCAGCTGACCCAGATCGCCCAGCAGCTCACGCCGCAGCAGCTGGCCACCCTCACGCAGCAGGCGGGCGGGAAGATCGTCATCCTGAAGGGGCCGCAGGGCCAGGCGCAGGTCCTGCAGACGGTGTCCGGGGCGGCGGGCGGCGGGGGCAAGGTGATCCGCCTTGTGTCGGCCGGCACACAGCTCCGGCCCGGCATGTCCATCCTGCAGGGGGGCGCGGTGCAGGCACAGCTCAAGGTGGGTGTGGCGGTCGGGGTGCGGCGGCAGCGGTGGCCGGTGGTGAAGTCGACGGGCCCCTCACACAGCTTCTCTGTGCCCCGGCAGGTGCAGCAGCAGCCGCAGAGTCAGCAGGTACAAGTGCAGTTGGCGCAAGGACAGACCCAGGTCCAGATCCAGCCCGCCATTCAGGCCCAGGTCAGCGCAGCCTCTGCGGTGTCCCGGCCCACGGGCGTCACCCTGACCACCGTTCCACAGCAGGTGAGACCAACCCACCCACCGCACCCAGGCCCCTGCCCTCCATGCCTCTCCTAGGGGCCAGGATTGTCTAGTGGTTAGGACGTTGGACTCCCAGCCAGAAGGCTCTGGGTTTGAACCCTCGAGCCTCCTGATCACACACAGGGATCAATAAAGTCAAATTTTGTATCTTATCTTTTAGATTAAAGCATCTATTAAATTACCTTCTCCCCGTCGTTACATTAACGTTGAACCTTTCAATTGCTTTTTTTTTTATATATATTTTGATATCTATTTTTATAATTTCTATACAATTACTTTTTCTTAAATAAAAATCTTTTTTTGTTTATTGTAAATTGATTCTCCCAGTACTTTCTGTTTAATATTCAATGATCTGCACCAATTCACAAAAGCACATTCCACGACTGTGAAAACTACATGACGATGAACCTGATTCTGATCCTGATTCTCTCCGTCTCTCCGTCTCCCAGGGCGGCGAGGCCAAACGCATCACCCTGGTGCTCCAGCAGCCCTCCCAGGCCGCCACCGGCACCACGCAGGCCCAGGCGGTGAGCGTGACGGCCGGCACTGCCCAGCAGCAGCAGGGTCAGACCAGGCTGGTGCTGGGGCAGCTCCCCAGCGGCAAGCTGGTGCTCCAGGGAGGGCAGCTGGCCCTGACCCAGGCCCGGGCGGTGGGGCAGGCGGGCGGGCAGCCCAAGGTGCTCACCATCCAGCTGCAGGTGCAGCAGCAGCCCAACGCGCAGGGCGGGGTTAAGGTAAGCAAGGATATGCCCAGAATGCCCTCGTTTAACACGCCTTATTCAGGCTGTCGCGATTGGTCAGCATTATCAAAGACGTCGGTGCTTAAAATTAGTCGGCGTCTATATATATATAGTTTTTTTAATCAACGCACATTTTTGTAATTTAAAAATAATAATTAGAATATGCTATAGTATTTGTAGTTGTGGAGATATACTCTTATTTACTTTAGGTATATTATTCTCTGCAAAACCATGAGAAAGGGGCCTAGTGATGAAGACGTTAGACCTGTCTGACGAGTTGACTGCACTTTGGAGTTGGAGTGTACTCAATAATCGAGTTCTGATCAGTAGCTCCCTTCAGGTCAGAGCTATTGGTGCATCATCATCGTCTGTTGTTGTGCGTCTTGTGACTCCTGCAGTACCAGCTGGTCTCTGGAGGCGGGACCCCCGGCAGCCCTCAGGTGGTCCAGATCACCCAGGGCCAGGGCGGTCAGAGGGTCGCCCTGCCCCTCAAGATGCTGCTGCAGCCTCAGGTGAGCTGCAGGCCGCCGCCGCCTCCTCCTCCAGCAAGCATGCCCTCGAACCCTGAGCTGCTCCTTAAGGCCGAGTCAGCTAAATGACTCGTTAGTAATTGTACGGTTGCTTCACAATTGTGTGTACGTCCTTCTGTAACAATCTATTTACATTACATTTACATTTAGGGTATTTGGCAGACGCTTTTATCCAAAGTGACTTACAAAGAGTACATTTGTTGAAGGAGACAGCAATATATCACTGTGGTGCATAAAGATAAGAATAGAGCAGGTTTAGAGCATTCATAGTTGCGAGGTTAATAGAACGAGTTCCATAATTGCTAGGTTGCCTGCATAATATCTGGGATACGAGCAGAAGTGCCGTTCTGAGTGCATGACCAACATCTAAGAACACACAATATGCTAATTAAATTACATTTAGGATGATTTAAAACTATACCTCACGATCAGAATCAGCTTTATTGCCTTAGTTCTTACAAACAAGGAATGTGCTTTTCGGAAATTGGTGCATAACATTAAACGGAGAGTAATAATATCGAAGAAAAATTGTGCTGATCAGCAACTAATTAGCAACGCTCTACTTTTGTTGTTGTCGTTTGTTTGTTTGTCCAGGCGAGCGCCGTCTCCTCGGCGGGCGGCACCGTCTCGGTAGTGAAGGTCATCAACACGTCGGCCGCCGGCTCGGCCGCCACGACCACGACCACCAGCAGCAGCAGCGCATCCGGTGGTCTGGGGGGCCAGGCCATCCGCATCACCAAGGCCAGTGGGGAGACGGTGACGGTGCGGCGCGTGGAGACCCTCTGCAAGCAGGAGAAGGCCAACCGCATCGTGGCGGAGGCCATCGCCCGGGCCAAGGCTCGCGGCGAGAAGAACCTGCCGCGCGTCCTCAACCAGGACGAGCTGCCCGCCAGCCACCACCACGCCGCCGAGCTGGGGGGCACCGTCACCGTGGTGACCACCACCTCCGCCAAGAAGAAGTCCAGCAAGAAGAAGGCGCCCGCGGCGGGAGGGGCCAACAAGGGGGGCGGCGATAAGAAGGGCAAGCCCAAGGCAGGGGGCGGGACCGGCATGGCCTCCGTGGGACCCCTGGGTGGGTCCAGTAAGAGCAAGAGCAAGGGAAAGACCAAGTAAGCTGTTGGTCCAGTGTGGGGGTCCCTCACTGGTTCTCTACGGTTTATTTACACAGCGTGTTAAAGGAGACATATTATACCACCAACCGGCTGGAATGGCCCAACTTGACATCACGAGTGGGAGTGGCCACCAAGATGTATGATGGATAGATCAGCCGACCGGTTACTACAGTCCACTGGGTAGGCTGGTAGGCTGATCTATCCACCATACTTCTAGGTGGACAGTCCCAATAACTTCTAATCACACACATTATACCTGGTGGTATAATAGGAGTCAAAGGTATACAACACGAGGGAGTATATCTGAAATATACAGGTAACAGCAATAACAGAATATCAATAAAAGGTGGAATTCTGACCTCTCTCTCTCTCTCTCTCTCTCTCTCTCTCTCTCTCTCTCTCTCTCTGTCTCTGTCTCTGTCTCTCTCTCTCATGCTCTGTCTCTCTCTCATCATGCTCTGTCTCTCTCTCTCATGCTCTGTCTCTCTCTCTCCCCCACTCTCTCTCTTTGTCTCTGTCTCTCTCTCTTTGTCTCTCCTCCCCCCACCCAGCACCATCACTCTGGTGGGCACCAAGAAGCGTAAGAGGAACACGTCCTCGGACCACTCCGACGGCGAGCTGAGCCCCGCCTCCCCCACGGCCCTGGAGGAGGACATCGCCACGGTAGACAGACACACACACACGCATGCACACACACAGGGACACATACGGGGACACAGACAGACAGACATGCACACGCACACAAAAATTGATTCATCATCCACTCGCGCTGTACAAAACCCTTTTCATGTAAGAATCGCGATTCTTATCTTTCACGATTCTGAGTCCATATAACTTTCAACTATAAAAACAACATAATCTTATTCTTACCTAATTTGCCACACCGATTTTCTTAGCACACGGTGGACTGGAGTAAATGCTGAAACTACCCCTATGTACTCAATCGACAATGGATTTTGAATCGAGAATTGATTTTTGAGTCGAATCGTGGCCCCCAGAAATGACAATCGAATTGTGGCATGACAAAAGATTATCCCGCCCCTCTACATCCACCGCCACCCTTAACTCCACCCCCCTCCCCCAAACAGAGGCGGTCCAACCGGGTGGTGAAGAGGAAGAAGTACACCGAGGACCTGGACATCAAGATTACCGACGACGAGGACGAACAGGAAGACGTGGACGTTACCACGATGACGACCACCGCTGCTGCCGTGGCCTCCATCAGTGGCGGACGCGGGGGCGGCGGTGGGGGTGGCGGCCATGGCGGAGGCGGAGCCAGCAAGAAGGCCACTCAGCTGTTGGCCCAGCAGCTGAAGCAGGAGTTGGAGCTGGACGCCGACGGGCAGCCCAGCATGCAGTTCTTTGTGGTGAGCGGGCACAAACATTGGTTTTTGTGGTGCATTTTGTTGTCCCCAATTCTTAAATGTCCCAAAACGATGTGGGTTCATCTTCCCAGCGTGTCTCTGAGCTTAGAACAGAGATCTGTGTTTCTCGGTTTTGGGATAAGCTGCAGACCTCGGCTCCGTTTGGTCAGATGGATACCTACAGCTATTGATTGTTGGTGTCTGCAGCTACAGAGGGTGTGTGGGTGATTGTTGGACTAGAAACTTTAAAGACGGGCATGTAAGGTCGATTCACGTCGACCGTATTGTGTTGTAAAACATTGTCCTCGTCCTGACATCTTCTGCAGGAAAACCCAAGTGAGGAAGACGCGGCCATTGTGGACAAAATTCTCTCCATGCGGTCCACCAGGAAAGAGGTAGCTTACACGTTGTTCTTTTACGTTTTGAGGACTGATGCAAGAACGTATCCCAGGAGGGTTGCCAGTAGGTCCATCACTAAGTAGGTGTCCTCTTTCATTTTATTCTTCCAGGTCTCTCCAGGCCAGTACATCATCATAGAGGAATTTTTCGTCAAGTACAAGAACTAGTGAGTCTCTGTTTCTGCTGATTTGCCATGCCTTTGTTTTATTCATATATTCCCATATATTCCCTAACCCCTAAGATCCCTTCTTCCAGGGATGGAAGAACTTAAGTCAACTGGACAATATAGGTTATGACCATTGTATGTGATCCCTCTTCTTTGTGTCGTGTGTGTGTGTGTGTGTGTGTGTGTGTGTGTTGTGTGTGTGTCTGTGTGTGTGTGTGTGTGTGTGTGTGTGTGTGTGTGTGTGTGTGTGTGTGTGTGTGTGTGTGTGTGTGTGTGTGTGTGTGTGTGTGTGTGTGTGTGTGTGTTAGCTCCTACATGCACTGTGAATGGTCCACGATGGAACAGCTGGAGAGGGACAAGCGAATCCACCAGAAGCTGAAGAGATTCAAGACCAAATACGCCCAGATGAGGAAACTCTTCCAAGAGGTGAGCCCAAGTCCCATGACCTGGGTCTCTCTTGGCTGTGGGGCAGGGCGGTTGTAGTGTAGTACGTGGCTTTGGACAGCAGCTGAAGTCTGCTAATTGGTTAGGTGTGATGTAATGTTCCACGGTGACATAGTATCTGTAGGAAGTCCCTTACGGATGACAGCGCCTGCTATGTAACTACTCGCGATTTCCCGTGCACTTTCTAAGGTCTGTGTGTGTGTGTGTGTGTATAGGAGGAGGAGGCCTTCAACCCAGACTACGTGGAGGTGGACCGAATCCTGGACGAGTCCCACAGCGTGGACAAGGACAACGGAGAGGTAGGAGGAGGAGGGGGGTCTGCTACCTAGAGAATTATTGGTATTTTTCTCCATGTTCTCATGTCTCTGTAAATTACTACAATTCCCGTGTTGTAAAGGTGGCGACAAAAAGCATTGAAATGAAAATTGCTCTAGGGTGGTCGTCTTGCTATAGGCCACACCTCTTTGTACAACGAGAAGTGTCACCAGAATCCTGGAAATCCTCGAGGCTATATTTATAATGGCCGTGACTCTAGTTTGTGAAGAAAAATGTGTGTGTCCGTCTGTCTGTGTAGCCGTTGATCTACTACCTGGTGAAGTGGTGCTCGCTGCCCTACGAGGACGCCACCTGGGAGCTGAAGGAGGACGTGGACGAGGGCAAGGTGGAGGAGTTCAAGAAGATCCAGGACCGCCCGCCCCGCCTCAAGAGAACCGTGAGTGGCATGGTGTGGCTTGCTGGCTGTCGCGACTGGCAAGACGCACTCTTGATAATCTTAATGCCCTTCCTTATCAAACACCCATTTCCATAACTTCCTGTTTCTTGTCTCCTCCTCCTCCTCGTCCAATCAGCCGAGACCTCCGGCGGCCTCGTGGAAGAAACTGGAGGAGTTCCGGGAGTACAAGAGCGGGAACGTCCTGCGGGAGTACCAGCTGGAGGGCGTCAACTGGCTGCTCTTCAACTGGTACAACAGGTACTGGTCGCCCACGTCTAGTCACTTCCTCCTAGTCACTTCCTTCTTGTTACTTCCTTCTATCTAGTCACTTTCCTTCTATCTAGTCACTTGCATCTATCTAGTCACTTGCATCTAGTCACTTGCATCTAGTCACTTGCATCTAGTCACTTGCATCTAGTCACTTGCATCTAGTCACTTGCATCTAGTCACTGGCATCTAGTCACTTGCCTCTAGTCACTTGCTTCTAGTCACTTGCATCTAGTCACTTGCATCTAGTCACTGGCATCTAGTCACTTGCCTCTCGTCACTTGCTTCTAGTCACTTGCTTCTAGTCACTTCTAGCAAGTCACTTCCTTCCTTCGAGTCACTTCCTTCTATCTAGTCACTTCTACATGAAAAATAGGCTTTACTACGGAGGAAAGGTGAACATTGTTAAATGATACACAGCCGGTTGAAAATCGTCAATGTTCCAAGTGGCGACGTGAGATTCGAATATAGTCGGCAGGGAAGCTCTGTCAGCCATAACTCAAGAGATAATGTTCACTTACTGGCCACGTTACCAGCAACGGTACGCCTTCTTCTACCTCCGTCCTCCTCCGGTCTCATGGTGTGTCTCCTGCTCTCCGGTGGTCTCCAGGCAAAACTGCATCCTGGCGGACGAGATGGGCCTGGGCAAGACCATCCAGTCCATCTCCCTGCTGTCGGAGGTGTTCGGCGCCGGCCTCCAGGGCCCCTTCCTGGTGATCGCGCCGCTCTCCACCATCACCAACTGGGAGCGCGAGTTCACCACCTGGACGAACATGAACGCCATCGTGTACCACGGCAGCCTGGCCAGTCGGCAGATGATCCAGCAGTACGAGATGTACTGCAAGGATGACAAGGTAGGGGGCGCTGGAGGGGTGCGTGTGTGTGCGTGCGTGTGTGTGTGTGGCCTTCACCAGGTCCCTTGAAGACGAGGCTCTTCCTTGCGTACAACAACAACAACAACAAGCACTCTCAAAACAGTCTGGAAAACACATTTGAATGAACCCAGGCACCACGGACTCTCTCTCTGCCATGCAAAACTTGTTATTTTGCATATCAAAAGTGTTAATTTGTGTGAATCTAGCCCTCTAGTTTAAAATGCAATCATGTTGACCTATCCAGGTGGTAGGATGCTCCGCAAATGCGTTTAAAATATATTCCCCCAAGTCGCTTTGGTGATTAAAATCATCTGCCAAGTGATTTTAAATAGTAAACGGGCGACGACACTTATTAAACACCACGTTTCCCTCCTCACTTTCTCTTTCTCTTTCTTTTTCTTTTTTCTTTTTCATGTTTTCGGTTTCTTTTTTCTGTCTTTCTGTGTCTTTCTGTCTTTCTGTGTTCTTTTCTTTCGTTCTCTCTTTCTCTCTTTCTCTCCTAGGAGCACCTGATCCCGGGGGCGTACAAGTTTGACGCTCTGATCACCACCTTCGAGATGATTCTGTCGGACTGCCCCGAGCTGCGGGAGATCTCCTGGCGCTGCGTGATCATCGACGAGGCCCACCGCCTCAAGAACCGCAACTGCAAGCTACTGGACAGCCTCAAGATGCTGGACCTGGTGAGCATGGGCACCTTCTACACGCTTTGACCACCAAAACGCTGACATTCATCTTCGTTAGTGTGTGTGTGTGTGTATATAAATTACACATATACGTTCCATTTTGTTGGCTGCTTTCATCCAAAGTGTTTCACAACGCCACAGAGTGCGTACGTTCATCACATGGGCGTCACTAGCACCCTGGCACCACCCCAGCACCCTGGTATATACCGGTGTGCCGGGGTGCTGCAGGTGTTCTTGCCACTTCCTGTCCCTACACCTGGTGGTCGTGTAGTGGGTTAACACCTTCTTACCTGCTGGCTCCTCCCCCTCCCAGGAGCACAAGGTGCTGCTGAC
Organism: Coryphaenoides rupestris; assembly: GCA_002895965.2. Taxonomy (NCBI): domain Eukaryota; kingdom Metazoa; phylum Chordata; class Actinopteri; order Gadiformes; family Macrouridae; genus Coryphaenoides; species Coryphaenoides rupestris. Next base: position 70,451 of record PIJE02000390.1, on the reverse strand, counting down.
GGGGACCCCCCTGCAGAACACGGTGGAGGAGCTGTTCAGCCTGCTGCACTTCCTGGAGCCCGCCCAGTTCCCGTCCGAGACGGAGTTCCTGCGGGAGTTTGGAGACCTCAAGACGGAGGAGCAGGTGGGGGAGGAGTTTGCGTTTAGTGACTGTCTGTCTGTCCTCTAACCAGGAAGTAAGACAGACGAGGGCTCCCCTCTCTCTCTCTTGATCTCTTGTTTGGTCTCAATCTCTCATTCTCTTTCCAGCTCTCTCTTTTTCCATCTTTCTCTCCCTTTCTCCATCTTTCTCTCCATCTCTCTCTTTCTCTCAATCTCTTTCTTCATCTTTCTTTCTCTCTCGCTCTTTCTCTTTCAATCTGTTTTCCTTTTCCGTCTCTGTTGCTTTCTCTCCCTTTCTTTTTCTTTTTCTTACATTTCCCTCAATACCGGCTTCTTTCTTGCTCATTCTTTCTCCTTTGTCTTTCTGTAACCCCACCCCCCCCTCTCTGTTTCCCTCTCTCTGCGTGCTCAGGTCCAGAAGCTACAGTCGATTCTGAAGCCCATGATGCTGAGGCGTCTGAAGGAGGACGTGGAGAAGAACCTGGCCCCTAAGCAGGAGACCATCATCGAGGTGAGCCTCCAAACCACACCGACCTCCGAGGTGTCTGCTGAAGACCAAACCAAACGTGTTCAGCTGCTGCGCATCCGGGATGTAACTTCACAGTTGCTTTTCTTTGTGTTGGATTATAAAATTAATATCTTGTGTGAAATGGATGGATTTATTGGACAAGAGGCTTTAGCTTTGTGTAACCCGCAATCAAGTCTGCCAATATTTGGCATTTTATAGACCAAGTAATAATAATAATGCATAGGACTTATATATCGCTTTTCTATGTACTCAGACCCTTCACAATAAACAAATAAACATATAACATAAACGTACACAGATACAGAAAGAAATGCAAATATAGAGGTTACAGAGTGAAAGAGAATGATGGAGGTGGAAGTCAGATATTGTAGGCTTTCTTGAAAAGGTGGGTTTTGAGTTGGTTTTTAAAAGAAGTGAGTCTCAGCATTTCTGATGTTAGGAGGCAGGGAATTCCAGAGGGTTGGGGCAGCGGCGGCAAAGGCTCTGTCTCCCAAGGTGCGGTACTTGGTCTTGGTGATGGGGGTGAGAAGGTTGGCATCGGCAGATCGGAGGTGGCGAGTGAGGGAGTGGCGATGGAGGAGATCTGTCCGGTATGAGGGGGCGAGATTATTGAGAGCTTTGTAAGTGATGAGCTTTGTATACGTATTCTGGGCTATACAAATAAATAAACAAATGAACCAAAAAAGGAGATCTAAAAGGAATCTGTTGCCTCTAAAAAGCCCGGACCAAGTCAGACCATAACATGTCTGAATGAGTGGCAGCCATGTTTGTTTGGTAAAGCCCAAGTCCTCCCGGCCTCCAGGTGGAGCTGACGGACGTCCAGAAGAAGTATTACCGGGCCATCCTGGAGAGGAACTTCGCCTTCCTCAGCATGGGAGTCAACAGCAACAGCAACGTGCCTAACCTTCTCAACACCATGATGGAGCTACGCAAGTGCTGCAACCATCCCTACCTCATTAATGGTACGGCCCGTGGACTGTCTACTAACCCCCTGCTTCTATCCCTAACTCATTAGTGGTACGGCCCGTGGACTGTCTACTAACCCCCTGCCTTCCATCCCTAACTCATTAGTGGTCCGGCCCATTGACTGTCTCCTAAGTTGCCCATGTCTTCCATCACTAACTCGTTAGTGCTACGGCCCGTGGACTGTCAACTAACCCCCGTCCTTCCATCCTTAACTCATTAGTGGTACGGCCCATTGACTGTGTCTACCATGAATGAATGAATAGGTGTCACTATGTATGTCAACATAAATATTTTCCCTTAATATTTTTTAATATGTTCTAAAGGGGTTTGAAAGTGTAAAATTGGCAATTTTAGAAATACAAATTGATGTACGTTAGTTATCCTTATCGGAACTTACATTACAAACTTACAAACTTATATTTAAATCCCCCCATGAAAAAAACCATAATTTAGACGCCCCCTCATGTTAAGATTTCCTTCAGATTCATGTTGGCACCCGAGTATGACCCCGCTCTAATCTAACGGTCCCTTCTGATGATGATGATGATGTTGTTGTTGATGGCTCCACCCACCTACCTCTGCTCTGCAGGTGCAGAGGAGAAGATCGTGGCGGAGCTGCGGCAGGTCTACGACCCCATGGCCCTCGACTTCCACCTGCAGGCGCTTATCCGCTCGGCGGGCAAGCTGGTGCTGCTGGACAAGCTGCTGCCGCGGCTGAAGGCCGGCGGCCACAAGGTGCTCATCTTCTCCCAGATGGTGCGCTGCCTCGACATCCTGGAGGACTACCTCATCAACAAGAGGTAACACACACCTGTCACCCCTGTGTTGTCATCCATGGGTTTAGTGTTTGTTTGTGGAGCCAGTCGACCGTGCATACATTGTTAAATATCAGCCATATGTCGGGAGGATGGGAAACCTGCTGCCCGAATTCGACTGAATATTGTATAGTTCCACAGAACTGGCCGCTATTGGGGGCGGTACTAGAGTATAGGAGGCTGTCCGTCAACCTAGGGAGGCGGAGTAAAAGTCCTGCCAAGATCTGGCGCCGGCCTCCAAGCCCCACCCCCTTCTTTCATACCCCACTAGTATACCCTATCGCTGAGGAGGGGGCGGGGCCGGGAGGACTTTTCGGATACCTTTCGGAGAGTTACTTTCCCACCCCCCGCCAAACGAACAAAAAGAACCCAACAGGAACGTCGGAAGCCGGTTTCCGACGCATTTCGGAGGAAGCATACAGAGGCCTTTAACGTTCTTGACTGTTCCGCCTCTGTCCTCACCTCCAGATACCTGTACGAGCGCATCGACGGGCGTGTGCGCGGCAACCTGCGGCAGGCGGCCATCGACCGCTTCAGCAAGCCCGACTCGGACCGCTTCGTGTTCCTGCTGTGCACACGGGCGGGGGGCCTGGGCATCAACCTGACGGCCGCAGACACCTGCGTCATCTTCGACTCGGACTGGAACCCCCAGAACGACCTGCAGGTGGGGCACTGGAGTTAATGTTGATGTTTTCTTGTCATTGTCACTTTTCTTTAAATTATATATTTCTTTAAATTGACAATATTTCACCTTTTTCTTCCAGCTTTAACATAATAACTTACTAGGGCAAAACTACCGAGACAAATGACCTTTTTAAAATGTCAAGTTTAGATTTTTAAACGTATGTGTAATTTTTAAACTGTCATTCTCTCTCAATCTCTCATTCTCGCTCTGTCTCTTTCTCTCTCTCTCTTTCATATTCTTGTCTATCTCCCAGGCCCAAGCCCGGTGCCACCGCATCGGTCAGTCGAAGGCGGTCAAGGTGTACCGGCTGATCACCAGGAACTCGTACGAGCGCGAGATGCTGGACAAGGCCAGCCTGAAGCTGGGCCTGGACCGTGCCGTGCTGCAGAGCATGAGCGGCAACAAGGATGCCAGCCCCAACGGGGTATGGGCTCCCACCGCCGTTACCTAGGCAACCAAGTCTTTATCCACCAACTCCCAAGTGCATATTGTTAGCTTTGGTCAATGGTTAGCCTAGCATATTTTGGACGTCATTGGTTAGCCTAGCATCATTTGGAAGCCCTTCATTAGGCTCCCATAAGCTGCGTTTCCACCACAGGAACTTTCTCCCCAGGAACTAGGAACCTTTTGAGGACCAAATGAAGGCTAAATGAAATTCTGGTGACTTTGTTTCCAAAAGTACAGGAACTTTGGTCTTGGGGGGGCTCGCAGTGCTGAACATTTTCTTTTCCAGTTGCCGTTTTTAAACGTCTGCAGCCACAAACCGTTGTTTTGTTTGGTAGACTTATCTTGGGACAGGGATGGAAGAAGGCATCCCATCAGTGGTGGATCCATACCATCATCACCTTTCATTTCCGCAGTGGTTGTGCACAACACTACATGCGATTTGACCTTGCGTGTTGTTGCAGTCATTGCGTCTTGGCAAGCACCTCCATTTGCCGAATCCACTACCTCCACCACCACTGTGGCTCTGCTTGATTTGGGTGTTCCTGTGAGGTGTCACAAGTCGTCCGTCGTCTGTAGAAAGGCTTAATCAGCCTGCAGCTTTTCAGAGGATGTGCAGCGTCACCCAGGACACGGTACACCTCATCCAGAACCAGCGAAACCCACAACCCTGATAGGCGCAGTAGTCTGGCATCGGGCATCGACTCCCTGCCGCTCTGATAAAAGACATTCCAAGACGACAGCCCTGCTGGCACCATCGGGCGTGCCAGCGCTGGCGGTGGAAACACTCCACTGTTAGGAGTTCCTCCGCTCCAAGAACAGGGATGTGCGATCCATCAACCGCGCCTACGCTCGGTGGCAACCCCCGTCTGCGTTCACAATATGTCAGTCACCAATTCCTGTAGCATTTGGCTGTTCCAAGATGGATCTTGTCCGTGCTTACTGTTGTGTTGCGCAAAAATAACGCGTACCAGTTGCTCGATTCGTATGTCAGCGGCCTCGTTTGCCTGATCTTCGGTGGAAACCCCAGACAGCGATGGACTGAAGGAACATTTTTAGTACTTTGAAAAGTAGTTCCTGGGACAAAAACGTCTGGGTAGGAAACGCGGTTATAGTTGGGACACCCATAGGTGCTATAGTCATTGGTTAGGCTTGCATAGCTCTGAACAGTGATTTGGTAAGCAAGTGTAGATTGGAACGGTCATCCATAAACCAGCTCCCTGCACGTCCCTTCAGGTGCAGCAGTTCTCCAAGAAGGAAATTGAGGACCTGCTGAGGAAGGGTGCCTACGCCGCCATCATGGACGAGAACGACGAGGGCAACCGCTTCTGCGAGGAGGACATCGACCAGATCCTGCAGCGGCGTGCCACCACCATCACCATCGAGAGCGAGGGCAAGGGCTCCACCTTCTCCAAGGCCAGCTTCGTGGCCTCGGAGAACCGCAATGACATCGCCCTGGACGACCCAGAGTTCTGGCAGAAGTGGGCCAAGAAGGCCGACATCGACTTTGACTCCATGAACCGAAAGGTAGCGTGTTTGAATCAGGTGTTTGACTCCTGGTTTGAAAAGTACCCGGGATCGATTCCCAATGTCCGCACCCCACCTGTAGTGTAGTAGGCATCCTTCTCCTTAAGGGAGCCCTATCATTCCACCAGGTGTGAGCGTGACAAGCCGTTTAAAAATTGCCACATGACAAAAATGGTCTTTGTGATGAAGTGAAATCACAGCTGCGAGTGTCCACCTGGATGTATGCTGACTGGACCAGTTTACCAGTTGGTACAGTCCGCTGGTAGTCTGAGCTAGTCAGCATACATCTGGGTGGACACTCCCACTTGTGATGTCACTTGTTATACTGACAATGGCTTTTAATGGCTAATCATGCTCACACTTGGCGGTATAATAGGGCCCCTTTAATGACCTGTATCTGACTTCACTGTCCGGCTCAATTAGATGAAGATAGTGAAAATATAACGGTCAAATAAAATTGGTCCGGGTATTGTTAGCCCAATTGCATTTTATTCTCAATCCTTTTCAGAAAACTTGTCATTATATTTACATTTTATACAATTCTTATCGAATTAATGTCTCTCCTTCATTCTTTCACATTGGTACTGTCTCTCTCTCTCTCGCTGTCTCTGTATCTGTCTCTCTCGCTGTCTCTGTATCTGTCGCTCTCTCTCTCTCGCTGTCTCTCCCTCTCTGTCTCACCCCCCTCCCCTCCACCCCCACTACAGAACACCCTGGTCATCGACACTCCCCGGGTCCGCAAGCAGACGCGCCAGTACTCCACGCTGCGGGGCGAGGGGGGCGAGCTCTCCGACCCGGACAGCGACGACGAGTACCCGCCCGCCAACGCCCGGCAGTCCCGCTCGTCCCGGCGCTCCGACCGCCACACCGGGACCGGCTACGGCCGCACCGACTGCTTCCGGGTGGAGAAGCACCTGCTTATCTACGGGTAGGTTGGTTTCGTTACGTTTAGTACTCTTTTTGGCGACACCCATGGTGAAAAGTGATAATTGCATCCAAACAGGTGACGGCGGTCCACTGGCAGTGAGCAGAACTTTTCAAAAAACATTTAACCTTTTATTTTTTTTTGATATATATTTACCAAATGTACCCTACACAAGTCTGTTTTTCAGTCTTCTTGTGCTTATTTGCCAAGTGCATCGCTGCATTCCTTCATTATTATTTTCTGTATGTCTGCATAATGGACAATATAAAGTTTAAGAACGCATCCCTCCCTCCAGGTGGGGGCGCTGGCGCGACATCCTGTCCCACGCGCGCTCCAAGCGGCGCCTGGGCGAGCGCGACGTGGAGACGATCTGCCGCGTCATCCTGGTCTTCTGCCTGCTGCATTACCGCGGCGACGAGAACATCAAGAGCTTCATCTGGGCGCTCATCACCCCCACGGAGAACGGCCGCGAGCCCCAGACCCTGCTCAACCACTCTGGTATGCACACACATCTTATTGTGGGGCTGATCCCCATTGACGTGTTATTGTGGGGCTGATCCCCCATTGACATGTTATTGTGGTGCTGGTCCAGGTCTGTCCATCCCGGTGCCCCGCGGGCGGAAGGGCAAGCGGGTCAAGGCCCAGAGCACCTTCGACGTGCAGAAGGTGGAGTGGATCCGCAAGTACAACCCTGACACCCCTACTGCTGGACGAACAGGCTACCGCAAGCCACGCTCAAAGCACCCAATGCAAAAAGTCAGTACACATATGCACACGCACGCATGCTAATAAAGAGATTACACCACCACACACACACACCAACACGTATAAAAGCACATACACACACACACGCACACACACATGCAGGTATACAGACATACACACACAGACGTATACAGATACACAAGCACACACAAACAGACATACGCGCACACACACGTATATACACACACACACACACACACACACACACGTATAAAGACATACACACGCGCACACACGTATACAGACACACACATGCGCACACATGCATACACACGTATAAAGACATGAACACACTCCTTATAAGCACACGTCACACGCACACATGCACGCACACACACTAATGGTGTTTGCATGTGCCATCTCACAAAGATGTGGCCATATTTGTTTAGAGATGGGTATTTTAAAGATTTAAGACCTTTGGGAGGCTGAAAATGGAGAAGTAGCTCATGACACTTGTTTACGTGGTTGCTAGTCTTGTTTACTTGTTTACTCTTGAATGAGAGCCATTGGTCTCCAAGTGCTCTGAGTGGTCGTGGTGGTGGACCGTGTGTCTAAGCATCATCCATCTTACTGTTGTTTACTCAACGTTCCTCCTGCTCAGAGTGCTGCTGCGGGTCAGGATGCTGTACTACCTGAAACAGGAAGTGATCGGGGAGAAGGGTGACGCGGTCCTGAAGGGGGCGGACTACAGGTAACCAGGCAACACCTCAGTCAGGAGGGTTGTACGGGCATCATATGTATATGAGTCCTGCGAATTACTATTCATTATTGTCTGTTTGTGTTTGTATGATGTATTAATGGTGCTATAGACATAAAGTTCATTTGATTTTACATAACACGTTCATTACATTCGTTCGTTACATACATGTTCATCCTGTACAGGGGAACGCTGACATAGGAGAGGGTCCAAATCTACTGATGTAGAATAAAGGAACTGTGTGTGTGTGTGTGTGTCCAGGAACATCAACATCTGGATGCCGGACATGGAACAGCAGGAGGTCCCGGCCGGCTGGTGGGACTCTGCAGCCGACCGCTCTCTGTTGATGGGCATCTTCAAGCACGGTGAGGCACCGTGGGGCGGGGCTTCACCTCATCACCGCGTGTCATTCTGTTGTCATGGCAATGATGTGAAACAGAGGCACTGCTCGGGGTTAACGGGACGACTACCAAATTCATTGGTAGTCAAACATGTTACTTTGTATATAATATATTGTAGACAATCGTCATTCATTATCATTTTGGGGCGATTTAAGCGCCCAGCATCCTAACATCACATCTTTTTAACCAATTCCTTGCTCTTCGGGCGTTTTCGTTTCAAAACCAATCACCGGGGCCTTCCGGCTGCTTCTGTTCTCAACCAAAACGGCTCGCCGCCGGGCGGCGGTCTCCTTCCCGTCTCCCCAGGCTACGAGGATGTACACCACGATGCGAGCCGACCCCTGCTTCTGCTTCCTGGAGCGGGCCGGTCGCCCCGACGACAAGGCCATCGATGCGGAGCAGCCACACCGGCACGCCGAGATGGGGGAGGAGTGAGTGATGGTTCATGTCATCCCTCATTGATGGCTTAGCTGGATTGACATGGGAATACCGTGTGTCCCCCCCCACACACATGGCGGTATTTGGTATAGTCCGTCAACACTGAGGAAGTTACTTTATTGCTATGGTTCTGCTCCACAGTGGCGACGACGATAAATACTCTGAAGATGCCCGAGTTTCAAGGCACCACGGCCACGTGGACACAGGCAAGGACATGGTTACGGACGAGGTGAGAGACTGTCAATGAAAGTTATCATTGTCATTCAAAAATGGCCAGGAAAAACCAAACTAAAATGTACAGTAATGTGTAGATAGAGATGGATGTCAAAATAAATATTAATAATTGTAACTTTTTAGCTTTCCATATCTCATATATATTATATTTGACCATAAAGTGAAGTCATAATAGTAAGTTATTACTACCGATAGTTATTATTTGACATACATTAGGATCTATATATATATATGGTATCAGGATCAGCTCTATTGTCTTAGTTTTTACAAGCGTTTGTGAAATTGGTGCATAACATGCACCAAGAATCGAAATTCTAAAAAAAATTATACAAAATCTATACAAATATGCAATTAAGGTGCAATTTAAAGAGAAGATGTGCGTTAATGTAGAGATGGATGTCTAAATGAACATATCGCCATACAGTTTAACATTTGTATCTCACATATATATTATATTTGACCATAAAATCGTCATCTTAAGTGACGATGGTTATTTTTTTCACGTAAATTAATAATTGGTATACATCAGTATATAAACGTACACCTCCCCTCCCGCAGCACGACTCTATGAACATGGACGACGAGGTCTCCGTGGACGACAGGGCCCCGCCCCCCTCGCTGCCGCCACCGCCCCACGGCTTGGCGGCGGCCAATCAGAGCGGCGCGTGCGAGTGGCCCACCAGCTCGTCGCTGACGGCCCGTCTGCGGCGCCTGGTCACCGCCTACCAGCGCAGCTACCGCCAGGAGCAGCTCAAGATGGAGGCCGAGGCCAAGGGGGACCGCCGCCGCCGCCGCTGTGAGCAGGCCAGCAAGCTGAAGGAGATCGCCCGCCAGGAGAGGCAGCAGAGGTACGCAGCAGGTCGCAGGTCACAGGTCACCACGGCAACGGGATGGATGTATTGAGGGTTTGGGGGGTGGGGAGTGATGAACCAAGAGAAGAAACCTTGAGTTGAAGTGTTGGGAGGAAGAAGAACTTTAACTTTAACAAGGAAAAAGAAGAACCAGAACTTTAACTTTAAAGTATATATATTTATATATATATATTTTTTGTAACTTTTTAGAAGATTACTCTTCTCTAAAATCTTGGCAAGTCTACACTTTTATCCAACACTGAATTGGAGTGTTGCGTCATTATTTATTATTTATATAGCACTTATCTATATTTATCTCCTTATCTTATTTATATTTAGTATTTTATTTATATAGCACTTATCAAAACAAACGTACACAGTGCTTCACAGTGAAAAATTAAATAAAATGCCAAGATGAATAAAAATACATGCGGGACAAAGATTCCAATTACAATAATGAACAAATGTCAATCAATAAAAGAAACAGTCAACTCAGTCAACACTGACTCGGACAGCCTGATTAAGGAGCAGGTCGTGGTTAGGGTGGATGCCTACATGTTTCACCGTGTTCCCTGACGTCAACCCCTCATCATGGCTCCGCCTCCCCCCCCCCCTCCATTTTGTTACCCCGCCCCCAGGTGGACGCGGCGCGAGGAGTGCGACTTCTACCGCGTGGTGTCCACCTTCGGCGTGGAGAAGGCGGTGAAACGGGAGCAGCCAGGCCTGCTGCTGCCAGCGCCACCCGAGGACCCGCAGCCTGACTACGACTGGAGCCGCTTCCGCACGTTCGCCCGGCTGGACAAGAAGACGGACGAGAGCCTGAGCCGATACTTCCGTGTCTTCGTGGCCATGTGCCGCCGAGTGTGCCACCTGCGGCCCGCACGCGGCGAGGGTAGGTTACCGATGGGGGTTACCACCGTGGGGTTGTTAGCGGGATGGGGATTACCGGGATGGCGTTACCGGGTTAGCGGTGGGTCGTGGGTTTTCGCGAGAGGGTTCATGTAGAAAGCGCAGTATATAAGTATTGGACCGGCTGCACAGTTCCACCACGTTAGAGTTCACATGTTAGATTGCAGGTTCGTTCATGAGCTGTAGGACGTAAATGTGTTTCTTCTTCTTTGTCCCTGGCCTATTTGTTATTGTACATTTTTAGATATTTATTCGAATACAGCAAAGCACGAATATATTTAGTCCTATTGAACATCATTATTCACCAAAATGTACAACGTGGTTATAATATTATATCAAGACATGCAGCCAATAGTCAAGTCAATTGTATTTGTATAGCCCTTAATCCCAATTAGTCTCAAAGGGCTTTACAGGCCATATGATTATTATGGGCCATGTGATTATGACACCCCCCTAGCCCTATAGCGCCCCCCTCAGGGCAAGAAACGACTCCCTTAATTGACAAGGAAGAAATCTTGAGAAGGAACTCAGAGTGGGGGATCCCTCCTTCCAGGGACGGTTCGGAGTGCAATGGGTGTCATACGGGCATGAGAAGGAGTAACAAAGCATTACAATACTCAAAACATGCGTCGACGTTCCTCCCGTCTGCTCCCAGACCCGTCGGAGCTGTCCCAGTCGCTGGCGCCCATCACGGAGGAGCGCGCCTCCCGCACGCTCTACCGCATCAGCCTGCTGCGGCGACTCCGTGAGCGCGTGCTGCCCCACCCCGCCCTGGAGGAGCGCCTCCTGCTGGCCCCGCCCAGCCAGGAGCTGCCCGCCTGGTGGAGCCCCCCCGAGCACGATCGGCAGCTCATGCTGGGCGCCTCGCTGCACGGCGTCAGCCGCACCGAGCTCTCCATCTACGCCGACCCCCAGTTCACTTTCAGCCAGGCCCACCAGGACTTCCTGGTGCTCCAACAGAACCAACCCCAGCCGCCCCCCGCCACCGCCGCCGTGCCCCCTCTCGCCCAGCCCAAGTTGGAGGAAGGGGATGGGCCTGAAGGCATGAAGGAGGAAGAGGTGGAGTTGGAGATGTCGGCCGGCGTCATGGCGATGTCGGCGCCCCCCCAACTGCAGAGCACCCCGCTGAGCCACCACCACCACGCCAAGGGCCGGGAGTGGGGCTTCAAGGGGGAGAGGAGCCGGGGAAGGAAAGCAGAGCGGAGAAGAGAAGGGAGAGAAGGAAGAGAAGGAGGAGAAGGAGGAGGAGGAGGAGGAGGCGGCTCTGATTCAGATACCGAATCAGAGTCGGGGTCGTCTTCGTCTGAGCGATCGGCGAGCAGTGATGACAGCGGCGAGAGTGACGGTAAGGGCGGTCGACGTGCGTCTCACGTGACTCAAACACTCCAAAAATCTGATTTTGTTTATTTGTATTCCAATCTGAACTGAAACATGTGCTTACTGTGCTGGTGTTGCTTCTCTCCCAGCCCGTCTGAAGATGGAGGACGGCGATGGGAACAGCCTGCTGTCCCTGAGTCAGTCCCAGGGCGAGGCCCTGCCCCCAGACCCTCTGAGAGTGGACTGGCCCAAGGTAACCCAGCTGATCAGATACCTGATTGGTACTTAATCAGGAAGATAATGATTAGGATGTCCTCTTAGCAGTGCCTCCTTGATGAGACTCACAGTTATGATATAATGATTAACTTCTGATTCTGATTCGGCCCATTGGAGACATGTGCATGTGCTCGGACTCAGAGAGGATTGTGGGTATTGTGTTTCCTGCCTGACATTCCCTGTTTTTGTTTTTGTTGTTTGTTGTCTCAGGACCGCGTGTTGATCAACCGCCTGGACAGTCTCTGCACGCTGGTGCTGAGCGGCCAGTGGCCAACAGGGCGGCGCTATATGTCGGAGGTCCAGCTTTCGGCGGCGGTGGGGGGCGGCGGCTCCGACGAGCTGGCCGCGGATGAGCTGAGCTTTGCGCGGCTGATGCGCAAGGTCAACAGCGCCCCCGGTGGCGCGGAGGGCGACGACAGCGGCTTCACCGTCAAACTGCTCAAGGTGAGTGGGGGGTGTGGTCAGGATGGGGGTGTGGTCAGGATCCGAGTATATTAGCTGTTAGCTAGCTATTAGTTGCTCATATGAAGTGTTATGTGCAAAATTGGCCTAATATACATTCTTCAGATGTATATTATACAAAATGTGAACATTTTCCCCCTGCAAATATTAATGGTATGCAACCTGATCAAACCTAGGTTAATCCTAAATTGTGGTAGGACCATTTACTAAAATGGACACCTTTATACACCTTACGTTATAACGAGCATACCTTAACGAGCATCATCAAGGTAGACTTCCCCCGGCCCACCAGTCTAACGGAGCCACTAGGGGGCAGCGTTGCAGTGCTACCGTGATGAATAGGTTCTTGTAAGGTTACAGCATGCTCGTCCTCTGTCTCTCTACCAGGAGGAGGGCTTGAAGCTCACCTTCTCCAAGCAGGCCCTGATGCCCAACGGCTCGGCCGGGGAGAGCAGCGGCCGTAAGCGGCACAAGGAACAAGAGGTACTTATAGACTCGCCGACGTGCTGTGCTGCGCTGCACATGTGACACTAGATTGACCAATAAGATAGAACTTTATTAATCCCGAAGGAAATTCTTGTGCCAGGTTGCATAGCAATACAGTAAAACAATAGTAATAATAGAAATAAACAGATTTACAAATATACAATGTACAATGAAGTGCGAGCCTGAAAAATGTTGGCCCAAATAAGGAAGGCCGCCTCTGCAGATTAACGGGAATTCAAAGAGGGGTCTCGTGCCAATACTTTTAGTATCAAATGTGCCTGTTTACTGAATTGTTAAGGAGCGGAACTGATAATCGATGATAAATCTGTTATACCGATCAACAACATAAGATAACCCAAGTGAAGTTGCGGGTGCGCAAACCGAAAGCCTTGAAATTGTATCAAAATGCACGATTTGTACCACCATCGACAACACGGTGGTGCAATACAAACCCTTAACCCCCACACACACACACACACACACACACACACACACACACACACACACACACACACACACACACTAGGGGTTGCACGACTTCAGATTTTTCTGTCGACTTTTCTATCAATAAAGTCGTCGTTGATGACGTCATCACATACACACGCACGCAAAAAACACAGACAGAACGGGCTGTCCAAAAAAAAAAAAAAAAGCACGGGTATCCTCTGTGCAAACAGCCGCTCGAAATCGCTTAATCAGGGGTGCCAAAATGATCAACCTACACTAAAAATGCTAAATATATCCTGAGTATACTTCATATAAAGGGGGGGGGGGGGGGTGCTCCGTTACTTCGTGGTTCTGATCCAGGAAGGGGGTGGGGATGGATATCGCTGGATATTGGTGGGGACATGTTCCCAGCGTCCCCACTAAATTCTGTTATCATTCATCCAATGAATGATAACATAAAAAAAAATGTAATGGCATGCGATCTACCCGGACTTCCTTTGCGATCGACCGGTCGATCGCGATCGACGTATTGGGCACCCCTTTCCCCCCCACCGGCCACCGCATTTGTGCCAAGTCCCGGCAAATATCTTAAAGTGTAAAAAAAATGTATATATAAAATATATTCTTAAAGTGTGAAATCACATGGTCAACGACGCGTCGACGTCTCCCGGTAGGCGTCGACTTGTGGTAGTGACGTTGACGCGTCGATTAGTCGACTTTTCTGTGCAAGCCCTAACACACACACACACACACACACACACACACACACACACACACACACACACACACACACACACACACACACACACACACACACACACACACTCTCAATCCTCTTCACTCTGTCGTAGCTGTCGGACCCTGACGGACAGGCCCACGACCCAATGGAGCGCACGCCTCGGCGCAGGGACCCGGCCACCTGGCTGAAGGAGATCCCAGACTACGAAGTGGAGGGAGACATGCTGGAGGTACGCTGCTCTAGCTCTGATCTCATTGGTCCATTTGTAGGGTTTAGGGGCCAATCGGTGATATTGAGCTCTGATCTCATTGGTCCATTGATATGGTTTAAGGGCTCAACTTGTGTTCCTTCTCTCGATTGTGTGTGCGTGTGCGTGTGTGCTTGCTTATGTCCTTTATCATAGCTTCTAGTGAACAGGAGCAAGAGGAAGAGGAGGAGGAGGAGGGCGGACAAGCCTCTGACTGGTAGTGAGAAAGTCAAGGTCATCCACATGAGGACGGGCAAGAAGGTGAGATAGCCCCTCCCCCTCAACCCCCCCCCCCCTCCTCATTATATACAATGAAATAGCTAAGAAAATGTGGAGGTAATTGGGTGGGTTTTTGTAAGTAATTAGGCTTATTCACTGTAAATTTGTAAATGTATTTTATTTTATCATTCTATTGTTTATTACTCTATTGTTTATTATTCTATTGCTTTTCTTATGTTGTTGGTATTTTGAGCAACCTCTGGCACAAGAATTTCCTTCGTACCTTTCTTATCTTATCTTATAATTACTTTCATGCTGCAAGTTCAAAACGATGAAAGATGTGTTGGTGTGTGGCTGTAGAAATCACATTTTTGTCGTTTGAATTCATTCAAATGAGCTCCCTCTACTGGAGGAGTGAGGTGTCTGCTGGAGTTTGCTGATGTGTTTGTGTTTGCGTGTGTGCTGCTGTATCTCTCTCCCCAGGTGGCCGCGGCGTTCTGTCCCATGCTGCAGGACCTTCGGGAATACCTAGAGGAGAACCCGGAACACGCCGTGGTCCCCGACTGGTCCGAGACCGTTCGGAACTCTGTACGTCCGCGTGGAGTAACAACATATTATAATATAGTGACGTAATAATATAGGACGATGCCCACCGGTGTCCATCCTTAATCTTTATGTACCACAGTGATGTATTGCTGTCTCCTTCAACAAATGTACTCTTTGTAAGTTGCTTTGGTTAAAAGTGTCTGCCAAATGCCCTAAATGTAAATGTAATGAAAACCCTCCACCTTAGTCTGAGTTTAGTTTATCTTCTGTCCATTAACACGGAGCAGCCCTCCTCATCACGTAAACCCCGAAGACTTCCTCTCTGACCTCTTGACCCCTGGTCTCTCTGCTCCCAGGGCTTCCTGCCGGAGAGCCTGTTCGACCGCCTGCTCACCGAGGACTCCGACATCCCCAAGCGAATCCGGCGGCGTCACCACCACCACCACCACCACCACCGTCACCACCGACCGGTCGAGCTCCCCGTCGCCATGCCCGACCCGCTCCTCGGAGGGGTGGGGGTGAGGGTGGAGGAGGAGGAGGAGGAAGATGAAGAGGAGGAGGAGGAGGAGGAGGTGGAGGAGGAGGAGACGCTGGTGTCGGACGGTGCCTACATGATGGACGAGGAGGACCTGGACAGCTCCCACCACTTCCTCACCAACTTTGACGTGAAGATGGAGGTGGGCGGGGCCTATGACAGCTCGGACCAAGAGGCCCTGCTGGACGACGTCGTCATGGCGCCCAAAGACTCTGACTCCTCCTCTAGCTCGGAGGATTGACCAATCAACACTCACCACGCCACAGCACCGCCCCCTCCCCACATCCACTTGGTCGCCCTTTTCAACAAACGACAAAGAAAATCACGTTACTATTGAGTCGTCTATTTTTTTTTATCATTAACCGTTTGATATCATGGATGAAATGTGTTGTTTTTTGTTTTTTTTTCTTTTTAGTTTAATGTAGGATTGTCATTTGTTCCTTTTGTCAGGAGAGTAGCAGCTTTGCACCCGTACGTGTTTTGGTTTTGTTTTGCCTTCCTCTCCATCGTTCTGCTATTCAGTCGCACCTCGGACGGACCCTCCCCCCCCTCTCGCTCGCCCACCCCACCGAGTTCCCCCGTTGCATTCCCAGTCCAGGCCGGTCGGGGGTGGACCACCACCACTACTCGTTGTGTAGACAAACACGTCTGCCATCCCAGAACCACACCGCCGACACCCTCCCCAGCACTGCGCCGTACTGAGCAAGACCACCCCCACCGATGAGCCCCCCCCACCACCACCGCCGCTGCGCCAGTCTCTCCCTCCCCGATCTGAACTCTTGACGGCATCGCCCTCTTGTGGCAGAGTCCCGGAACTGCAAAAAGGGCTCAATTGTGTTGATGTACATTTGTGTTTTTATTTCACTACTGGGGAGGGAAGCGGTGGGTGGGGGCGGATGGAGGGAGGGAGGGAGGGGAGGGGTGTATTAGTTACTGATGCAGTGCAAGGGCAGGTGGGTAGGGGGGGGTGGGTGCTGCTGTCTTGTACAATGTAGAGCTGGTCTGTTGTGTGCTATTACTGGTGCAAAGACAACCTGCTATGAGTAATTATTCTTGTTTTATGATTTGACTTATCTATGATATGAATAACAGCGATCTACAGTGAAAACTGGGCCCGTCACCTCGTGTGTGTGTGTGTGTATTTTTGTTAAGAGATTCGTTAATCATAATCGGGAGCAATAAGGGATCTTGTTTATTTGTCCTGATGACCCTCGGCTCTAGTAAGTGTGCCCATGCTGAGGGTCTGTACAAAACACACAAACGACTCTCAGTGGGATACCAACCCACCCACCCACCGATCAATGAGCGGTCTATGAATTACTACATATTACAGTAGCTATTGTTGGGGTGGGTGCAGATGAAAATGAACGTATTGATATTTATTATGGCTCTCTGTAGTATTGCGTTAGAAAGAGAAATGCGGTTTGCAAAACTGATGGACTGATGGTGGTCGTGGTGGTTCGGCTTGTTGCGCTTCCACGTTTCGCCCGCTGCGTGACGAGTGGCGCTGTTTCCCCGAAATAAAGGAAAGCGGAAGCAGTGTTTTTTTTAAAAAGCCCAATATTTCATGAGATGATTATGTTCTGTTATCCATGGTTCCTCCTCCAATAGTAATAATTATAATATTAATAAGTGGGTGGATGGCTGTGGCTCCCCGGGTTCCCTGATGATGGAGGTAAGACCCCAGCAGACTGTTATTCTCCAGAAGCTCCTCGTTTTGTTCTCTGTTTGACTCCAGAACTTCACTTTAGTGACTGGTTGGCGTGCTACTTAAAAAAAACAACTGAGTAAATGAATAAATTACCCTCCGGTTGTGGCAATGCAATGCAATACATTAATAAAAATGTATCTGGAGCTCTGACGTAGTTTGGGGAGTTCAAAGAGCAAAAGCTGCATTTTTACACACTTGTATGATAAATCTCGCATCCTACATGTTACATTTGGTGGTGTATCGAGATGTTAATTGATACAAAATCGATATGTTATGTTGTAACTTTTAAACTACTTTTATTTATTTTTTTACAAAGCGACTCACAAATCATGCATCACCCAACGATCAGAGTTGCTATTGTACAACTTGTGCGAGTATATTACACTTTAAATTAACGTGTTCACTTAAAGAGGGCTTCAGGTTTGTGTTTTCAGCACAAAAGTCAAACAATAGATCTGAGGTCAGGTGATCAGAGACCGAGTCGACAGTCGATTGCTTCTGCCTGGTCGTTGTGGGCGGGTGTAGTCAATCGATTGCTTCTGTCTGGTAGTTGTTGACGGGTGTAGTCAAACGATTACTTCTGTCTGGTCGTTGTTGGCGGGTGTAGTTAATCGATTACTTCTGCCTGGTCGTTGTTGTTGGTGTAGTCAAGCGATTACTTCTGCCTGGTCGTTGTTGTTGGTGTAGTCAATCGATTGTTTCTGTCTGGTAGTTGTTGGTGGGTGTAGTCAATCGATTGCTTCTGCCTGGTAGTTGTGGGCGGGTGTAGTTAATCAATTGCTTCTGTCTGGTAGTTGTGGGCGGGTGTAGTCAATCGATTACTTCTGCTTGGTAGTGGTGGGCGGGTGTAGTCAATCGATTGCTTCTGTCTGGGAGCGCGGGGCTCGCTCGTTGTGTGGTGGTGCGGCGGCGGCGTTCCAGTTGTTCTCGGATGTCGGAACTTACAAACTCCTACTTCCAAATCGGGCGTTTCAAAGAGTGGAAGTCGGGTGGTGGAGTGTGGTCGCAGTCAGTCGTCGACCCCGACGTTCCGATTTGGAATTCCGGTCCGAACACTTCAGGGGGGTTAAGGGTTCAGGGTTGAGGGTTCCTCCCGAAGCTTCCGACTCGGAGTTGGCGGAAATTCCGACGTCTGTGCGCAGTCGCAACGCACCGGAGCGTGCAGGCTCGCTGTAAACGTGGGGCTCCCAGTGAACCACACGACTACTGTATTCCAACACAACCGCAGTATCGCTAAGCGTGTACCACCCCAACAACACTACGTAGTCGTAGTAGTAGTAGTAGTAGTAGTAGTAGTGCATGTTCGTGGGGGTCCAAAGCCGGCTGTTTGTTTCCCGCCCCCCTCACCGCCTGCTAGCCCTGTTAGCTCGCTAGCTGCTAGTTGCTGCTAGCTTGGCGTCATAAGCCCGCCGCCGCTCTTATTTATTTTAACGTGTGTGTGTGTGTGTGTGTGTGTAACGTCACCGCGGACACGTTGATTTCTTTGTGTCCCCCCCCCCCCCCATCGGAAACGTGTCGAGGATGGGATCTGAAATTTTCTTACCTTCTGACCTGTCGGGTAGTTGTGGTCAGAATGTGGACGCGGAGTTCTTAGACACGCAGGCGTACGGGGAGTACCCGGAGAGCAAGGTAACACCCAGCTGATTAAAAGTGAAGAAAACGTAGAATACCGTAGATATACACAGTAATGAAGGCAGCCTGCACGGAATGTTCTTGACCTTGGAAATTTTCCTGTTCCCCTTTGTCCTTGTCATCTCTTAGTCTTCTCTTGTCTCGTCTCGTCTCCTCTTGTCTTGTCTCGTCTTCTCTTGTCTTGTCTTGTCTCGTCTTCTCTCGTCTCGTCTTGTCTTGTCTTCTCTCGTCTCGTCTTGTCTTCTCGTCTTCTCTTGTCTCGTCTTCTCTTGTCTTCTCTTGTCTCTTCTCTTGTCTTCTCTTTTGTCCTCTTGTCTTGTCTTCTTCTCTTGTTTTGTCTTCTTCTCTTGTTTTGTCTTCTTCTCTTCTCTTGTTTTGTCTTCTTCTCTTCTCTTGTTTTGTCTTCTTGTCTTGTCTTCTCTTGTCTCGTCTCGTCTTGTCTTGTCTTCTCTCGTCTCGTCTTCTCTTGTCTCGTCTCGTCTTGTCTTCTTGTCTTGTCTTCTCTCGTCTCGTCTTCTCTTGTCTCGTCTCGTCTTCTCTTGTCTTCTCTCGTCTCGTCTTCTCTTGTCTCGTCTCGTCTTCTCTTTTGTCTTCTCTTTTGTCTTCTCGTCTTGTCTTCTCTTTTGTCTTCTCGTCTTCTCGTCTTCTCTTGTCTTGTCCTCGTTGGTACCTTGTCCTTGTTTTGTCTTCTTCTCTTTCTCTTGTTTGTCGTTTCTCTTGTCTGTCTTGTTTGTCTTGTCTTGTCTTCTTCTGTGTCTTGTCTTCTTCTCTCTGTCTCTGTCCTTGTTGTCTCAGTTTCCAGGGGGAAGCTGACACCTACTGACGCATTCGCTTGGAGCCAGGCATCCCTTTCTGTCTGCAGAGGTGAGGGGAACCCTGGTACACCTCCAGATCAACCAGTTACCTCATGAAGAGCCTTTATACTGTTCAATGTCATACCATTTAATCCATTGTCATATTATTATACTCAAATCATGCGCACTTTTCATATTACTGTCCAACATCATGTGCAATACTCCATCATGTGCTATATTATTATTATTATTATTATTATTCTCATCCTGTCTATAAATATGATCTATAACACTACCTCTCATCTCCTCTCATCATCATGTGCAATATTCTTAGTGTCATGTCCAATAATATTTCACTTCATTTATGCCAAATTGTTTTCGCCGTCGGAATATCTTTTCTTGCCTACATATTTGTATATTTTAACTGTAAATTTGCAAATCCGTTAGTTTATTTTTATCATTCTGTTTTCCATATTTTATTGTACTGTATCACTATGTAACCTGGCACAAGAATTTCCTTCGGGATTAATAAAGTTCTATTCTATTCTATAACCCTTGTTGTACATATATCTGCAGAGCATTTGAACAAGATTTACATTTAGGGCATTTAGGACCTTTTCTTCAAAGCTACTGACAAAGAGTGCATTTGTTGAAGGAGACAGCAATATATCACTGCGGTATATAAAGATAAGAATAGAGCTGTTTTTCAGCATTCACAGAACAATGGGGAAACATAATATTTAACGTCAACTGCCCCACCGTGTCATTCATCATCATCATCATCATCATCATCATCCACGTGTCCTTTTCTACCCATCCAGCAGACATTCCATACCCCGAACCTAGGAGATGAGGTGTTCGAGATCCCGCCCATCTCCCTGGACCCGGACTCCGCCCTCAACGTGGGCGACGTGGTGTCCCACTTCGGCGAGCTGTCGGACGGCTCGGAGGGCCCCGACGGCGTGGTGGGGCCGGGCGGCGCCGGCAGCCTGGTCAGCAACCTGGTGGTGGGTGCCAATGACCCGTCGTTCGCCTCCACCTTCGTGAACAGCGGCTCCCAGGGCATGGAGCACCTGAACCTGGGCGTGATGAGCCAGGCCGGGGCCGGAGCGCTGCTCAGCTCCTCGGCACTGGTGAGAAATGTAAAACCACCGGCAAAAATAGGGTTTAAAACAGACCTGAGGCCAGAGAAATGGTTTAGCAGGATTATGTTGATGTTGCTCACACATTAAAGGAGACGTATTCTACCACCAGGTGTGAGCGTGATTAGCCATTCCAAGCGCTTTCAAAAACCGGTTGGAATGGCCCCCACTTGACATCACAAGTGGGAGTGTCCTCCACCTAGAAGTATGGTGGATAGATCAGCCCTACCGGCCTACCCAGTGGACTGTAGCAACTGGTAGGCTGATCTATCCACCATACATCCCATAGTCCTAGGTCTATTTTAAAGGACACATTTTGACGAGGGGCTGACCGACATGGGCAAAAAATAAAAAGCTATTGCGACACACCATATGATTTAATGACCATTTTGACCACAAATTTTCATTTCCACTTCACAATCCTGACGTGACATTTGTTGGGGTTCTGCACTAAACCAACATGTTTTCTTACATCTGGAGAGAAAACATTTGTAGGCCAGGGCATCTCTGCATCACGACAGTACAACATTGTGTTGTACTGTCGTACATTTACATTGACACATTTCAGGCCCCGAACTGTTGACCCTCCTCTCCTGCCCCTACAGGAAACTGGGGAACTCCAACGGCTCCCACTTTCAGCAGCTCCTCGCCCATGACCATCGACGTGCAGCTGGGGGACATCGGCCACGGCCTGCTGGGCAGCGGGCCAGCTGTCCACCATCAACCAGTCGGGAGCTGGGTCTGGGCCTCAGCGCGGGCAACATCCTGCTGCAGACGACCTCCCCCGTCCAGCCGCTGTCGGCCACCGCATCCCCCGCCGGCTCCCTGCAAGATGACGACATGGATGACTTCCGGGTAAGCCTCTCTCCCTCCACCCCAGCCTTCTGGTTGTCTGGCAAGCAGAAGGCTGCTGGTTTGATCCCCGGGGCTCCTCCCCCTCCTAGCTAAGTGTGGAGGTGTCCCTGAGCAAGACACCACCTAACCCTACCTGCTCCTGACGTGTTGGTTGTTACCTTGCATGGTTGACACCGCCGTCGGTGTATGAATGGGTGAATGTGAGGCAATACTGTGAAGCACTTTGGATAAAAGCACGATATATGCAATACATTTATCATTCATTTGAGGTTGAGGGCCACAACAGACCAAATGCTACTTGGCAGCATTATTCTATTGTTTTTATTTGTATTAATATTTTATTTATATTATTTTGGAGCAACCTCTGACACAAGAATTTCCTTCGGGGTGAATTTATCATGTGATCTCTCCCGCCCCTCTCACTCTCCCCCATCACTCTGGGCTCGGCAGAGTGTCCTGGTCGACTCCCCCATGTCGCTCTCCGGCCCCTCCCACATGCAGCCGCCCCGGCCCGTCCCTCAGGCCTCGGCCGCGCCCATCCGCCGCGGCGGGGGCAAGCCGGCCACGATGGCCTCCGTCACGGCGCTGGTGGCCGCCGCCGCCGGCAAGAGGGCCAACAGGAAGAAGGACCCCAAGGAGCCGGTGAAGCCGGTGTCGGCGTACGCGCTCTTCTTCAGGGACACGCAGGCGGCCATCAAGGGCCAGAACCCCAACGCCTCGTTCGGCGAGGTGTCCAAGATAGTGGCGTCCATGTGGGACAGCCTGGCGGAGGTCCAGAAGCAGGTGGGGAGACGGAAGATATCATATGGATATCATGATATCATGATATCATTAGACTACATATCATGATATAATGAGACTACATATGATATAATGAGACTACATATGATATAATGAGACTACATATGATATAATGAGACTACATATGATATAATGAGACTACATATGATATAATGAGACTACATATGATATAATGAGACTACATATGATATAATGAGACTAGATATATAATGAGACTACATATGATATAATGAGACTAGATATAATGAGACTACATATGATATAATGAGACTACATATGATATAATGAGACTACATATGATATAATGAGACTAGATATAATGAGACTACATATGATATAATGAGACTACATATGATATAATGAGACTAGATATGATATGAGACTACATATGCTATAATGAGACTAGATATAATGAGACTACATATGATATAATGAGACTACATATGATATA
>PIJE02000390.1:26588-47248 GCA_002895965.2 Coryphaenoides rupestris | reverse complement strand
CATATCATGATATATGATAGTACATATGATATAATGAGACTACATATGCTATAATGAGACTAGATATAATGAGACTACATATGATATAATGAGACTAGATATAATGAGACTACATATGATATAATGAGACTACATATGATATAATGAGACTAGATATGATATGAGACTACATATGCTATAATGAGACTAGATATAATGAGACTACATATGATATGAGACTACATATGCTATAATGAGACTAGATATAATGAGACTACATATGATATAATGAGACTACATATGATATAATGAGACTACATATGATATAATGAGACTACATATGATATAATGAGACTACATATGATATAATGAGACTACATATGATATAATGAGACTAGATATAATGAGACTAGATATCATGATATAATGAGACTAGATATCATGATATGAGATGACATATGATATAATGAGACTACATATGATATGAGACTAGATATGATATAATGAGAGTACATATCATGATATAATGAGAGTACATATCATGATATAATGAGACTACATATCATGATATAATGAGACTACATATCATGATATAATGAGACTACATATCATGATATAATGAGACTACATATCATGATATAATGAGACTACATATCATGATATAATGAGACTACATATGATATAATGAGACTTATATGTTCCATTTATTGTACTGTATCACTATGTAACCTGGCACAAGAATTTCCTTCGGGATTAATAAAGTTCTATTCTATTCTATAACCCTTGTTGTACATATATCTGCAGAGCATTTGAACAAGATTTACATTTAGGGCATTTAGGACCTTTTCTTCAAAGCTACTGACAAAGAGTGCATTTGTTGAAGGAGACAGCAATATATCACTGCGGTATATAAAGATAAGAATAGAGCTGTTTTTCAGCATTCACAGAACAATGGGGAAACATAATATTTAACGTCAACTGCCCCACCGTGTCATTCATCATCATCATCATCATCATCATCATCATCATCCACGTGTCCTTTTCTACCCATCCAGCAGACATTCCATACCCCGAACCTAGGAGATGAGGTGTTCGAGATCCCGCCCATCTCCCTGGACCCGGACTCCGCCCTCAACGTGGGCGACGTGGTGTCCCACTTCGGCGAGCTGTCGGACGGCTCGGAGGGCCCCGACGGCGTGGTGGGGCCGGGCGGCGCCGGCAGCCTGGTCAGCAACCTGGTGGTGGGTGCCAATGACCCGTCGTTCGCCTCCACCTTCGTGAACAGCGGCTCCCAGGGCATGGAGCACCTGAACCTGGGCGTGATGAGCCAGGCCGGGGCCGGAGCGCTGCTCAGCTCCTCGGCACTGGTGAGAAATGTAAAACCACCGGCAAAAATAGGGTTTAAAACAGACCTGAGGCCAGAGAAATGGTTTAGCAGGATTATGTTGATGTTGCTCACACATTAAAGGAGACGTATTCTACCACCAGGTGTGAGCGTGATTAGCCATTCCAAGCGCTTTCAAAAACCGGTTGGAATGGCCCCCACTTGACATCACAAGTGGGAGTGTCCTCCACCTAGAAGTATGGTGGATAGATCAGCCCTACCGGCCTACCCAGTGGACTGTAGCAACTGGTAGGCTGATCTATCCACCATACATCCCATAGTCCTAGGTCTATTTAAAGGACACATTTTGACGAGGGCTGACCGACATGGGCAAAAAATAAAAAAGCTATTGCGACAACCATATGATTTAATGACCATTTTTACACCACAATTTTCATTTCCACTTCACAATCCTGACGTGACATTTGTTGGGGTTCTGCACTAAACCAACATGTTTTCTGACATCTGGAGAGAAACATTTGTAGGCCAGGGCATCTCTGCATCACGACAGTACAACATTTATATTGGTGTTGTACATTTACATTGACACATTTCAGCCCCGAATATTGACCCTCCTCTCCTGCCCCCTACAGGAACTGGGGAACTCCAACGGCTCCCACTTCAGCAGCTCCTCGCCCATGACCATCGACGTGCAGCTGGGGGACATCGGCCACGGCCTGCTGGGCAGCGGCCAGCTGTCCACCATCAACCAGTCGGAGCTGGGTCTGGGCCTCAGCGCGGGCAACATCCTGCTGCAGACGACCTCCCCCGTCCAGCCGCTGTCGGCCACCGCATCCCCCGCCGGCTCCCTGCAAGATGACGACATGGATGACTTCCGGGTAAGCCTCTCTCCCTCCACCCCAGCCTTCTGGTTGTCTGGCAAGCAGAAGGCTGCTGGTTTGATCCCCGGGGCTCCTCCCCCTCCTAGCTAAGTGTGGAGGTGTCCCTGAGCAAGACACCACCTAACCCTACCTGCTCCTGACGTGTTGGTTGTTACCTTGCATGGTTGACACCGCCGTCGGTGTATGAATGGGTGAATGTGAGGCAATACTGTGAAGCACTTTGGATAAAAGCACGATATATGCAATACATTTATCATTCATTTGAGGTTGAGGGCCACAACAGACCAAATGCTACTTGGCAGCATTATTCTATTGTTTTTATTTTGTATTAATATTTTATTTTATATTATTTTGGAGCAACCTCTGACACAAGAATTTCCTTCGGGGTGAATTTATCATGTGATCTCTCCCGCCCCTCTCACTCTCCCCCATCACTCTGGGCTCGGCAGAGTGTCCTGGTCGACTCCCCCATGTCGCTCTCCGGCCCCTCCCACATGCAGCCGCCCCGGCCCGTCCCTCAGGCCTCGGCCGCGCCCATCCGCCGCGGCGGGGGCAAGCCGGCCACGATGGCCTCCGTCACGGCGCTGGTGGCCGCCGCCGCCGGCAAGAGGGCCAACAGGAAGAAGGACCCCAAGGAGCCGGTGAAGCCGGTGTCGGCGTACGCGCTCTTCTTCAGGGACACGCAGGCGGCCATCAAGGGCCAGAACCCCAACGCCTCGTTCGGCGAGGTGTCCAAGATAGTGGCGTCCATGTGGGACAGCCTGGCGGAGGTCCAGAAGCAGGTGGGGAGACGGAAGATATCATATGGATATCATGATATCATGAGACTACATATCATGATATAATGAGACTACATATGATATAATGAGACTACATATGACATAATGAGACTACATATGCTATAATGAGTCTAGATATCATGATATAATGAGACTACATATGATATAATGAGACTACATATGACATAATGAGACTACATATGCTATAATGAGACTAGGTATCATGATATATGAGACTACATATGCTATAATGAGACTAGATATCATGATATAATGAGACTACATATGATATAATGAGACTAGATATCATGATATAATGAGACTACATATGATATAATGAGACTACATATGAAATAATGAGACTACATATGCTATAATGAGACTAATATCATGATATAATGAGACTACATATGATATAATGAGACTACATATGATATAATGAGACTACATATGATATAATGAGACTAGATCTCATGATATAATGAGACTACATATGATATAATGAGACTACATATGATATGAGACTAGATATCATGATATAATGAGACTACATATCATGATATAATGAGACTACATATGATATAATGAGACTACATATGATATAATGAGACTACATATCATGATATAATGAGACTACATATCATGATATAATGCGACTACATTATGATATAATGAGACTACATATGATATAATGAGACTAGATATGATATGAGACGACATATGCATATAATTGAGACTACATATGATATGAGACTAGATATGATATGAGACTACATATGATATAATGAGACTACATATCATGATATAATGAGACTACATATCATGATATAATGAGACTACATATCATGATATAATGAGACTAACATATGATATAATGAGACTACATATCATGATATAATGAGACTAGACATAGGGCTGGGAGATGAATGGACATCATGATATAATGAGACGTATAGCTTCCTAGATTAATATTGTGATTTGGCACTTTTGCTGACTGGTTGATATTCAATAACAATCGTTGATCATTGATAACTAAATGCAAACCATAACATATTTAATGAGGATTTTTCCCTCCAGGTGTATAAAAGAAAAACAGAAATGGCCAAGAAGGAGTATCTGCACGCGTTGGCGGCGTACCGGGCCAACCAGATGTCCCAGGTATCCTCCACCCTCCATCTGATGTCTCCTGGCGGTCGCACCGCGGGGCCCGTTGTTTGTTGTTGTTTATTTACATGCGTGTTCATACGTTTACCCCTCAGCCTTCCACCAAGGTGATGGAGCCCAGCCCCTCCGCCCCTCCCCCCGCGGTTACCATGGCGCTCGTCGCCGCCCCCCCGCCCGAGGAGAACACCATCACCAACATCTGCGCCTCCAACATCATCCTGGACGTGCCCGAGGTCACCACGCGCTCCCGCACCGGCGCCAACAAGCCTCTGGTGGCGGCGGCGCTGGGCATCATCGCCGTGACGACCGCGGCCCCTCCCCCGCCCGCCGGCGGCGGCACCAAGATTATCATCTCGCGGCAGATGCTGCAGGGGGGCGGCGGCCAGGTGGTGACGGTGCTGCCCAGCGGCGTGCGCACGCTGCAGCCCGTGGTCGCCGCCCGCCTGCCCCCGCCCTTGCAGCAGATGCAGAACGCCCCGCCCCCGCTGCCCCGCCTCCAGCAGATGGCGCCGGCCCCGCCCCCGCTGCAGATGGCCTCCAAGCTCCGTGAGGGCGGGGCCGGGGGCGTCGCCTCCGCCGCCTCCGCCGCCGCCATGGCCGTGCCCCCGCCCCCGCTGCAGATCAAGATCGTCCCGCCCGGCGCCGCCACCGCGCAGGGCGGGAAGGGCGGGCCCGTCATCGTCACCAACGCGACGTCGATCGCCACGCTGTCGGCCGGCACGCTGTCCACCGCGCCCAGCCTGGCGCTGCGGGGGGCTGGCTCCCACGCGGACGAGGAGGTGGTGGCCGAGGTGTTCTCCTCGGAGGAGGTGAGCAGACACACCTGACCGGTAAAACTGTGTTACTGGGAGAGGTTTAGGTTTTATTTTTACTTTATTCATCCCGAAATTCTTGAGCCAGAGGTTGCTCAAAAATAACAGCATAAAAATAAAAACAATAGAATAATAAATGTAAAGTGTATACGCCTAATAGAATAACAATAAATCTAAGAAACATTTAGTAAAAAAATAAGAACAGAAAAGTTGGCAGTGGCATTGAATAATTGAGTAATTTTGCACGATATTGAGAATATTGATGTTGAAATGCTAGCAAATGTGGATAATGGTTAATATTTGTTCATGTTAAAAGATAATTAATACATTTAGGGTGTCCGAGGGGTCCTATTATATAACGTAGCTCTGTGATCAAGGTCTAACATGAACACATTAGAGCTTGAAACCGCAATAGACGCTTGATTAGTAATGTCTCCCCCTCCCCCCCCCCCCCCCCCCCCCCCCCCCCCCCCCCCCCCCCAGACGGACATGGAGGTGGGCGAGGCCATGGACGGAGGCCCCGCCCCCAGCGTGTGTGTGCGGGCGGGTTGCAACAACCCGGCGGTGGACAGCAGCGACTGGGACCGCGAGTACTGCAGCAACGAGTGCGTCGCTGACCACTGCAGGTGTGTAGCCATTGGTTTTAATGCAACTATGGAAAGATGTGTATTTATTGATTGTATTTATTGATTTCAGTTTCTTTTTTAATCAAATACACAGTAAAACACAGGGTTCTAGTTCTGAACAATTACATTCTCAAGACGAGGCTTATACCGCAAAACCTATTGGTAAATTGATAAAGTACAGTATATTTATTCTTATTTTCAAGATGCCGGCTAGTACTGTTTAAATCTCTTATGTGGCGTTTAAATGTCACATAATAAGGTATTGCATTTGAGTTTGAATCGGATTTGTATTACAACCTAATTTAAGTACATAAGTGATTTTGGATTTGAACTGTATTTTCAAATTAAGTGAATTGTATACAAATGACAGTTTGTAATAACCAAGGCATTTAGTCTCATTAGTCATAATGGGTTTCATCAGTTTAATGGTTGTTAATTTCGGTCTATTTAGGGAACCCAAACTAATAGTAAAGTAAATTATAGTTAAAAGAACGTCAGGCCCTGCCCT
This sequence comes from Coryphaenoides rupestris, assembly GCA_002895965.2. Lineage (NCBI taxonomy): Eukaryota > Metazoa > Chordata > Actinopteri > Gadiformes > Macrouridae > Coryphaenoides > Coryphaenoides rupestris. Next base: position 41,154 of record PIJE02000390.1, on the reverse strand, counting down.
CTATATTCATGGGGGAAAAAAGGGGCTACAAGTAAAACTATAAAAGCATTTGAACTTAAAGGTTGTTCTCGGGTTAGTGTTCTTCTCCCACATGGATGTTGGTTAGTGTCTCTGAGGCATCGCTCCGCTTGGTGAACCTCGTGAGAGACGCCGTTTGCTTTAATGCAAGTTTCAGGTGGTGGTGATGATGAAGTGACTGAATGTGATTATTAACCCGCTGAGTGTGTCATGTTGTGTCCTGGGTCTGTCTTACAGGGACATCTTCATGGCCTGGTGCTCCATCCGTAGCCACAACATGGGCACGGTGAAGTAGACACACACACAGAGACACACTGAGGACCTTGGTGACAACCTCATACAGCAGCACCACCCCTCCAGTCTTCTGCCGAGTTGGAAAACAAACGCACCATAACAGCCGGGATTTATTTTTTTGTGGTCATTTTTATCGTCCATGATGTGGAGAACAGTAGCAAGAGGTCTCCCCCCCCACTGTGGACTCCATGAGACATTACCTTCAGATAAATTATTAGTACCTCGACGTGTGTGTGTGTGTGTGTGTGTGTGTGTGTGTGTGTGTGTGTGTGTGTGTGTGTGTGTGTGTGTGTGTGTGTGTGTGTGTGTGTGTGTGTGTGTGTGTGTGTGTGTGTGTGTGTGTGTGTGTGTGTGTGTGTGTGTGTGAGGTCCATGGATTTTAAATGCAGTAAAAAAAAGTTTTCAGTCCGTTTTCAACCCAGTGGGCCGAAAGACCAGCATTTAAAAAAAACAAAAGTGAAACCTACAATCTATCTATTTTATCCTGACTGGACTCTCGACAGGATAGTGTTACTACAAGGAAGGGGTTTGTTTTATATAACCTTAATCACGTGTAAACGAGAAGTTGAAATGTGTATTTGTTTTCTGTTACAAAACGGATGGGATCTCCGGAAAGTTACTTTATTTTTTGTAAATGTTAAAGATTCATGTTGTGTCGACTTTGGTCAAAAGAGACGGCAGTTCAGTGTTAAAAGTCACCGTCCGCAATCGCCTTGTCTGCTTCAGTGAAAAGCCGTGCGCGGAGTTGCAGATTTTCAACGAAAGTGACGCAGAACTGAAGAAATGTTTTGTTTGTTTTAAGAAGAAATCCGTTTGTACGACGAGAGAAGAATCATCTTTTGTATTTGTGGCTCGCGGTTCGACGGGATTCTGATGGTTACGTGGTCCGGCGCCAGCGGGTGGATCTGGACTTATTTTTTTTTTTTCTAAATAAATGAGGAAAAATAAATAAACTGGATGACGGTTTCTCCTTATTTGTGTTTGTGTCGTTATATCTGTCGGAAGACATGCCACCAAGAGACAATTAAAGGTTTTTCTCATGAGTTTATTTGACATTTTAGGTACATTATATTGTACTCCCAACAATTATCTTTTATATTCTCCACTTGTCTAACAAATATACATGCCGTACAAATTGTACCCACTTTTGAGTGCTTTGTGGGGGACAGGAAGTGGAACTATTTCAAGGACTAAAAATAAGTCTCACGATGGCCAAACTAGACCAAATAAACATGGATGTCAATGGGCTCATTATGAAAGGATGCATTTTGTTTATTCACTTAAATCCGTACATTATGAACACACGTCCTGTTGTACCTTCAACGTGAAGTTCAGTACAACGTTTCAGCGGTGTTCATAAAAGGCACCGACATGCTCTCCAAATACCAAAGACGTTCCCTGAGATAAGTCGTGTTGCGTCCGATATCAACTTAAGGTACGATTAAGCCTCAAACATAAATCAAACAAAAAATGAATTGAGAAAAATCACAAAAGTATTCCTCCACCTTAATCAGTGTCACGACGCAGTTTTGTTCACATCCACAAATCAAGTCCGTGTCAGTGACTCATCAGATCATCACTTCATATCCCCGCCGAGGTACAGTAATACTGAACGGCAGGCGACATACACACCGAGAACCACTAGGGGGCCCCACTTCCTCCTCACCGTCTGAGTGCCCTCATGGCTGGAGAACTAAAGGTCGGTGTGCACATGGTCTGGTGGCTGGTGGTCTGGTGGCTGGCTGTCAGACACGGCTCGCAGGACCCTGGCTCTGCTGGGGGGGTCTACGCTGTAAAGGCCCAGACCCAGGCACCCGCAGGGCTCCGCCAGCCGGGCCTGGAACTCATGCCCCCAGGCCCGGCTCCCGTTGGTTCCGAACGCGGCGAACGTGACCGTTCCCTCCCGAGAATCCACCGCGACCACCACGGTCTCGTACTCCGAGGCCACGGGCAGCTCCGTGCAGACCTGCTGGTGCAGGGCGTACAGCGGGCCCCCGGGCCCCTCGCTGAGCACGCTCCAGGACCAGGCATCGCCTCCGAACGCGCCGGTGCCGGCCGTACGCGGGACGCCCCTGTGGGTCACGGCGATCTCCCAGTGTCCCTCGACCGCCATCGTCCACCGGTGGCGGCCGGGGCCGAAGCACTGGGTGGAGAGGATCCGGGGGGCGGCTGTGTCATCGAAGCCGGTGGCCGGGCTCGGGCGGTCGAGCGGCGGCCACGCCTGAACCAGCTGCACGGAGCGCAGGTCTCCGGAGACCCGGAGGTGGGGGCTGGCGGTGTGCAGGTCCAGCGTGAGGGGGACTGTGGGAGGGAGATGAAGTCAGGAGAAAGGTACCATGGAGACGGGGCGGCAGTAGCTCAGGAGATAAGAGCGGTTGTCAAAAAGGATTTGCAGAAGGAAAATGTTGTTTTACCTTCACCTTCTTTCACATCGTCTCTGTGAAGATGCAGCGAGTTTCCCACTGAGGATCCTGTTGCCAGCATTACAAAAAGATCCCTTTTACAATACGTACTCTGCACATATAAAAGACTGCATGTTTCTGTGTTAAAGAAGCAGGATTCACAGATCTAGGTTGCACTAGCACTCGTCCTGCTCACCTGCGATGACGGAGTAGATGTTATGCAGTCGCGTCTGCTGGCGCTTCACCGTGTCCGTGAGCGCCTGGTTCTCCAGAGAGAATCTGTATGCTGGGTGATTGGTCGGTTAAAGCATGCGGTGGTGCATCCAATCACAGGAGAGCAGCGGTCAGACGACATGTATATACAGTACAGTACCATCGAGGGAATGTAGTTGTTACAGTAGTTTGCAGGAAATCGTAAATGGTATGAAAATAAATGAACCATTAGGTACAAAATGGACACAATGCAAATCCTTAATCTAGTTTAAAATGTATTTCACATCTTTAATACGATACATTATTAAAAATTGGATACAAACACTATAAATGGTGTATCAATACCACATACGTATACGAGTCCTTGATGCTGATTCGTCGAGAGATAAAGAATAGTATTTATTTTTTTACGGTGAAATTGTCTTACAGTAATAGACCACGATGACCCAGAGGCAGAGCAGGACCAGAGTCACACTGTTCAGGGAAGAGTCGCTTGGCTTGCTTTTCACTTTCTGTTGGCGAGAGAGAACACACACTCAGATACATTGGGTCTGAGGTTACGAGGCATTTCAAATGACATTAGGTCTCACGAAAGTCATAAGTAAGTCATAAGTACTTAAAAGTATTTTCAGATTAAAAGTCATTAAAATTCATTCCAAATTAAAAGCCGGTAACACTCAACTTCAAATTAAAAGTCAGTCAAATGTTATTTCCCAAGTAAAAGTTCCCTGGTGTGTAGGTCGCTCACCTCGTTGGCGACCTCGTCTTGCAGCCGGTTGATGGAGTCCAGAGTCTCCGTCATTTTACCCTCCATCGCCTGAAACCGCTGATCCATGTGCTCCTGTTGCGCACACACACACACACACACACACACACACACACACACACACACAAAATAGAATACAGTCAGTGAGCTCGCAGGACCAGTTAATCCAGGACTTACCCGACTACTATGGGAGATATTTACCAGAACATTCTTAAGAATGTCTTGTCAATATGCTGTATGTGTGAATTAAGTGTGGAGAGATGTCCACCCATGTTTATATTGAAGGATCCTTGCTCCCAATATGTTTACGTTGAAAGCTCTTTGCGTCTAACATGCATATGATGACTAGGGGTGTGGAAATTTCTCGATTCTAAGATGCATCGCGATGCGGACATGTACGATTCTGCATCGATGCAGTGACAGAACATAATCGATTATAGCCTACTAACGTTGATGTAAAAAAAAAAAAAAGCGCTGGCAGCGGCTATTTTCAATGCAAACCCTATGAAGTTCAGCGTTTTTGGTCGCTCTGCTCCCAGCGCTCTGAGTTGAAAATAGTTCAACTTTTGGAGAAGCGTCGCGCTCATCAATGTCACGTCTCTCTTGTCAGCCAATCAAAATTGAGGAGGGGGCGGGACATACGATATCAACATTGTCAACAAAGGCGGAGGAGAACCTTATACAGGCCGTCATGGACAACCCAGTTGTACTACACACAAAAATATTTTCGAAGGCACCACTCATGTGGAGAGCTGCTGCCAATGCCAGGACGCGATGTCTCTCCATTGTTTCAAATTAATTTATAATCAAAATAGACGGGATACGCTAGTGTGACGTCACAACGAAGGAATGCGGAAGCGCTAGAAGAAACACGTGAGAAGCGCTCTGAAAAAGAGGTTGAGGTTATTGAGCTGCATCGAGATGCATCGTAGAATCGAATCGAATCGTGAGGCCAGTGAAGATTCACAGCTCTAATGATGACGAGGTATGCAGGGCAGAAGCGCAGACTGAATGTCCAAAGATGGACATGAGCCAAACTGAACAAGGTGCCATCTTGTACAGGAGAGAGAATCTACGTATGGTACTCTATCGCGGTATCCATATAGGGTTTGGAATGTATAGGATGATCATGTAAACATGTGTAGATTGGGTTTAAAAGACAGAGGCTGAGAAGGGTGAGGCAGTCTTCTCTGCAGATTTGACTCAGGCTTTGTGTTACTATTGGCAGTGACAAATAAAGTCTTTAACTTTCAAACTTCGGTCTTCCTGATCTCCTGCCTCCATTACATATCTTTGTCCCACGTGTGTGACAGCCGCATTTAAGGGATGTTTATGTTGGAATATCGGACTTTACTCCCGAAGATCGGAATCGGCATCGGCCCCAAAACGTCCAGTATCGGTCGAGGCTGCAATTACCGTCATCCGCCTGCCGAGGGCTCCGGCGGTGTCGGTCACCAGCGCGGCCCGCTTGCCCTCCAGCGCGCACATGTTGCAGGCGTAGCGGCGCGAGGCCTCGCAGTAGTAGCGCAGCAGGCGGTCTCCGTGGCGCGGGCACCGGCGCTCCGGCAGGTCGGCCAGCGGGCACACCAGCGGGTGTCCCGAGAAGGCGGGCCGCTCCAGGTGCGCCCGCAGGTGCTCGCTGCACAGAGACACCTCGCACTTCAGGCACGTCTTCAGCGCCAGCGTCTTGTTGTTGCCGCCGCCATCGGCGTCGTTGTTGTTGCCGTCGTCGTCGTCGCCGCCGCCGCCGCCGGGGCAACAGTCGCAGTACACCTTGGTCGCCTTTTTGGTCTGTGGGAAGGAAAACGACATGTGACTCGTTGAACTGCTGTTCCGATTGGCTAGAAACAAATGGACCTTAAAATAGATAAATAATGCCTTTTTTGAATGTATATGAGCAGATTTTGATTTCGTTAATAACTGTAGATGGATCCACTAATCTGCACTGTAATATTTATCTGTTTAAAATGCCTTACTCTCCTTCAAATATGAATTAATCTCTTGCACTTTTTCACTATAAATTGTTTCGCCATTACTGTATTTTTTTATTCTGTAAAGCACACTGAGAACGGTGCTTTACAGAATAAAGTTGCGTAGATCAGGTTATGCAAATCAAAACATAACTGGTGACATGGCTGTGATAACGGTCTTCTTTAGGCCATTAGGTCATCACGAGTCAATGAGACATTTATGGGCTCAGGGGGTAAGGCCTGCCCCTAAATGACATGCATGTCATTAGGGGCATAGGGGCGGCAGTAGCTCAGGTTCAATTCAATTCAATTTTTTGGAAGGTTGCTGGTTCGATCCTCCGGGGCTCCTCCTCCTCCTCCTAGCTAAGTGTGGAGGTGTCCCTGAGCAAGACACCACCTAACCCTACCTGCTCCTGACGTGTTGGTTGTTACCTTGCATGGTTGACACCGCCGTCGGTGTATGAATGGGTGAATGTGAGGCAACACTGTAAAGAGCTTTGGATATAAATGTCATCCATTTACCATTTATGATGTAGGCCGCCCTAAACCACATGATAAGTCAATTACTCTCTCAGAAGAAGATATGATTGACCTCACAAGCTCACACACCAGCACGTTTCTCAAGAACCAAGAAAACAATGACCTCCACCCATTACTCAGTACTGGAGGGTGGATGTGAGGTGGAGGGTGGAGGTGGTGAAAGATGGAGGGTGGATGTGAGGTGAAAGGTGGAGGGTGGATGTGAGGTGAAAGGTGGAGGGTGGATGTGAGGTGAAAGGTGGATGTGAGGTGAAAGGTGGAGGGTGGATGTGGTGAAAGGTGAAGGGTGGAGGTGGTGAAGGCTGGATGTGAGGTGAAAGGTGAAGGGTGGATGTGAGGTGAAGGGTGAAGGGTGGATGTGAGGTGAAGGGTGGAGGGTGGGTGTGAGGTGGAGGTACCTTCTGCTTCAGGGTCTCCTTGAAGTCCTCCACGATGCTGGCCAGCGCGTAGCTCTTCTGGACCTCCACCTTCTTGCCGAAGTAGGCCCTGCAGTCGGGGCAGCGGAAGGGCAGCTCGGTGGCGAGGCCCACCATGGTCTCAAGGCACGACATGCACACGCTGTGGCCGCACTGGAGCTGCCGGGGCTCCGTGAACACGTCCTTACACACCGGGCAGGTCAGCAGCGCCTCCAGGGGGCTCCTCTCCCGCCGGTCCGCCATCGAGCCTCTCCTGGGGGGGGGGGGAGATTAGGAGGCCGAGATGTCACGGAAACCGTCACTTTCTTCCACATAAAACCACGAACACTCGCTTTGCACCGCGATCAAAGTTCAAGTTAAAGACCACGTGATAAAATGCAAGTGAATTTGTTTTACCTTTTAGTCGCAAAGTGTCCCCACGCCCCCCCCCCCTCCTCCTCGTCGAGTGCAGACAGCGCCGTCAGAAGAGAAAGCAAAGCTGTGACTTGCCTGGTGGCCCACTTCCGGGTGGGGCGGGGCTTACGCCTGTCAGGGGCGGGGCTTAAGCTGGTCAGGTCACAAGGTTCAACGGCGTACAGTTTTTTGTTCTTCACTATTTCTGTTTGATCGTGTGTGTAAGTGCATGCGTGCCCCACACGGTTAGTATTGCCAAGTTATTAAGTTTAGGAAATTTACTTTTTATTTTTACTTTTATTATTATTACTTTTATATTTTATTTTCTGACTTTTTAAAACAGGGGCCAGTGGTTTTGATCTAAACACACACACACACACACACACACACACAGAAAGGTCTAGGGTTCGGGGAATCATGTTAAACAGTGGAGCTCGGGTTGAGACATTGGAGATGATGACACACAGAGATGACAGACGGTGAACGGCGCGATGAAATCTGAACCTGAAAGTTACAAGAAGTTCCCTGGCGCCGGTTCCATATCGTCTTTTTATTTCCAGGGACGGGGGGGAAATCGAAAGCAGGAGTCGATTACTTCCAAATACTTCTGCTGCCAAGTGGCCTTTTTGCTGACTCTCCACGTGTCTGTATTTGGGGTCCAAGCTGTGCATGTGTTAACTGTTCCAGCATTTAAAAAAACTACGATTTTTAACATACTTTTCAAGATTGAGAGTACGGATGAAAGTACACTGGTGGACTGTGGTGGCTGTCGTGTGCCCTAAATGTAAATGTAAATGTAAATCCTACTGCAGGTTTTTTATATTGCACCGAGAAACAAACATTCTTCATTTAGTCCAAAAGTCATGTTTAATAGAAAATACCTTTTGTGAACAACAGAGGAACAAACATCCCCTCACATGACAACAGAACAAACAAAATCAAGAAAGAACCACCCAACCAGAATGAACACACACACACACAGAAAAGACCAAAATGTCATAGAAACCGAAAGAAGATGAGTGTTAGACTAAATCTAAATACTCCCATTTGCTCACCAACTACCAACTTCCTGGTGAGCTTAAACACAAAGATTCAACTCTAGTTAGCTTAACGTTTGGCTAATGCTTGTAAAGTTAGTAATTTCACATTCTCTCATGTGTTCGCGCTTGAATAGAAGTGAAAAAGTATTCCAAAGTATTCCAAAGGGACTTCCGAACCCAAAAAGGTTGGCGATAGTCTGTTTGTCTGTCTGGTGACTAAACAGTCGTTTCCTGCTAAATGCTAACAGCTAACGGTGGTCCCCCCACCCTGAAGTCCTGCTCAAGTCCGCAGAGTCGGACGATGTCTTTGAGAACAATAGTTGCCATAAGAGATCGCTTTTGCGCGACACACACACACACACACACACACACACACACACACACACACACACACACACACACACACACACACACACACACACACACACACACACACACACACACACACACACACACACACACACACACACACACACACACACACACAAAATCCCCATACCCCGGAACCAGGTGTACAAACCCACAACAACCCTCTACAAAACAGACGAGGTAGAAAGCGGTGTGGTTCCACGAGGAGAACCGAGTCGAAGCTCAGAACGCTTCAAGGGGCTTTCCCGGGAGGCTTCCTTCCGCGCTCCACGAAACCGGAGATATTCTGGGGGAAAATCGGTGGGAGGACGAGGAGGGCAGCAGGAAGCCACACTGGTCTATGTTGTTGTGCTTCTCCAGGTTGCGGGCGATGCGGAACGTCTTGCCGCACGCGGCGCACACGTAGGGCTTCTCCCCGCTGTGGAACCGCAGGTGGGCCTTCAGGTTCTCCCGCAGGCGGAAGCTCTTGCCGCACTGCGTGCAGTCGTGCGGCCGCTCGCCCGTGTGGAAGCGCTCGTGGCGGCGCAGGCTCTTGCGCAGCGCGAACGTCTTGGCGCATCGGGAGCACGTGTACGGCCGCTCGCCCGTGTGGAAGCGCTCGTGCCGGCGCAGGATCTTGCGGCGCTTGAAGCTCTGGCCGCACACGTGGCAGGCGTAGCCGGAGGGGTCGCGCGCCACCACACCCTGCAGGCGCCACACGCCGTCGGCGCCCGCCTCGTAGCAGCACAGCCGGTGGCCCGTGTGGAGGCCCTGGTGGCGCCGCAGGTCTTTGGGGCGGGAAGGAGATGATGCTGAGGATGATGCCGACGAAGCGGTCACATGACGCCCGGCGGCGACGCTCTTCGTGGTGCGCGGTAACTTGGTGGCGGCGTGGATGTTGACCAGCTGCACGGAGCAGGGCCGCACCAGACCGCGGAGGTTGCGCTTCAGCCTCACCTGGAGGTCGCTGTGCTGCGTCGCGTCCTCCCTGGCCGGGGAGACGCACTCCCACGCCTCCACCCGCGGCAGGGGCAGGGCCAGGAAGGCGGCACCGGGGTCTGAGGGGGAGGGGCTACAGGACGCGCCGACGTCCCGGAGCCCCCGGTTGGGGATGGCGATGACCTCGCTCTCCACCTCCTGCTTGACCGGACGGAGCGGGGGCTCGGGAGGGGAGGAGGACGGAGAAGGAACTGGTCTCTGTGATCTGTGGTCTGAGGAAAGTGGAGGGAAGATGGTGGACATTAGAATTAAACGGTTCAGTGCAAATAATAGTTTGTTAGATCCGTCGGTTAGCCTCCTCTAACGGAGGTGATGCGAAACCTGTTGTCCACGTTATGGCAGCTCTCCCCTGGGATCCGGGCTCTTGTTGGTTTGCTAGGAATTATTTACATTTACATTTACATTTAGGGCATTTGGCAGACGCTTTTATCCAAAGCGACTTACAAAGAGTACATTTGTTTTTGTTATTTAAAGGCTTGGATATATCTAGCCCTAGGGATATGTTCTATGTAAGGGAACTAAAGTGACCTCTTAGAACCATGGGTTAACATAAACCCTCTTGAATCTTTCTACCTTCGGTAGAAATTATCAAATGTCCACATGAATCTATTCATCAATTACTTGATAATTTTTATTGCAGGGATTAGCAGGGGAACAACGCAATGCATAGCAAAAAGTTAGCAAAACATGTTATAATTATAGTGAATATGATTAAATGTATGATAAATGTAATAGTCCAAAGCAATACCCTCAACCTTCTCACTCTAAGGCATTTAGGACATATCATGAGGAATTGTCATGGGGCAAAAGTGGGAAAGATAAAAATAGAGAAATAGAGAAAAAGAAGAGAAAAAACAAAAATAAAAAAATAAAATAGAAAATAAAATACCATCTCATTCTATGACCTCTGGGGCATAACATAAGGAATTATAATGGGGTAAAATGGAAAGATACATTTCTAATATATATTTTTTTATGGGAGAGAGAAACATGACTGTAGGAGGAGTAGATAGCGGCACCCGGACGGAGCCTCGGTCAGTCGGGCCCCGGAGAAAGGAATGCCAGCGTAACTATCAACAAGTCCTCCCCGGCCCCTCGCTATGCCCATGTTTTGTCTAAAGGCTTCTTGGAATCTTTTCTTCACTACATGGCATCAACGAGAGCAGACTATCCTCCTCAAGCCATAAAACCTCCACATTTCTTGAGTATTTGTAAACTAAGCGTCCGTATAATGATGGTAATAAGTAAAAAGTGTGGGCCCGGAGAGTTGTCTCGTGTGACGCAGTTCTTATCGCCGGACAATAGCGGATTTATACAAAAAGGCGTAGCGACAAGTCGGCAAAAATGTTATGATAATATTAAATATAATTAAATTGATACCGGGCGTAATAGAAAATAATTAAAAAAGTAAAATAAACCTTATCGTTTAAGAAGGTGGGAGTACGACCTTAAGAGATACAGATGGGGGCATTGATTAAGTTTGTGGCAAAATGTTGGCATAAATGTTGTAATAATATTAAACTTCCCTTTTCTCTCCTGTTGCTTCCTTTTTAACACTTCTCCTTTCCTCAGATGGCCCAGCCCTGTGGCCTCGTTACCATGGCGCATGCGCAACAACCTCTGAGACTTGGTTGCCTTCCATCTCATGTTTTCTTGGGAGAACAACAACCCTACTAAACTTAGTGCTTATCTAGACATATGATATACTTGGCAATATACACCCAATGGTGATACACATGGTTATACATATAATGTTTCTCAATCAATGAATCATGACATATTATTACATAGATATAGTCGATTATAACCACCCATAACATCTCATACCATATTATTACATGGATATGATAAACTCACTATTATGCAACCTCAGGATTATGCTGAATGTTTATAATAACCCCACATTACCCTTCATTCTCTTACTATCGGTGAATCAACCCGACTTGACAAGTTGCAGGGCGGAATTATTTTTGTTGTTGACGAGCAGGAAACGAGCATGGCGTTCTCACCGTGGTCGACGGCGTCTTTATCGCAACGCGGCGGCTGGGTTTGAGGTTTGTGGTTAGCGGCGCCTTGCACCTCATTCTAAGAAGACAAAAAGAAGAAGAATCACATGTTTATCTGTTCATCTGTAGACCCAAGAACATTTGACAAGAAGGTTGCACTTTGAGTTGACATGAAGTGTGAGAGTGGATCCATAAAGCATCCAACTGTAATTGGAAAAATCATCTGTAATCTGTACTGTGTGCCTGTCTGTTCTTCGATTTTCTCGACAACTTCCGATTTTCTGCAGCAATACTAATGGGCCTGTTTCTAGGGGAACATGACTAGCAAGACAATATAAGAAGACTAAAGGAGGAGATATCTCTATTTATTCTACACACATGTTGCATGTCCTGCAACAGATGAAGGTGTCCTGAATGCACAAATGACAAATATACTACAGTACTACTCTTCAGACCACAGCTTTATCAAATACTGACACATTATTCTAAAAGGCTCAGATGTTTTAAAGTCTGTGAGAATAGTTACCTCTTTCACCAGTAGCACGTGGTGGTCGACATGCTCCTCCTGCTCCTCCTCTGCGAGGAGGTCAGCTGTAGAGACCGCCCCCTCCTCCTCCTCCTCCTCCTCGTCCTCATCCTCCTCCTCTTCTTCTTTGGTTTTCAAACAATCAGCCCTCCCACTCAAGTTGAGGTGACCTTAAAAGGGAGCGTGAGGGGGAGACAGAGGGAGAGAGAGAGAGGGAGAGACAGGAGAGGGAGGGAGAGAGAGGGGAGGAGACAGGAGAGAGAGAGAGGGAGGAGACAGGAGAGAGAGAGGGAGGAGGAGACAGGGGAGGGAGAGAGGAGACAGGAGAGAGAGAGAGGAGACAGGGGAGGGAGAGAGAGGGAGACAGGAAAGGGAGAGAGAGAGGGAGACAGGGGAGGGAGAGAGGATACTGGAGAGGGAGGGAGGGAGAGAGAGGGGGGGAAAGGAGAGGGAGAGACAGGAGAGCGGGGGGAGGAGACAGGAGAGGAAGAGAGAGAAAGAGGATACTGGAGAGGGAGGGAGAGAGACAGGGGGGGAGAAAGGAGAGGGAGGGAGAGAGACAGGAGGGGGGAGGAGGAGATAGGAGAGGGAGGGAGAGAGGGAGGGAGACAGGAGACATACATTCCTTCAGCAACGTAAACATCGATAAGAAACGTTTAGAAACAAATCTCTCAACCAGCTGCAGAGAGAGAGAGAGACAGACAGAGACGCGCGTCCGGACCTGGAGGCTCCTCCTCGGCGGTGGTCTGGGTGCTCAGTAGTCCGTCCACCTGGACCCCGACGCTGCAGGACGACGACGAGGCGGCGGCGGCGGCGGCTGGCGCTGGTGCTGCGGGCGGCTGCGGCTGCGGCTCCGCTCCGAGGCGCCGCAGCACCAGCGCCCGGTAGCGAGACTCCAACACTTTCGTCAACTCCACGGTCGCCACCTTCACTAAGTCACTCAAAACGCTCTCCACCTGCAACTTAAAGGCGCTTAGATTTAAATCCGGAGCCGCAGACACCATGTTGTTGTTGGTGTTGGTGTTGTTGTTGTTGTTGTCGTCCATGCAAATCATTGGTAGATAAATACAAATATATTGATGTTTGTGTGCAGATTCCCGAGAGTTCTTCCGCCTTCTGTTGACCAGAGAACCAGCAAACACGTGGTCCGCAGGAAAGGGGCGTGTCTACGTGTGCGCATGCGCGTGTGTGGTGTATGGGGGGTATGTTTGGTGACTGCGACGAGCGAACGCAGGTCACGTGCTTCACGGGTTGTTGTGGTTGTTTTTTTAGGGGGCGGGGTTACGAGGTTTATCTGCGAGATAATCACCAGGATAATGACTGACTGTATTGAAGGATAATAATTGACTGTATTAAAGGATAATGATTGACTGTATTGAAGGATTATGATTGACGTGAAGTGCCAACAACATCTAGATACTGCGTTGTGTTGGCCATGAAACGAGCCAACAGGTCCCCCAGCTCCGGCCATCCCGCTGACCCCCAAGGGTCGCAAACATAAAAACAAGCCGAAACTGGTAGTCATGTTCAGATATATGATTAGTGGAGGGCCTCAGCCATTCACAATGGTTCCGCAGTCATTGGTCTCCTACTATGAGGAAAGAACCTGAGATTTTGTTTTCTTTTATGCTTTTCTCAATTGCTTTCCTCCTCCTATGTGGTATAAATTCTTCTTTGCCTTGTTTTTGGTGTGAGCTGAAACTGCGTTGGCTTGCAGCTGCAGGTCATAAAGATAAGCAGGGACACCGACCATTTCAATCAGCCTTTTCACATCTCTTCTTCCTGTACTCCAAATGGTTTACTGCCCCACCAATGTAAACATTTGTATCTTGGAGAACAGATCTTCCCTGTCTGTGTGTGTGTGTGTGTGTGTGTGTGTGTGTGTGTGTGTGTGTGGGCATGAAACTGTGTTAAAAGGGGGCTCCCAGGGGCCCACTCTCTCCTAGGGAGGAGACAAGCTCTCTCTCTCTCTCTCTCTTAATAAAGTGCACACAAATAATAACTCCCAAATCTTACACACAACACCTTTAAGAAAGTATAAACACTTAAAGCACAATGCCAACATCTAGGCATTGTATCTCGACTAACTAGATTGTTTATCATGAGTTTGCAACAGGCTGCAGGCAAGTGGTTTCTTCCAGTTGTTGATGCCTCAGTACTGTAGTTTCGCCCGATGAAAGACGTCGATGAGACATACGGATTACAGGAGAAGCGAATCGAAAAGCACAGACACAGGAGCAGCAATGGACCTTTCCACCCTGTCAGTCACGCAGAGAATAATAACCAATAAGATTGCCTGATTTCTTAAGACCACGGCCCTTGCAACAGAGCCGCCATGATGTCCCACAAACAAAGCTTGTCCCGCGTTGTTGTGTTCTTAGATTAGACTACAGATACATTTAGTTAGAACAACATGGTTCTTAGATTAGACTACAGATACATTTAGTTAGAACAACATGGTTCTTATATTAGACTACAGATACATTTAGTTAGAACAACATGGTTCTTAGATGCGCTTGGGGAACGTGCAATAATGACCACAGATATCCAGAGAGATTACAGGGAGCGCGTTTCATCGAGATTTGGAGTATCCATGCAGTCTGCAGGACTTGTTTTTAATACATGGATAGAGCTT
>PIJE02000390.1:16588-21588 GCA_002895965.2 Coryphaenoides rupestris | reverse complement strand
AAAATGTAAGCCCCTTAATAGCTTTGTCTGTGGTTAGCAACACAAACAACCAGCCGATCTCCCTAATATTTGCATGAAAAAATCGTTTAAACACCCCCCCCCCATTTTATCTTGAATTATTATTATATATATTTTTTTATGTAAGCAGTACATTTTTTACACATGGAAACTATTTAACTATTAAATGGCGGGAAACAAATTCTCTTATCATGCTACCACTGTGGACAGATTCTTACGTTCCGACTTGTGACTCTTAAAGTAGCCCACCAATTTGATATCCTCTTCCACGTTCTGGAAGGCCCTGACCTCCCGCTGGTTGTCAATCATCTCCACGGGGTCCTCCAGCACCTGGAGGGCGACAACAGGTTTTTATCTCACCTGCGTGGCCGTGGCCATCTTGGTTCCAAACCGCATTCAGAAATCAAACTATTTTATCAAATTTCCACCCGGGCCAGATTGGATCTGCTCACGGGCCGCATTTAGACCCCCAGGCCACATGTTTGACACCCCTGGTTTAGAACCAAAATGGTTCTGACTGTGGGCCCATAGAAGGCCACTGAAGACATAGTATGAACTTCAGGGGACAAAATAATAGTCCAGATGTTGTGTATCATGGACGGGGGTGTATCTGTTTTATGTTATTAAGTGGAAGAGTACTGTATATCCTCACGAACATCAAAGATGTACTCCACAAGCGTGTCCGCGGTCAGCTCTCCATCGTACTCGATCACTTCGCCATCGGTGAAGATGTAGATGCTGTCGGCCTCGTCGAGGTCTGGGAGGAGAACGGGAGGAAGAGACATGTTGATGAGCGACCATCACCACCAGAGGGCAGCGTGGTGCATTGGAATAACGTTTGATTATGGCAGTTAGGATTGGGGTCAGGCTTTTTTTTGGGGGGGATAAACTTTTCATGTGAAACTTTTCATTTGATGACATTCATGACATTTTTAAGCAGCATGTGGGCAACCTACTGAGAACTAAAGTTTCTTAATTTTTCTTAATTTTATTAATTAATGTCATGCCTCGTAAAAAATATGTATGAAATATGATATTCTATATAATATTTTATTATATATATGTTTATTTACCTAACTTCTTGGCCACGATTTTGTCCTTTTTCTCGTCGATGAGTCCGAACCCGATATCCTCGTCATCGAACTCGTCAAGGACCTGGGCTGCGAGCTGTTAAAAGACGAATGACGTCATGAAGCATAACTCAGAGTCTATTGCTTTGCTTTGCTTCACCACAGAATACAGAAACACCAGCATTTTCACAGTGAAGTCCGGCCAAAACCTACGGTGTACCTGGCCTCCTATAGTCTGCTGAGTCTGACTCGACCACAGACATCATCGACAGCCTCAGTTGCCCGGTAACACGTCATACCGGCCTCACCGAGCATCAATGCGTCCGTCCTTTTCCACTCATAAACAAACAAACATATTCACTTGCTTGTTTCATTACCATAAAAGCCCCCACATTAGCGGGCCGCTGCCTCGGCACTTTCTAAATCCGTGTGAAACTTGAACCCTGTGTGAGTGACAGGTCGGTTCGACCAATGGTGGCACACTCGGTTGTTCCCAGCCAAACTGCACACAGTGGACGGTGCGGGCCCTCGAGGTGTTGCTGGTGCGCTGGCACCTCCAGGGCCACGGTGTTGGCAACGGGTGGGCAAACACACACACACACACACACACACTGACACAAACACACACACTCTCTCTTTAACACTCTTGTCAGGAACAATCGTGGGTAAGCCTCTTGTCATAAAGGAACAGTTTGCTAACAAGGGTGTCGCAGTCGTAGAGCGATGAGTGAAGGCACTTATAAGCTCGGGCCAGAAATTACTTTATGTTAAGCGGTGCCCTTAAATCTGCTATGAGAAGACCTCACTAAAATAGCACTTGCAGCATCCCTGTATAAGCATGCTTGCACGATGCGACGCACCAATAGGTTGTAGGGTAATGTTGTTGATTCAGCTCTCATGGAATCAACACAGACTTTCCTGTGAAAAATGTGTTGTACTCCAACCCAATGTACTCAAAATCACCTGGAGTCTTGCTTCAAGTTCAGATGCTGCTAGCAGATAGCTATGTGTTAGCAAAAGTAAATAAATAGTAAATAAAATGAAATCCATGGCAACAATGACTAAATGATTCACTTCACTCGTCTCTCAATCTGACACATTTCTTATGATTATGATTACGATTACATAATTTGTAATAGCATTTGTAATAATTTGTAATAGCATTTGTAATAATTTTGTAATAATTGTAATAATTTGTGAATATAAATTTTTTCATGTAAGTATTATTATGGTGAATGAATTAAAAGGCCAAGTGCTGAATGCATACATAATTAGGAGCAGCACAACATTGCCGGGGACCCCACCCACCGGGAGATAAATATAGCGGGCAGCACAGCCCATCGCCAGCACTGGGACTATTTTGGGCGGGAGGCGGTCGGTGCTCGGGTCTCCGCGATCCGCTGACCGGTACAGTACGGGGCCCCAGCTGAGCAGGCAGGACTAGTGTTTGGGGGGGGGGGGGGGGTCTTGGGTGGGGGGTCAGGAACCTCCAGGGGCCAGAGCCTATGGGGGGCATTCGGTGTTGCCTCGTCCCCCCACACGAGGCGCTGCGTGTAGTTAGCCTTGAAGTAGAGCATTTTTGGCGGCCTTTTTCATTTTTGACTTACAGTATGGACAAATAAAGTTTGTTCTATTTTTGTATAATTGCATGTGTGATTCGTTCACACAGAATTAGCCTCTGGGACCAAAAGTTGGATGAAATTGGAGTCTTCCTTATAACTTATATACTTATATACGCCCCTCTCCCCCAGCCATGAACTCCTGCAAGAACTACATCTCACAGAAATAGCCTAGCTCGGTGTTTGGTGTATTTCTTCCCCACAGCAATGCCATGGTTCTCGCGTTTGTGTTTTCTATTTGCACTTGGCTGGTTATTAACGCCTCCTCGTCCTCTCCTCAGGCTCTGGAGACCTCTGCCGTTTCAGGGTTGGATCTCCGTCATTCCTGCGACTGGGTCCTCTCATTTTACCTTCGGGGATGAGCTAACGGGGTGTAGGGTGTTGAGGGCAGAGAGAGAGAGAGAGGTGTTAATGCTGCCGTTCATGTGGGCCTATAAAAGACCCCGACGGCGTCACATTTGTTAATTATAGAGCGGCAAGGTCATCGATTTAATTAAGCGACTCTAATGAGCCGACAGAATATGTGACTCGGGACGTTGTTTGAGCTGCGACTGCTTCTGCAGTGAATACACCGAACATGTTCTAAATTGTTGTTGTTGTTATTGATCCTCTTAGCATGGGTAGCAAATTGTTGGCGAGGACGTGGCGGAGAGAGACAGTGTGTGTGTGTGTGTGTGTGCGCGCGCGATGAATTGCCCTGACCTGCATGAGCTGACCACTCCACTATGAGGGGTATGGGCCGCCCCTGTGCGAACGATATCCACACCAACATCAGCCACCATTAACACCATATCAGCTACGCACACGCACGCACACACGCACACGCACGCACGCACACACACACACACACACTAACTAGACATGAGTTAAGAACAGGAAGCCATCTTGGGGTCTTCACTGTTCCCTTGTGCACCAGGTGGAGGAATGCTAGCACACATCGCATAGCATAGCATAGCATAGCGTAGCATAGCATGGCATGGCGTAGCATAAACACTCCAAAACCGCCACCAAACAAACCCTCAGTCATCAGCAATTCTGGTGCTATTTTCTAACCCTACGACGCCTGTCAAAGCGTCGCCCATAATAGCCACCCGTGTCTAACATCCTGTGTAAACAATATATGGGGTTCTTTTTTAGCAAGTGTATCCGCTCACGCCCCCCCCCCTACACCGCCATCATGCCAGGCTGAGAGACCTCCTCCTCCCCTGATGAGAGGAGGAAGAACAGACAGTGGTGGTAAATGACGGCGGTTCAGATGGAGATTGTACACTGTGGTGGTGAAAGGTACATATGACACATGAGATCACACTGTATCATCATGTCGTTTCATGCTGTGTCATATCATATCATATCATATCATGTCATATCATGGCTTCATGTCATAGATACCGTATTATAGAATATCGAATGGATCATCATTACATTACATAATCCCATAGGATAATGTTCCAGATCAAATGACCTCATCTCGTGTCACACATTGCGGCATACTGTATATCAGATTATATGTCCTCTCATGTAATACCAGTGGTATTCGTGGAAGAATTGAGATTCATATCTTCTATGATTCTGAATCAAATCACAACTTCCAAAATTCTATTTTTTTATTTATTAGTTTCCCCCCCCCCCCTCTGTATCTGAGGTCTGCCCTTTGTGTGTTTACATTATTGCTCAGTTTATCACACTTTTTCAAGTATAAAAACTGTATAATCGTATACTCCTGCTTTCATGCCAAAACTTGCCATCACTGCTTTTCTTAGCCCACAGCGGACTGGAGTTGATCCTGAAATTAATACTCTTATGTCCTGAATGGAGAATCCATTTTGAATTGGGAATCGCTTTGAATCGAGAATCCATTTTGAATTGAATCATTACACCGCCCCCCCCCCCATCAAACAAAATTGAATTGTGAGAAACCGAAAAATCCCCACTCCCATAACTTCCCAGCCCTACAAGTAATTACTTCCCAGCCCTACTAGTAATGATTTCCCAGCCCTACAAGTAATTACTTCCCAGCCCTACTAGTAATGATTTCCCAGCTCTACAAGTAATTTCTTCCCAGCCCTACAATTAATTATTTCCCAGCCCTACAAGTGATTACTTCCGACCCCTACAATTAATCACTTCCCAGCCCTACAATAATGACTTCCCAGCCCTACAAGTAATAACCACATAACTACAGTATTGCCCCTGATCTACCTTGTCTGTGTCCACCACAGTCATTGTTGATTTGTTGCAGGCCCACCTGATGCTGGTCAGCACTTACCTCGAGGGCGAGCTCCTCGATCTGAAC
>PIJE02000390.1:5000-13289 GCA_002895965.2 Coryphaenoides rupestris | reverse complement strand
GAGGACGCAAGTGAACAAACAACATGAGAGAGAGAGAGAGAAGAGACGAGAGAGATGAGAGAGAGGTAGAGAGAGGATTAAGAGATGGAGAGAGAAGAGAGAAGAGAAGAGGACGTAAGGAAGAGAACAGAGAAGGAAGAGAGAGAGACGGGGGGGGGTTCTGAATGAAGACAGCGCAAGGTCTCATCCTTGTCAACTTCAGGAAAAGTAAAAACCAGTTGGATGGACGATGAAATAGAGAAAGGAGGAGGAGGAGGAGGCAGGAGGAGGAGGAGGAGAAGGAGGAGGAGAAGGAGGCCGGGGTCCAGGAAGGGGGGGCTTGCCTCCCATTATAAAGCCCAGATGGGTAGCAGGGATCTGGCGCTAAAAAAAGAGAAGTGGGCCTTGTGGATGGGTCTGGGTAGACGGGGAATGGGGTATCTGGGGGGTTGGTTGGCTGCCTGCTGGCACCCTGGGGGGACAGCGCTGAATGCGCCTGCCGGCAGGTCAAGCCGACAAGGAGACCGGGAGAGGAAGCAGAGAGAAGGAAGCAGAGAGAAGGAGCAGAGCAGAGGAGCAGAGAAAAGAGCGGGACAGTCTTTCCGAGGGCCCGTCTCAGCAAGGGCCTCCGTCCAAGGAGACGGGAGACATGAGGTTGGGTGAAGGTTTATAGTGGGAGGCGGTGGGAGAAATCACAATGACCCCGTCCACACGCAAACAAAAACCTTGTGTGTTGTCTTTTTTTTTTACTCTCATTGCATGTGTGCTGTGTGCACTGTGTGCGTGTGTGCATGTGTGTGTGAGACATCGAAGAAGATGGACGAAGACTGAGAAAAAGCGGACTGAGAGCACAATTTCTTCCTTTTAATAGAGAGAGAGAGAGAGGGGGGGGGTTGACAGAGAGAGAGGGTGGAGAGAGAGAGAGAGAGAGGGAGGGAGGAGGAGGAGCGACCAGAGAGACAGAGAGAGACACAGAGAGAGAGATGGAATTGTTTTTTGCAGCAACATTAGTTAACAAATTGAAAGGAGAGCAGTGGACTATAAATAAATTAAATCCCCACTAGTATCTCTCATGGTTGGCTCTTTCTCTGTCTAATCACAGACAGCGTTGCAGGCTTAAAGAATCTGTAGGTAGCCGACGATTTAAGAGTTGCAAAGAGGGAAGAAGAAGAGTGAAGATTTGGACTGATACACAACCCCCCCAAAACATTCCCCAAAATCCTCCTATCTTCTCAGAATATTCTTAACTAAGCATGAACGAGAGAGATAGATCAACCCCTGACCTAGAGAGACCACATTACTCAACCTAACTTAACCTATCAACCTGTTAGAACTAACATTAACCTATCAACCTGTTAGAACTAACATTAACCTATCAACCTGTTAGAACTAACATTAACCTATCAACCTGTTAGAACTAACATTAACCTATCAACCTGCTAGAACTAACATTAACCTATCAACCTGCTAGAACTAACATTAACCTATCAACCTGCTAGAACTAACATTAACCTATCAACCTGCTAGAACTAACATTAACCTATCAACCTGCTAGAACTAACATTAACCTATCAACCTGCTAGAACTAACATTAACCTATCAACCTGCTAGTACTAACATTAACCTATCAACCTGCTAGAACTAACATTAACCTATCAACCTGTTAGAACTAACATTAACCTATCAACCTGCCGGAACTAACGTTAACCTATCAACCTGCCGGAACTAACATTAACCTATCAATCTGCCAGAACTAACATTAACTATCAACCTGCCCAGAACTAACATTAACCTATCAACCTGCTAGTACTAACATTAACCTATCAACCTGCTAGAACTAACATTAACCTATCAACCTGCTAGTACTAACATTAACCTATCAACCTGCTAGAACTAACATTAACCTATCAACCTGCTGGAACTAACATTAACCTATCAACCTGTTAGAACTAACATTAACCTATCAACCTGCTAGAACTAACATTAACCTATCAACCTGCTAGAACTAACATTAACCTATCAACCTGCTAGAACTAACATTAACCCATCAACCTGCTAGAACTAACATTACTTTCTGATTGTTATTGTCTCAACCCACAGAGCTCAGAATGCACTTGATTCTTACTCATAGCACCTTTAAGGTTCTGCTGGAGGGCCTCTTCTGAGTGACTCGCAGACCAACAGCGACCTCTAGCGGACGGCGGGGGAGGGCAGCGCGGCCACTAGGGGGCGGTGCTCGGAGCCGCCAGACGCTTTGATTAACGTCCCGTGACAGGGAAGTGGGCGTGTCTCTCTGTGTTACGTCACCATCGGGTCCGAGGATTCGAGGTAAGAGGGTCACAGGTCTCAATTTAAACATTTTGCAATCATATTGAAGATCTCGAGTAGATCTACTGTAGATCTACTGTAAATGTGTAAATCTGTTGTATTATTATTTTGTATTATTCTGCTGTTTGTTTCTCTATTGTTTTATTCTATTGTTATGCAACCTGGCACAAAGTTCTATCTTATCTTATCTTATATTATCTGCACTCTATATGATAAATGCACTGAATACAACATTCCGAGTCTAGTGTGGTTATCGTGGTTATTTACTGTATTGGATCACTTAACGTGTTGCTTGTGTTTGAACTACTTGTATTACGGAATCAGAATCAGAAACGGCTTTATGGCTTTTGCCCTTTATTGCCTCATTGCCTGCGTTTTGGCAAGCAATGAATGTGCTTTTGTGCCAAACATTGAGCATTATCATGTGCAATATTAACTTTCAACATCAGGTGCATTTTTCTCAGTATTACCTGCAATATTAATATTAACCTATCAACCTGCTAGAACTAACATTAACCTATCAACCTGCTAGAACTAACATTAACCTATCAACCTGTTAGAACTAACATTAACCTATCAACCTGTAGAACTAACATTAACCTATCAACCTGCTAGAACTAACATTAACCTATCAACCTGTTAGAACTAACATTAACCTATCAACCTGTTAGAACTAACATTAACCTATCAACCTGTTAGAACTAACATTAACCTATCAACCTGTTAGAACTAACATTAACCTATCAACCTGTTAGAACTAACATTAACCTATCAACCTGTTAGAACTAACATTAACCTATCAACCTGCTAGAACTAACATTAACCTATCAACCTGTTAGAACTAACATTAACCTATCAACCTGCTAGAACTAACATGAACCTATCAACCTGTTAGAACTAACATTAACCTATCAACCTGCTAGAACTAACATGAACCTATCAACCTGTTAGAACTAACATTAACCTATCAACCTGCTAGAACTAACATTAACCTATCAACCTGTTAGAACTAACATTAACCTATCAACCTGTTAGAACTAACATTAACCTATCAACCTGTTAGAACTAACATTAACCTATCAACCTGCTAGAACTAACATTAACCTATCAACCTGTTAGAACTAACATTAACCTATCAACCTGCTAGAACTAACATGAACCTATCAACCTGTTAGAACTAACATTAACCTATCAACCTGTTAGAACTAACATTAACCTATCAACCTGTTAGAACTAACATTAACCTATCAACCTGCTAGAACTAACATTAACCTATCAACCTGTTAGAACTAACATTAACCTATCAACCTGTTAGAACTAACATTAACCTATCAACCTGTTAGAACTAACATTAACCTATCAACCTGCTAGAACTAACATTAACCTATCAACCTGCTAGAACTAACATTAACCTATCAACCTGTTAGAACTAACATTAACCTATCAACCTGTTAGAACTAACATTAACCTATCAACCTGTTAGAACTAACATTAACCTATCAACCTGTTAGAACTAACATTAACCTATCAACCTGTTAGAACTAACATTAACCTATCAACCTGCTAGAACTAACATTAACCTATCAACCTGTTAGAACTAACATTAACCTATCAACCTGTTAGAACTAACATTAGTTTCTGATTGTTATTGTCTCAACCCACGGAGCTCAGAATGCACTGATTCTTACTTATAGCACCTTTAACATCGTAATTACTTGATGTTTGGGATACCAGGAACTCCTAGCAATGGGTTAAAACATTTGAATAATGCCTTAAGGGGAATTATGGATTCAGATAATTGTGTAAGTTTAGACTTACTTTGAAGGACAGCCAAGTATAAATGCCAGCCTCATGCATAATCATGAGCTCTGTCTTGGCGTCTCATATTAACATTCATATCCAACAGTAAACAAATACATTTGTATGACGATAGACCATGAGAGTGTGATTATGTCCCATGCGGTTTGTCCATTCACTCTTGGGAGGCGAGTCCAAACATTTGTTTCTGCAACTGGAATAAAAAAGTTTTTCTGGATGATTTTATGGGGGGGGGGGGTTCAAAATGTAATTATTTAGTTATTGCTTTTTGGATTTCATTTCATTTCACGTGGGAGAGACAATTCAATGACTGCACAAAGGGAGCTAATCCCTGAGTTTAATCAAGTAAGACTCACTGGGAAAAGCTAATTCGTGAACAGTTCACCACCAATTTCATTTGTATTAGAGAGATTAGAGATGATTTGTCGCCAGCGACGCCTCAATTGGCAGCGTCTGTAACAACAATCTGCAATACCATAAATACTGTATATTACGGACACATAATATGTCAATGCACACGCACACAGTCACGCACACACACACACGCACACACGCACACACACCTATTGTGTTATTAGACGCTGACATCAAGAAGTGAGTATCCAAAACCAATTCAGAGATAATCTCTTTAGTTCCTAATTGAAATCCGCCATTTCTTTCCAAGATGGATTCCCCCGTGGATTGTCGGATATGCAATGAAAGTGCACATCCGAGTGTGAAAGGCAGAGAACTCGATGGGTTGGCTGACTCCTCTGGTGTCAGTGTTGTCGTTGTAGATAACTTCAGCACACAGTCTCTGTCCTCGTTAACACAACTGTTTCTGTTTCCCCGCTGCTGTCTACTGCGGCCGCCCAGCTCCTACCCAGTCTATAACACAACAGAAGCGAGAGACGAGAGAGAGAGAGTTAGCACATGAGCGAGATAGAGAGAGCTAGAGTTAGAACATGAGAGAGACAGAGCTAGAGTTAAAGCATGAGAGACAGAGCTAGAGTTAAAGCATGAGAGAGACAGAGCTAGAGTTAAAGCATGAGAGAGAGTGTGTAGAGAGAGAGAGAGCGAGAGAGAGAGAGAGAGCTGAGTTAGAGCATGGGAGAGAGGGGGAGAGAGAGAGCTGAGTTAGAGCATGGGAGAGAGAGGGAGAGAGAGAGAGAGAGCTGAGTTAGAGAGAGAGAGAGAGAGAGAGAGAGTGAGAGAGAGAGAGAGAGAGAAGAGAGAGAGGAGAGAGACAGGAGAGAAGAGAGGAGAGAGAAGAGAGGAGAGAGATGGGGAGAGAGAGGGAGAGAGAGAGAGAGCTGAGTTAGAGCATGAGAGAGAGGAGAGAGAGGAGAGACAGGAGAGAGTAGAGAGAGAGACAGAGCTAGAGTAGAGAGAGAGAGAAGAGAGGGAGAGAGAGAGAGAGAGAGAGAGGAGAGAGAGAGTAGAGAGAGAGAGAGAGAGAGAGAGAGAGAGAGAGAGAGAGACAGAGCTAGAGTTAGAGAGAGAGACAGAGCTAGAGTTAGAGAGAGAGAGAGAGAGCTAGAGTTAGAGCCTGTGAGAGAGAGGGAGAGACAGAGAGCTAGAGTTAGAGAGAGAGAGAGAGAGAGAGAGAGAGAGAGTTAGAGCCTGTGAGAGAGGGAGAGACAGAGAGCTAGAGTTAGAGAGAGAGAGAGAGAGAGACAGAGCTAGAGTTAGAGCCTGTGAGAGAGAGGGAGAGACAGAGAGCTAGAGTTAGAGAGAGCGAGACCGAGCTGGAAATGGAGCATGTGAGAGAGAGAGAGAGAGAGAGAGCGAGAGAGAGAGAGAGCGGCTTACATTCACAGATCAGGCGCTAACGGTGGCTGTTGGTCGGTCTAATCACATGATGGAATGCCCTCTGGTGCGAACGAGCCAGTATAGTTTCCCCTTCAGCCCACTCCTGTGATGGATCTCTTGGACGCGGGGACTGTACGCCAACCTTTATTAAATCCCTTATCACCTCTTTCAGAGCACAGAGCCGTGGCCCGGCGACGAGAGGGCCGGCGGCGGGCGGGTTCACGGGCACCACAGCCGCGGCTTGTGAGGAAACAACGGGGGGGGTCAAATTGCGGCCGTTAAGGGGGAAGATGGAGGGGAATGAACCTAGCGTGGTACGGCCCTGCGGAGACTCAATTGAAAGACTTCTGCTACCTGTTTGTGGTGGTAGGAGCGATGGGTGGATTTCTGGTATTAAATATTAATAATATTTCATTCTTTTCTTTGTATTTCTCTCCTTCTATCACCGTGGCCTTCCCTCCCTTCACTCCTGCGATGCGTTCAGCGTTCGCCATTGTGTTGAAAACGTGAAATGTGTGGCGTCGTTCTGACAATGTAAAAAAAAACCAAAACATTTGAAAATAATAATTCGAAACCCTGACTGGTAACAAAAGATCCAGCATAACGACAACGATTAGCTTTCTCCCTCATTCAAGCCGCGTCAAACCCCCCACAAAAAAAAACACCAGAAAACTTCAGCACAACCTGTTCCATCTGCCGGCCGTCTGTGTGCGCCGCCGCTCGCCGCCACGCCGCTGTGGTGTTCAGAAGAGATTAGACGAAGCCTCGGCCAATCACCGTCGCCGGAGAACCGCCGTGTCTGAGACGCCCGCTGCCAGCAGGACCTCAGCTGGCGGGGGCCTCCGTGTATGTTGTGTGAGTGTGTGTGAGTGTGGTGTGTGTGTTATTGTGTGAGAGTGTGTGTTATGTGTTAAGTGTGTGTGTGTGTTATTGTGTGAGAGTGTGTGTTATTGTGTGAGAGTGTATGTGTGTGTTATGTGGTAAGTGTGTGTGTGTGTGTGTGTGTGTGTTGTTCTCCATGCACAGCCTTAATTGCCTGTGAAGAACGGGAGGGTGAAGAGATCATTAGAGAGACAGGGAGAGAGAGAGATAGGGAGGGAGAGGGAGAGAGTGAGAGAGAGAGAGTGAAGGGTACCAACGTGGTTCTTAGTGGTTCAACGACATGCTCTACCACTTTTCCACCTCCACCTCTCGCTCTCGCTCTCGCTCTCTCGCTCTCTTTCGCTCTCTCTCTAGCAGTCTAATGTGACCATGCCTTGTCCATCACACCCTGCTTACAGCTGACACCCAGTACACCCTGCTTACAGCTGACACCCAGTACAGTTCAGATGTCAGCCCACTATGTACATATGTCTATGGTGGGTCCTATATTTAGATTTGTAACGAAGGACTATCTGTGTGTGTGTGTGTATGTGTCTCTCTTTCTCTCTATTTCTCTCTCTCCCTCTCTTTCTCTATCTCTCCGTCTGTGTGTGTGTGTGTGTGTGTGTGTGTGTGTGTGTGTGTGTGTGTGTGTGTGTGTGTGTCTCTCTCTCTATCTCTCTCTCTCTATCTCTCTTCCTCTCTCTCTCTATTAGTCATGCTCCCTCTTGTTTTATGTTGATTGCCCCACTTCCAAGATGAGGCTCCCCTGTGTGTGCTGTGGGTTATCAGGGTGTGACTTCTGTTAATTGATTCGCTGTCATTGATCTAGCGCCACACACACACACACACACACACACCACACACACACACACGCACACAGTCAAAATCGGTCTGTTTCCTCTGTAAAAATGCCTAAAATCATCATACCCATTCTGTTGTTTCTTCCTCGTCTGTCACATGACCCACTCCCCCCGGCGCTCTGCTAAAACAGCTGACTTGTTGAGGCTGTTGCACCCGGTGATGTAACCTCGGGAAACCGTTCGCCGCGGGTAACTGACATGTGCAGGAACCCCCGTCCAATAAGATGCAGTGGGTTTTTTTTTTGTATTGTTGTTGTAGCAGCAGCAGAGATGAAGGGGACGGTCTCTGCGTTAGCGCCGTCAGCGAGACTGATGTAAGCTGGGGAAAACGCCAACGCTTTTCTGACAATAAAACCTGCTTTTACCCAGCGATACTGGCGAGGGTGGAGGAGATGCAACCTAATGACCTGTGGGTGAGCCAGGGAGCTGGATGAACGAAACATCGATTTTTTGTTCTATATTTTTGTCGATACAAATTGGACGCCGTTTGCGATCGCGCCCACACACATAAATGTACGCGCAATAAATCAAGAGACTGGGGGGAACTTGGGAGAGCAAAAGGTCGGGACGCTGATTGGGAGCTATTGGGAGTCGTTCTTGGCTGCCGTCTCTCCGCTGCTGTACAATTTGAAGGACGTGTACAACAGAC
>PIJE02000389.1:312847-372324 GCA_002895965.2 Coryphaenoides rupestris | reverse complement strand
ATACTTTGGACGGGTTCATTGGTTCTGGTGGGTGCCCTTTTGTCTGTTTATTCGATTAGGCTTTGTATCTATCTACACTGAGTCGTGGGCCGGAGAGGTGATTATGGTTGACCTTACGTATTGCGGCTCTATGCCCAATGTCGGGGTATTGTGTTTTTTCGGTTAATTAATCCCCTGCACGTCGGTAGGGTGATTACGGGTAAATAAATGACACGGTTTATTTGGATGGGGTGGGGGGGCGCGGGGGGAGGGGGGAGGGGAGGGCGTGGAGGGGGTGTGGCCAGCATGCGTTTACTCCGTGCTTTGGCAGTGGCAGGGATCCGTGGTGTTCCAGAGGTCCACACGGCCGCATATTAGTCGAAATTGAGTTTTGCGACCAAAAATGTTCTTGACGAGGCAGAGAAAGCAAGCCTGAGAGGCTTGACCAAGAGATAGATCGATGGAGTGTTTCGAATTTTTTGATGAATGCACTCCAGAATCTTATAAGTGATTGAAGGTTGTGATGCGCTTTCCATCAACTCGTCATGACGTTTTTATGAGCCGGGCAGAGTCAGCGGTCTCTTTGTTGTCTTATTATGCAGTGTGGATGAAGACCCAGGAATAACGGGTCTAGGATTCAACTGTTCCACAGCTTACCTCGTTGGTGTTTTCGTTCTAGCGCTGTGTGGGTTTATATATGTCAGGTTGTTTGATGCTCGAAAGTCCGAAAGTGAGTGACTGTGCGGCCGACATTTTGTACAGTAGCCAAGCATTAGGAGGTGGAAATAATATAACTTTGCTAGAGTAGCCCTATTTTTCCCGGACCCATAGTTTTTTTCAAATTTTTCAGAACTCTAGTCTTTTCCAGACACAGGTTGTCCCCCGTAATTGATTTTGACCTTATGTCAAATTGTGTGATGGTGTGTGTGGTAGCGCTGCGGTGATCCTTCTTTACCTTCTCATGGTTTTGCGATTTGACCGGGCAATGTATGGAACTGAAAATGGAAGTGTTTTTTTTCTTAATTTATTGTGTGAATGTCTATGTGTTTGCCGTTATTGGCGGGATGGAGCTGGCTAAGTTCTTGGGTCTGAGGAGTGGAGTTTTACCCTTCGTCTCCGTCGTCCGTGTCCTCGGGCCTCGATGGGACATGAGCGCTCTCGCGGGGTGGGGGGGGGGGACAATTTATGGCTTCCCTCTGTCTGAGCAACACAAACAACACCAAACAAACTTACCACCAACACAACTTGAAGGAGCTCGGGAGAGACTAGACCGGGAAAGGTGGGCGGGCTGCTTTGTCAAATCGCAAGGGCAGCCCCCCCGCAGGGAGGGGAAGGGGGCTTGGAGCTGGGGAGGAAGTGAGCGAAGAGGAGTGGGAGGTGTAGGGAGGGGTGGGGGAGGTGAGGGGGGGGAGAGGTCGGAGGAATGAGGTATGGAGTGTATTTGGTGGGCAGGAGGAGAGGAGGGGGCTGTTGGTGTTTTTGTGTGGTGGTGATGGTGGCCCAGTGGGTGGCCGTGTTCGTGGTGTGGGATGGCGCCGGTTGCGGGGACCGGTCATGTAATGGATATTTTGCTTATTTATTGCTGTTGTCTTTTATTCTGGTCGTTTTTTTTCCTGTGTCCTGTATGTGTATTGAGGTTTGTTGATTTGTCTCTACGGTCTTTTGATGCTTATCACCATCACATTCTACATTATCACTTCAACACATTACCTTTCCACCATTCAGCAGTTCTTAAATTTCAACTTCCAATTACCCCAAATTTACCACTCACCGAACATTAACACTTCCATGACTTAATTCACCCACAAATTCCAATTCCAAATCATGCAATTTCTGCGACCATTAAATCCACACTGCTCAATTACATACATTCGATACAATTCCACCAATTCTACAAATTTACCAATCATAACATTATAACACATCAAATTCAACCTTTTACAACTTTCACCTTATATGCCATTCCACATTACAAATTCATACCACTTTAAACATTACAATTCAATACACCATTCAGCTTTACCACATCACGATTTTGACATTCCCCAATTCTTTATTTCAATCCCATTTAACTACCAATTTAAAATTTTTAGACCATTTACTTCATATTTGTAATTAACACTTTCATCAATTCGACACACTTATCAAACCACATTTCCATACCCAATTATTGATCACATACACACGAAGTGTTGGTTTTGATCAGTGGCGCTTGGGTGTCCTGGAGAGGCTTATTGGTTCGGCGAGGTGAGCTCTGTAAGCCAAGATAAGGAACTTTTTTGCCGAGTCATCTTGCCAAGTTTTACGCACCTGTGCTGCAGAACACCTCACCGCCCCCGAAATCAACGTATAGTCCACACTTGATACGATCGTCTGCCTGTGTGTGTGGTGGTGGTGTGTGTGTGGTGGTGTGTGTGGATCTTTATCTGAGGAAGCATTTGTGTCATGGAGGTGTAGTGAGAAATATTCTCCACTTGTCTTACTGCTGTGGGGGGTTTCCTTCCCACACCACACACACCAGTGCAACCCCCCTTGCCAACACACGCCCCTAACCATGTACTTCCTGCTTACTGAGACCTGGAGGGGGTTTGTATGTGATGCAGGGAGGATGAGGGAGGGGGGTTGTCCAGTTCAGGAGTACGCTTGTGGTCACAAATGCACCCCACTGTTGGCCCCCGTTTGAGTGTCCGTCCCATTGTTGCTCCGCATGTGGCGTCGCATCTGTGTGTCTGGTTTGTTGTTGTTATTGTGTGTCTGTTCGTTGTTGGTGTGCTGTTGTTGCAGATTCTTTTATTTTGCTCAGTTACCTCGGATTTGTGTTGTTGCTGTGCTTGTTCTGCTCAAATGGTTTGGATAACAAGTGTCTAATGACGAATGTCCGTCTGTGTGCTTTGTGGTGCCAGATTAAGTAAACCCATCTCTTTCCTTTGCTTTGGCCAGCGTCTGGGGCACGGTGTTGGTGTTTGTGTGTGTGATGGTGTGAATCTGGGTGTGGTCACTTGTGTGTGTCTGCAGATAAATTACGTTTTCGATCGTGTGTGTGTTGTGTGTGCGTTTGTGCTGCCGTGCGGACATGTCATGTGTGTGTATGTGTGTGTGTGTGTGTGTGTGGTGTGTGTGTGGTTGTTGTAGCTATATTGTTTATGCATTGTTGTGTGTTGTGTGGGTTTTGTGTGCCGTGGGACGTTGTGTGTGTGTTGTCTGTTGTCTGTGTGTGTGTTGTGTGTTGTGTGTGTGTATGTGCCGTGGTAGTGTGAGGTGTGTCACACCAGCTTGCAATTTAGTACAAACTAGGTACACGATGTGTTGAGATCACTCCATCCTCTTGAAGATGATCAGAAACAGATCTCGGTTGTGTGTTGAGCGTGCCGGGGCACGGACGAGTTTGCAGAACGTGGTTGAATAATGGAGGTGTCGGAGATACATACCGATTTCAACGGTTTTCTAGTTTCGGGCAGCTGTACTGTATGGTGGCCCCCACGTCTCATTTGACACACGGGACCCCTGCATTTCCTGTGTCTTTTCCTTCCTCCTATTCTCATATTTATATTTCATGCATGCTGGAAGTGTCACAGTGTGCCTCACAGAGTGTCTCCGGTGCTGAACCGCTACCACGTGTTCTTTGCCTGACGCGACATGCCCCACCCGAAAACTTCGACATCGAGAGGAGTTTTCGGTTTGGTTCGGTTTTATTTTTCTTACACGTTGGGCTAAGACACCATACACCGCCTGTGGGGAACCCCATGTTGTCTAATTAAACCCTTGCTTGATCACCCACGCCTGATGCTGTTCAACAGGGCAAACTGCCCAAGAACAAGCATATCATTCATAGTGAACGTTGTTATTATAATTATTATATATATATTTCTATTATTTGCTTGTTAGCAGTTGGCGTAACAGTCGAAAAAACCCTGCGTTTTTCTCGCGTCTCCTGTATGTAATAAGCTTTAGGAAGGCATGACGATTTTTTCTCTCGTCCTGTATCACTTCCAAGATACGGCGTTAGCGAAAAGCTTATTTAGGCCGTTGTCGTAATTATCTGGGTGTGTTCGTATGAAGTTCGGAGGTTTAGGAGAGTGAGGAGAGAGTAGGAAAGAGCTCGCGAGGCTTTGATTTATTTTAGTTGAATCCGTCTTGTTTCTTGGGCGTAGGGTGCAGGAAGTTCAATATCTCCGAAGTCGTCGGTTGAACTGAAACCGTTGAAACCCAGGTTTCAGCATAATATGTGTTTTTATGTAGCAGTTTCGTCTTTTATAAGACAAATTTTCTCTTGACGAAGGAAGCCTTTGTTTTTATTTCTGTGTGCCAAGAGTAAGTAGATAGATGATAGAATTTTACTATATCCCATAGGATTATGTGTTGCCCGATGTTGCTAAAAAAATTAACTAAGAACTTTATGTATTAGCTATGCATTCTAGTAAGAAGGTCGTATTTTGTAAAAAAAGTTGGCCTGGTATTGAATTGGACACAATAGCTATAAGGTTAAGTGGTTAAGTATGACTATAGGTTGATAATGGATTGTTATTTGCATGATGTAGGCTATTGCGATGATGTTGAAGGTGTAATATTTGCAATATGGGTAATTGAAGTAATATTGAGATGTATTTGCCTGATATTGTGTTCGATGATGTTGAGCTATTGCATGTTATTGGAGGTATTCAGATTGATGTTGGAAGTACTTTACGAGTTGTCCTAATTTGCAGCATAGATCGATCCCAGGTGACATAATACCTTTTCAGTGGTGAATTAACAGCACCTTAGAAATTTATCTGTGGCAGTAGTTGCAAAATGGTGGGTTGTCTCAGGGCAAATGCAGGGAATTGCGGTTGAGCATTCTGCCCGCTGCTATTTTACGTGTTGTTGTGTGTTGTCGTTCTGTGTTGTGGTGGTGTGTGTGTGGGTGTGTGTGTGTGTGTTCTTCCTGGCAGATATTGGTATTATTTTTAGGAGCGTTATTGCCTGTTTTTCGGTGGGGTGGTGCTTGTGTGTGGTCTGTGTGTGTGTGTGTGTGTGTGTGTGTGTGTGTGTGTGTGTTCCGTGGTGGTAAGAATTGATTTCCGTATTGTTTTTAGAAGAATTATGTCAGTTGCACGAGGAATTTGGCTTCGGTGGTACATTTGAGACCGTGTGGCTAGTTATGTTGTTCTTCTGTTCGTTATGCTTTTTGTTTTTAATCGTGTAGGTTTTGGTTTGTATTGCAGCTTGTTGAAAGTGGGTGTCTATATGTATTGGAAGTGTTAAAAAGTAAGGATTGGAATTCAAATATTTTTGAGACTTACTGATCCAAAGGTGGTACATTTCTAGTATCTTTTTTGTCTATTTCGGTCTCGTAAAGTTTAAAATGTTTACTTGGTTAGACATTCGTCAGTTCTCGGCAGTTCAAGGGACACTGCACGTTAATAAGTAACCGTTCCAGAATTATTTGTTTTTCCAAGTACCAGATCTGATTATTTCTTCTGATTGCAGTTTGTTGCTTTTTGGGTTTCGTTAATTCACCAGTTTAGGTCGTTTATGTTGATTTCTTATATTGCTTGTTGGTTTGGCTGCCGTTGTTAGCGAGGGAAAAAGGTGCATTGATTAGAGTGTAAGAACTTTACCAGTATATGTGAAAGTTTATGATGGGATATTTTCTGACGTTATTTCTGCTTTGGGGGAAAACCGTTCATATTTTTGACTCGTTATTGCTCATACCATTGATTATGTATTAAGGTGTTTTGAGTGACCATTTCTTGGGTGCGGTTCCCTGTGGTCTGGATCCATAACTTTTGTTGTTGTGTTAAGTCAAGATGGTGTGTTTTTTTGTGAATGGGGTAATTGATTTATTGAATTGTGTGAGTGGTTTTGGTTGAGTCTTTCATACCGGGCGTTATGCGTTTTAATTTGTGTTTGAGTATTCATTTAATTTGGATTCCTGCAGTAAATTGCAATCATGTGCGTGGGAGTCTCGTCTTTTGGTTTCGTTGAGGTATTTGGTTGTTTGGTATTTTTTATGTTGAGGTGCGTTGCGTTTACTCATGGAAAGCTTTTTAAGTTGTATGGATGGTATTTTATTCTTTATATTATAATTATGCGTGGCCAGAGTGTGGTGATCAGTCTTCTCTGGTTTTTCTTTATCTTCTTTTTTTTCTTTCTTTTCTTTTTTTCTTTTTTTGGATTCAGATTCTTGGATAGTCTTTTGCGGAAGTTAATAGTATGTGTCATCATGGTAACGTACATGATTGTTTTATGATGGATTTATATATCATAAATAATTTTCTGGTTATTTGTCTGTTTTGGTTTTTTCTCTTTTGATTGTCTTATTTGTTTTTTGTGGTGGTTTTGTGTTTGTGTTGTTTTTTGTTTTCTTTGTTTATCTTCTTGTCTATTTTTTTTTGTTTCTTTGTTCTTTTCGTCTTTTTGTCTTATTTCTTTTCTTTTTCTGTTTATGTCTCGTCGCTTTCATGCTAGTTTTGGTCTTGTCTTCTGTGGTCTTTCTTGTCTTTGGTTTGTCGATTCGTATATGTTGTGGAATTCAATTCACTCTCGGTTGCATCGACCGAAACACCAAGGCAAAGTTTAGCTCACCGAACCATGATCAAATCTTTGCTATCAGTTATGTCTACAGAAATTGATATTGTTGCCGAATGTTATAAACTTCTATGTCGCTCGCTCGTCATTCTCTCTGTTCGGGCTGGGTTTACTTCGTGGTCCATGTCTGGACGCCAGTGGTGGGACGCGATGGTATCTGGCGTCGAGATCGGATGGCATAGAACGTGTTCAACGTCTGCTGTGCGGCAATTTCGCGCAACAGCAGGTTACTTTATTCCTGCAAGCACACAAAAGAGGTGCATCGGTTCATTGAAAATGCCCCTCATATGCCTATTGAAGCAAGCAGGGTTGTGGCTTTTTGACAGGCCATTCTCAGGGTGTCGAAGATAGGATTCCGATTGTATAATCTTTAAATAGCCATCGGGTATACTTCGGCTCATTTCCGAGAAGTAAGGCACGTGCAGGATCAGGATGGTAGCATGACTGAGAGTCAGTGCTGCTCGACTAGTCGTGACAATGTATTCTCGTCTCTGTGGTCTCTCAATAGGTGCTAGAGGCATGCTCTTGGTACAAGTGTCGACTTCACGGACATTCGTGCCTCAGTAGTGTGGGGTGCCGGGGCGGTTGGTTGGTCGACTTGATTGAGAATTAAACTGTGTTGCAAGCCCTTCTCTGCTCAACTTGTTTAAAAGACGTTTTACATCTAAGGCACTTATACATTTAGGCTGAATGCTCGAGCTGGCACCAGTTCAATTGTGCTGTCTGGCATACGAATAGTGGGTGTCAACGTGTTGTGCGGCTGCAGTTGCTCTGTTCAGAGCGTCCTCCACTTTCGCCTTGTTGCGTGCATGTAATTTATGGGAGATAGATAACTGAGAATTCTTTTATCACTTATAATGTAATTATCTATATCTTATGATGGACATACACTTTTGTCTTTTCGTGCAGGTCTATCAAATATAACTATCGTTGGCATACTATGTATCGACTTAGTCATTAAGTTCTCTCATAACCTCTCGGCATCCGCCATTAATCTAGACTCGATGTATATCACCTTATCATCAATTCTCATGTCCCCTCTATATAGAGCTCGGGCGTATGTGTTCAAGTTAGAAATGCATAGTATCATTCAGACAATTAAGATGATTTTCAATGAGGGTAATCTAGATATTTAGCTAAGATTTTATAATTAAACGATATTCATACCACTTTGTGTGATGTTGAGTCATATTCAGTCTTCTTGTTCTACTGTATTTTCATCCCATATTTAAACTTGCTTGAATATTAAAATACCCCAATACCACTTATCATGACATTATATCCAATTCAAATTGGTAAACATGTAAACCTCCATGAAAATGAAATTAAAACGGTTCTAAGCCCTGGCATGATAACTATGATAAATTACCAAAGTCCAGTGCGTTGCATGGCTGTGCGCGTGGTAGCTTGTTGTGCGTTTGTTAGTCTACCTAAACTCTCACGGCTGAGAAGACAAGCGAAAAACTCAGTTCCGTGAGTAGGGAACAAGATCCGCGCGAGCTCCTCTTCTCGGCATTCCGGTGCAGGTTTTCTGAACGGCAGGATTCTCGTGTGCTCTGTCTCCGGACAAAAAGATCTTGCTTTTAGAGTTCTTGAGCGGTCCCGTGTTTGCGTTCCAACAACAGTCCATAAGCGCTTACCAAAAAAGTAGCTAGCTAGGCATAGGCTATGCCAGGTGGCTGATCCGTCTGTCGGGTTACTCCTCTGCTCAGAGTATTGTTTCCAAAACAGTCCATCGCCGACGGATACTTTAGAGTTCACGGGTGGCATCGCGTTATTTACTCTTGTTCTAAACGCGGAAAGTAAATAGTTGGGCTACGTTTTCCACACTATTAACTTTTCTTCGACAGCACATGCCAGGTAACAGCCTCTCTGTTTTTTCCATTTGCGGTTTTTTTCTCTTCGTCCTTCCCCACTCTTCAGTCTCACACTTTCCACGTTCTCTTGACCCCGACCTTCAACTCACATTTCATTGGCTCATGAAAATAAACAAAATTACTTTACCTTTGAATCTTTTCTCACAGTAATCAAAAGTAAATTCCTTTACCATATTTCCAGCATTGTGAACATAGTATTTAAGAAAACAAAATACATTTTACATCATGTAAATAATTCAATACATGAACTTAACCCATGAAACTCTATTCATTTTGCACAATATGCAATATCAAACATAGTAATAGTTTTTAACCTTTTAAGTCCTATTTATTCTATTAATGAACTTATTCTATTTATACTTCTATTTATTAATTCCTATTTATTAATCCATGAACTTTTAATAGTTAGGCCTAATTTTCCATAGGGCTACATACCTTTTCTTTAATCTTGGCCTGCACCCCATTAAGATCTGATGCCATCACAGAGGCTCCGTCAACACTCCCAAAACATAATCAGCAATAGCCGGTGCTCGTCTGTCATCACTCACATCATCAAATCCCAAGAACGCCTCCCTCACCTCACTTTTAGCCACATAACGCAAAATCACAGAGACCTGGGCTTTGTTTGTGACATCCGGTGTCTCGTCTACTTCGACTGCAACAAATGGGGCTCCATTCATCTCCTCTTTGATATCATTTCTAATTACATCACCGACTGCTTCGATGAAATCGTTCTGTATTCTGTTTGATAAGCCAGAAAACACAGTGGATGTCTCCAAACGTCTGGCTAACTTTTCATCTTTCTCAGCAAAAGCATGTAATAGCTCCACATAGTTGCCACGATTAGAAGAGCTTGCACTCTCATCGTTACCACGAAATGCTAATTCCTGTTTGGCTAGGAAGCAGGTCGCATTAATAAGGTCTTTTAAAATCTCACGGTTTTCCTTTCCTTTCCTTTACCTTAGCATTGTGGATGCTGATATTTAATCTCCGCTGTTCATTCAAAGCCAGATCTATCCTTGAGGTTCCAAAAGTTTTTAACGCAATTTGGCTCTGAATGTGAGTTGTCGATTTTTCATGTTTGTTGAGGCTCCTTGGTAGATTTTTCAAGTCACAAAATCCTGCGTTAGTCCAAACGCTGTCGGTAGTGGAGAGTAGAAGGCAGGGAAAGCAGAAAAGGCGATTCTTCGTAGCACAGCCACACACAGCCAGTCTTTTCGTTGGTACCACTCCATTTGAAACGACCGTGTTATTTTCTGTCCCTTCGTTTGAAGTAGGTCCTTAAGCTCAGGCATTGGTCTTCCATTCTTTATCACTCCCTGTTTTGCTTGAAAGTCCAATTTTGAAAAAATGTTAAGGTTAGATATAACGTTATCTGAGAAAGAGGTTTCTTGCACACCCCAACTCACATGCGAGACGGAACGCAACCAAGGAGTCACGGTGTTGGATAAAGCAGGAGTCGGCTCAGAGAGTTTTTAGTTCACAAATGGTGCTGGTTTATTCACAAGCAAGTCAGAGCAAAAGAATACAGCCTCTCAGCAAGCTGTCTCCACTCAAATGCCTTTCCTTACTTTTTTCCCACCCAGTCTTCCCAACAGGGTTAAATAGGCCTGCCAATCAGCTCTTAATTGGGAGAGCCCACTGGGCTTGGTGATACCCCCATGATCAAACAAAATAACACCAATAGAAAATAGCTGTAACATTATATCATTATCTGGCATAATGATATAAATACCCCTACACCCAAACGTAGTCCTTATGACATACATCATATTACAATTACAACCACACACAAGAATCAAACTCACCCTCAGCCACCCCCCCCCATCAGCCAACCAAATTGACTGTCCCGGAACAGAGAATAAGGCCTCTGGCTTCCAATGCGGCACGCGTTCCCCGACGGACCAGTTTGCGGACGGGACAGGAAGAAGGGTGACGAAAACTAATCGTGAGCGTTGCGGCTGGAAATACAATGTATGTTGTTGTGACCTGCGTGAATATGTATTGATGTGGCCGTAAATAAATTAACTGGATTTAAACTGAACGTGTGTAGTGGTGGTTGTTTGTGGGTGTGGTGCTATGTGTGCAAACGGTAAACAAGCTAAACGGTAACCCTGGGAAAATGGCGACCCTCCGCTTTTCACAGTTATCCATTTTTGCAGCCGCTGGAATTTTTTTGCTAGCCTTGAAGTAACGTTAGTGAGGGGAAGAGCGTCAATTACGTGGGGCTCAAGACCAGGCCCCCCTCAGTGAGGCAGACGTGATAGTCCTCCCCTGGTGCTTTTTCATTGCAGTTTTATGACGAACCAGCGAGCCTAAATATCTTTGATACACATACTGTACGTGAAATAAGTGACCTGCAATGGACTATGGAAGGCGAGGACATGTAATGAAGGTCTACAAACATGACGACATACAGAAACTAGAGATAGTAACAGGCACGCGCTTCTTGCCGCGCTCCCATCCAGTTTCTGAGGGGTTGCGCAATCAGAGGGGAGGCTGAGCTCGTCGCTGCCTCACCTCTCGTCTCTCCCTGTATTTGCAGCGGAGCTCCGCAAATTTGGCGATTTTGACTATAAAAAATGATTGAAATCATACAGAAATTACATTTATAACACAGATCAGTGGAAAAATCTTAATATTTATTTTATTAAATTTTATTTTATTTAATATTATTTAATTTTAT
Organism: Coryphaenoides rupestris; assembly: GCA_002895965.2. NCBI lineage: Eukaryota > Metazoa > Chordata > Actinopteri > Gadiformes > Macrouridae > Coryphaenoides > Coryphaenoides rupestris. The sequence goes on along the minus strand of PIJE02000389.1, from coordinate 361,215 downwards.
ACTTTTCGTAACAGCTATTTTCATTGGAGTATGACAGGTGAGGCTCTGCCTCCCCTGACCGCACGTCCCTGTATTATACATGTTTCCATATATATTGGTTATGAACAATTGTAAAATAATTCCATCTTAAAAAAGTGAATGAATATACCCTATTACTGTACTGCATGCGCACACCTTTACTACATATTTGCACCAACACCCAGAGTATTGCTACTTTACTTGTTACTTTGTACTTTTTACCGTTCTTATCAGGTACTATAATACGAAATGTTCAGAGTTGTTTTAGGTATTTATGTTTATAAGAATACTGTTGAGAAGATAACTTTTTACTGTACTTACTCGGTACTATTACTAATTGTTGAGTTGAGTTAAGATTTATGCTACATTTATGTGGTGTGTAGCTCATATTCATAATATTCATTCTCCATGACACTCAGACACACAGGCAGGTACACACCCACACACACACACACACACACACACACACACACACATATAAACAACCACTCCACGCACACTCACAACATGATACACACACACACACACCACACACACACACACACACACATACACACACACACACACACACACACACACGCTTATATGCTTGCACAACTTCCTGCTGGCCGACACCCCCGATAGATAGATAGATAGATAGATAGATAGATAGATAGACAGATACTTTATTTATCCCCTTGGGGAAATTCAAGGTATCCCGTAGCTCAAGTCGAACAACAACAATACAGTTGACAATAAATAAATAAAAGGATAGACAATAGATGTACATTCTATCAAGTCAAGTTAAAATTAATTATAATAAATAATGAATTGCACATTGTCCCGGGTAGTGTACCACAGAAGCAGAAGCGAGGGAGGGGGATGAGCCCTTGCCCTAGACCGAGGTGTTGTAGTCTTATGGCCGTGGGGATGAAGGATCTCCTGTGCCGCTCCATGTGTGAGCGCAGAGAGATGAGCCGTCTGCTGCGGCTACTGCCCTGCTCTGCCAGGGCGTGGTAGAGAGGGTGGCTGACATTGTCCATGATGGCCTGCATCTTGCTCAGCGTCTCTCCACCACAGTCCCCAATGAGTCCAAGCTCCTCCCAAGCACTGAACCAGCCTTTTTTGACCAGCTTGTCCAGCCGCCTGGCGTCCTTGTCTGTCATGCCACCTCCCCAGCAGACTGCTGCATAAAAAAGGACACTTGCGACCACATATAGGCGCATATGCTGTTTCCCACACGTCTGAAATATACTTATTACCATATCACCGGCTTAACATTGAATATTTCTGTAATGTACTGTAATTAATTAAAGATCCCATGCCATTAAAATCCCATTTTTCCTATTGTTTGTTCAATAACATAGGTCAGAATGGGTTTGTGACCTGTGGTAAATTTGAAATCTATGCAGTTTGTCTACTGTATGCAACAGCCAATGAAAGGAAAAAGGCCAATCTGGATAAGCCGTCAGTGCTACGTAGCGTTGACACATTATTATTCATGGTCCTGCCCACTTGGTTGGTTCGTAACCACCCACAGAAATTCAACCATTTCTGAGGGAGAAATGGTTGCAATTTATTTTTGGAGAAATACCAAAACACTATGGAACCAGATGAGCGCTGTGTTCGGCGCATTTCGAAGACGAAGCTGAACCAATCAGAGCAAAGCAACATTTAAATATTGAATATCCATGAGAACAGCGATCCAATCAGAGCAAAGCTCATTAATACATTAAATATTCATGAGAAAAGGCAGTCATCTTTTCTACCAGGTTTTTCAGACATGCTAGAATAGCTTGAAATAAGCCATCCCAAGACATTTCCAACACAAATAATGTTACAAACTCGATCAAAGGACATCAATGATAATAAAAATGAATGAAATAGGTGTGGCATGGGATCTTTAATGTAATACCGGAGAACGTCTATCTCTGTAACTGTGTGTCTCTGCAGAACTTGTGTGATTGTTAGTAGGGCTGGGCGATATGGACCAAAAGTCATATCCCGATATATTTAGGTTGAATATCGATATACGATATATATCCCGATATTTTTTCCGCAAAGTGGAGAGCTGTGAAATGAAATGTTCAGTCAAAGTCAAAGCCAAATACGAGTAGTTTATGAAAACTCACTATAAAATGTAAACATAAACACTGTATAACAAAGCTCCGTAAGGTGCACATTTAAATAAAAAAAAATATCAAATAAAATTAGCCTAATAAAATAAAATAGGTCAATCTTTTTTCTGAGGGCAGCATTTATATATAAAGAGATAACAAAAATAAAGTGCTCAGTTTAAGAAAAACGTTTTTAAACATCAGCTTGAGATTACCTGTTTCTTTTTGTTAACTTAACAGCTTATCTGAACAGTCTCAACCAAGACTATCAACTCAATAAACATGTTCTTGACGGCTTGTGCCTGTGGCTTCTCTTCATATTGCACTTGGTGCCACGTGATGAAAAGATTCGTAGTGCTTCCACCACTGGCTGCAATGTGCTTATGGCGCTCCCTACACATAGCGCGGTTTGGTTGCTCGTCTGATCGTTTGTATCCGAACCATCTCCAAGTGATGGAGCCACTGCTTTTTCTTTTACCAACCAAGCGGCTCTCCTCCGCACGCTCCGCAGACGTTGTTGCTTTCTCCATGTTTGTTGAAGAGTGCCGGAGTGTCCCTCCCCCTCCCCCCTCCCCCTCCCCCCTCCTGTGCATGAAAGAGGGAGGGGCGGGGCCGAGGGGCGGGGCCGGGGCGCGGAAGCAGTGCAGAGAGCTCCGATCAGCAGCTTGCCTGAAGCAAGTATTACAGCGCAAATTTCAACTATATCGATATATGCGATATGGTCTAATTCCATATCTTATTTAAAAATATATCGATATATCTTAAATATCGATATATCGCCCAGCCCTAATTGTTAGGAGGATAATCTGGCGATAGCAGAACAAACAGGTATGGGAGGGGTAGAGCGAGGGGAGTTTCCAGACATAATCCTTGCCCTAAAAGCCACGCCCTCTTCAAACCACGCCCCCTTCAAACCACGGCCGTTATCAAAATTTGTCAGTGGCAAAGGAAGTTGAGCATCCGGACCCTTCTCTTCTGAGAGGCAGATACAATAAGCTCGGCTGCTTTTATTTAGCCTTTGGTATTTTATATTTCTTGACCGGTAGTTGCTAAAGCAGCTGCCATCACCAACACAACGTTATCAAGCGTTGCAAAACAATGGACAGCTGTAATGGAGCCCAACCTATGATATCACAGTATAGGCGTGTCTGTAATTGCATTTCATTTTAGATTTGTATCAATGCACAATTTTGGTAAATGGACTGCATTTCTAAAGCGCTTTCATCCAAACCGCTTTACAATTTGTCCCACACATGCCCCCATTCATACACACATCTATACACCAACGACAGTGTCAAACATACAAGGCGACAGCCAGCTCGTCGGGAGCAGTTTGTTAGGGTTAGGTGTCTTGCTCCGGGGACACCTCGACACTTAGGGGAGCCGGAGATTGAACCAGCAACTTTTGGGTTTCCAGACAACCGCTCTTACCTCCTGAGCCACTCCTGCCCATCAATTAAAGTTAGCTTTTGGCTTTCATATCATCGCACTTATCGTCAAGAAAGCCTCCAGAGAAAAGAATGTCCCACATGGCGATGAAACACATGTGCTATCCTTGGTCTGTTCACATTGTAGGTTCTGCGGTCGGTGATTATAAGAATTTAATAAACATTCTTATATTGTAAGTATTTGTGTTTTTTGCTTGAATATTGTGTTGAAGCCAGCCTCTGTCACGTAAAGAACTCCCAAAGAATCCTTCAACCTTTATTAGCTACTGATATGGTAATTATTGATCATAGTTCCAATTTGATAGCATTTTATGGAACTTAATTCACTGTCCGGTTATTGGTCCCTGATTTCAGGGTGGTGCCCCGTTATAACCCACCGTAGGACCTACAACATCGTGGACTGGTCTGTTGCGTCTTCAGTAGCTACCCCAGACATTATAATCCTTGTATTCACTTGTATATAAACAAGTGAATACAGTATAACACCAGACCAGAATCTTTGTGAGCCTGCTGTGGTTTGGTCTTGTTAATACTATGAGTAAATGAGTAAACCCTGAAAATTATAGTTTAGTAACGGCAATACTGCATCAATAAACATCGCCATTAACCTATTTGCTAACTTTTGTGCTGCATGTATACAAGCATTGCCACTTTATTCATTGAATGAGACACAGAGTGCACAAGTAAACACGGAATAAATGGTGTTTTAGTAATGGTAATCCTGTATTCACAAACATAGGCATACAACTATTTGTCAAATGTCCACGTAGGGATGCTTAATTGCTTAAACGAGAGACACTGAGGGCAGGACTCTCGATCCATCATTCATGTTTGTGCTGCGGGTGTTTATACTATGTACGGCGGAGCGGAGATTGTCCACTAATCGGTTAAACAGTCGCAGATGGCGTCATTCTCTCGGGGACGGATGAGAATGTTGTTTTTCTTTTTTTTTAAATGCTAAAATGGGTCCCCAAATATACTTTGGCGGCCCACCCAAGTAAAGTCTACATTTTGTCAACAGCGGTGTGGTCAAACACGGCTGGCAGGGTCACGGCGCGGCGTGGCTAGGCGCCCGTCTGAGGGCTTAGAGTGTCTGCAGCTTAGGGCCCAGCACCAAGCGGAACCGCTCCGTCGTAGATCACCACACACGGCCACGCCGCAGGTACAAATGAGCTCTCGACCGAAGGTGTGAGTTAAGAGGTTGATACACTCCCCCCCCCCCCTCCGGGATGAGCCACCACCCCTTCCACACTTTATAGTGGTGTGCATCTCTCCAAAAAAGACGATCCGATACGTATCTAGATACATGGGGTCAGCGTTACCGCGAGCCATTTTTTTGGCCGGCCAACGTGGCCGATAAGATTCTAATTTACCGGCCAAATGTAAAATTTAACGGTCATAATGTAATACACGTGCGTGTGTAGTGCAGATACGTGCGTGTGCAAAAATACATGATGCGATGTGATCAGTGCGTTGACTGTGATCATTTATTGCTCCCTGTTTCATGTTGGTCACGCCCTCGGTAAATCCATTGGTCTTTCCAGATTTCTCGCAAAATTTGCAGAACATTTTTTCTACACCGTCCACAGTGTCGTGTCTCAGCCATGTGTATATGTCCAGCCACTCCGGCCTGAAAGATCGATTTGTTTTCAGTTTTTTCGCTGGTACTGCCTCAACGTTTTCCGCGTGTTCCTCTTGTTCCTCGTCACATGTCTGCACTTCATTGTTAAAGTTAGTAGTGGGGGTTTTATAGAATTTCCTAAGGGATGTCTTTCGTAATTCTGTAGCCTACCGCAACGAAGGGCTTTGTGTGATTGTTGCGACTGTGTCGCAGGAGGGCAGTAGTAGTCTATGCATTTATTAAGCCTATTAAACGCATATTCGCTGACAATTCGCCAGTCAATGTATGCTTGAAATTCTAGTCGGCCAATGGCCGGTAAATGCCGGCTAACGGAAACCCTGCATGGGGTACGATACGATTCAGGGACGATACATTTTTAAAATGGAAAGATTCGGTTCGATTCGATTCAGTAGGATTCGATACGATTCAATACCATTTGATGGGATATGATACAATCTGATAGAGTTCCTTGTTTAAAGTAGACAATCATTTTACATTATGAATTAACATAATTCAATTCTATAAATGTGGTAGTATTTTGTCACTTTTGACATGTGAATTCAGAAACATGTCATGTTTATGTCACGATGTGGGGCAGGAGGACCCAAACGCAAGACTCAGGACTCGGGGGTTATGCAGAACAGAATGTTATTTATTTACCGTGATGCAGGCAGGTAGACAGGTGAGGGACAGACAGACAGGCAGGCAGGTGAGGAACCGACAGGCAGGTAGGTGTTCATAAGGGTAGTCCAAGGTTGAATCAAGTAACAAGAAACAACAATGACATTAGCAATGGTCCGACACACGTGTGTGGAAAACTGGGGCTTTTATGCCGTGCATAATTGTTAATTGTTAATTGCGGGCAGCCGCGAAAGTAGCGCAGGTGCCGCTAACCACCCAGGGGCGGCACTGGTGCACGGGAGCCCCGCTAATCCTCCAGGGCCGGCACTGGCGCCCGGGAGCCCGGAGACACGACCGCGACCGTGACAGTTTATTAGTGTAACATATTGCATTTTAAGAACTTTACAAAGCCCCTCTGACAATAAAACAAGCTATTCAATTTCACTGTCACAAATTAGAGCCAGATCAGGGAACAATGAACTACTGAGGTAGAAAATTATGACCAACAGAGCGCTATCTAACGTTACTATGACAAGTCTCGCGAGAGTTTAATGTGTGTGTGTGTGTGTGTGTGGTGTGTGTGTGTGTGTGTGTGTGTGTGTGTGTGTGTGTGGTGTGTGTGTGTGTGTGTGTGTGTGTGTGTGTGTGTGTGTGTGTGTGTGTGTGTGTGTGTGTGTGTGTGTGTGTGTGTGTGAGCGCTGCAGACGGAGGATTCAGCAGCATAGCAACAACATAAAACCGATTCATAACTTTGTGATCGGGCCATGTGTGTGTATGTGTGTGTGTGTGTGGAGGGCGGGGGGGTCCTGGCATAACCTGCCATTCTTGACGGACCTCATGAAGGGGCTTCTCGCCAGCACCTGCCCAAACGGTGAGGGATGGAGGTTTAAGAGAAGCTTATTTTGGAGAAATACTGGATGCAGTCACCCTCCATCCGTTTAGTTTTTTGTTTTTAAGCTCGCTAACATTAACATGCAGATCAATATCCACGATCCCTTTGTTTTGTTTGTTTGTATGGTCTTATTTACATATTGATTGGATTTATTTTTCTATTTTTACTCACAGCACTGCGTTCGATAATCCCAAAATAATAACCACGGCATTGGCTGCAAAACAATAAAAACTTTAAGGTAGTTGTCGTAGTAGTTGTGGTGGTTGTTGTTGTTGTGTTTCTGCCAAGGGGGTGAGTCACTGGTGGGGGAGGGGGCAAGCTTATGGGCATGCCTTGCTGATCTCTAATTGGCTCACTCAGTACACTCACACACACGCGCACACACACACACACACACACACACACACACACACACACACACACACACACACACACACACACAGTAAGCCTATGTTAGCCATTGCGTCGCTCCTGTGTTCAGTGTCCAGCATGGTGCGTGTGTGTGTGTGTGTGTGCGTAAGTGACCATTCAACTGGAACTCGTTCTCCAGGGCCGAGTTATTAACCTTGGACCGCGACACTGTCTGGTCGGTTACTGTGCAGAGTGAGAGTGAAGTGCACAGCTGCACACTTCACTACTATAGCGCACGGAATGGAACTCCAGTCTCTCTGTTACAAAGAGAAAGAAACAGAGATAGAGATAGAGAGACAGAGACAGCCTTTTACCTGAATGATTAAACTGTTTTGAGAGACCCCTGACCCTTTCCCCCCCTTCCATCCACGCCTCCCCCCCCCCCCCAACCCCCCCTCCCTCTGAGGAAGCATAATAAGGGTGGGCCTGAAAGCATAATGGCCGTCAGTTAGGGGACACTGTGCTCAGCGATCCACCAAAAAGATTATCACCGGTGATATTTATAATGACTTACTCATCCTCTCTGTCTCTCTCTCTGTCTCGCTCTCTCTCTCTCTCTCTCTCTCTCTCTGTCTCTCTCTGGCTTTCTCCTTCCATAGCAACTCTTAATTTTAACTATATTAGCAAGCTCACTGTGGCAGACTTAAAGGCTCTGTGAACTATCATCTGTTAGCTCATGATACATTACTGTTAGCCTAACTGTTAGCCTAATGAAACTGTGGCGAGATTTTGCCAAGCCCAACTAGGTGTCTAGGTGTATATAAATTGTTGACTTGATGACTATGATCATTAATTCTGGCCAGCGCATTAATAAAAATAAAGAAGCATGTCGATATCATGTGTCCGTCAAGTTAATTAATTCAGCAGTAGGCCATACTGGCATCAGTGGAAATGCTTGTTTAATAAACATTGTTTTTCCATTTTAATTAAGTTTAAATATTCTTAATTAAACTGTGCTGACTGCCTGCCAATACGTGTTATCAGCCAACCTACCACGTGTTACCACTTGTTAGATTCTATCAGGCAGGCTACTGTACAGCCTATATAAAGTGATTACATGGGCACAAATGAAGCTCGATTAAAAATGCCTTTTGGTCCAGTACTTGGCTTATCGGTCTAATTGATGTCTGGGAAGTTATCTTAAAATGTCACCATTATTAAACCAATTAGGCTCTCTCTTTTTGAACAGGGTTGGGAAAGCAACCTGGAGATTGTCGTGTGCTGAGCCACCAGTGACTCCACAGTTAAATGAACCTTCACTAGACTGAAGCTACCACTCCCCAGAGAAATGTAGCCAGCTAAGCTACAGCGACATGGCCAAAGTAGTTATTGTTTTGAACATTGAACCGACTTCCTTCCAAGTCAATGCTTTCTCAGTGATCAATATAACTGTCAGTGAATCAGATTGGCAGGCAGCAAATGTTTAAATGTGCTCTCACTGCGCCAAAACCAAACAAGACAAACAAAAACATGTGCTGCACACAATAAAGAAGTGTGTGTGTGTGTGTGTGTGTCTGCGTGTGTGTGTGTGTGCATGTGTGTGTGTGCATGTGTGCGTGTGTGCGTGTGTGTGTGCGACACTCGGGATCGATTCCTCTCTGTCCTGAACCTCTGCCATAATGTAAACTCAAACTTTGTGTCCATCTTATTTTATTTTCATTATTATCAATAGCATTGTATTTATTATTTTATTCATTATATCTGTCTCATTATATCTATACCTCTGCCTCTTCCCTGGATCATGTGTCCGTCTTCATCAGGCACGTTATTTTGTTCACCCCTATAATTCATGAATGTATCCATCCATACTGTGTCTTATGTCTTGTTGTATTTGTTACTTTGGATCTTTAATGTTGGTTGTAATTCTTATGTAGGAGCTGATGTGGAGGAACACAAAATACTGTATTTCCTGATGGAGTTTTGTATGTTTTTTGTATGAATGACAGAATACACGGTCTGGGACCATAAAAGAGAGAAGTTGTCTCTCTCTTCTTTAACAAAGGAATCACAACGTAGACAGACCCCGGGCCCATGTGTACGGCGGCGGCGTCACTTACTGATCCTTATTGATCCACAGCAGAAAAGATTGAGCTTAAGCACTTGAGCTTCAGAAATGCTTGGGAGAATGTAGTTTGAGTGGACACTAGCACACTACCACACTCAATCAATAAAACAGCTTTGTGACTGAAAACCTATTTGATTCAGAAAACACTGCTGAGAAATGTACTTAAAGGCCCTATACCAGGTTATGAGCGTGACGTGTGTCCACCTAGATGTATGCTGACTAGATCAGTCTACCAGCCTACCCAGTGGGCTGTACCAACTGGTAAACTGATCTAGTCTCAGCCGGTGATATCGCGCTTCTATTAGCACTCCTCTGGGTCATCCCCCTCGGCTGCCACAATATATATACTATATATACTGTATATACTGTATATATATAAAATCAATCTGCACCCAGAGTCATCCTTTGTGTCTTGCCTCTCTCCAACTTCTTCGAATATCTGGTTGAGATCTAATGAGTGCAAAGGCCATAGCATATGATTCCATCTTTATTTGACCTGATAATTAGCTAATTACACAAAATGCCCGACATGCAACTCTTGGCAACCAAGTTGAATTGCAAGACAGAATACATTGTACCCCATGATTACACTCAGTACGACATGAGAAAGTCAAGTTTTATCACACGTATTAGCCTGCAACATAACCTGCAAGTCACACTTATGAATGTGTTTTTTGTGTTTTTTAATTTTAAATGTACATTATAAATACAACTCCATTGAACAATGTATTTTTTGTTCTATCCTTTCCCACTTCTCTGGCAGTATCAACACATCACATTAAAAGTGACATAACACAGTAGCACCCCCACCCACCCTGTTTATCGCTTTTTGTCCCTTTTTTAACTTTTCCCCCCTTCACACTTATTAGTGTTATTTGTGTTTTTCACTATAATAAAAAAGGCATCAATGCAGCATTGACTTCCAGGGATTTAGTCCACGAGTGATATTAAAGTTGGCACAGATCTACATTGTCCACACAATCCAGAACCTTTTCCCAGTCGCCGTCGAGTTGCCTAGCGACTTTGAGGATCATAGCCTACTGTTCAAAGAAATAAAAAAATATAACAATGGTAAAGTTATGTATTTGTGGTAAAGTTAATAAAAACAGATCCAGCTTCATTATCAAGTCTCCAGACCAGACCATTACTATAGTTGAGCAAAAACAGCGTGAAAGTCTAATGTTGCAATTTTCTAGTTAGAGACAAGATGAAGGATATAATTGCATGTCTGTCTCAGTGTAGTCTCCCTACTCAGACTTTTGATTAAAGGGACACACCGAGATATCTGTGAATTTGCATTTGCCTGACAGATTCAGATCAAAATTTCCGATGAGTTGTTTATTACCAAATGTATTTTGCGTCCAGAAGGAGAGTTTGCCAGCTAGTATTTGCTTTCACTTCCATTGACTTCGAGTGTTACATTAGCCTAGCTACGGTTCATGTGGGGAATGTAATTTGGACACTTTCCAAAGATGTCCAATGTGTTCTGAACAAGTGCGGTGTTTGTCTACAAACACACAGATAATTCGACACAATGTTCAGTGCTGTGATTTATAGTTATAGCTGTTCAGACATTTTGGCTGAGAGAGATTTCCTTGTGATGGCTTTACCAATTTTCAGCACTGTGCTGGCAAAGCCATGCATGCTCTTTCCAGTGCCAGCACAAATTCACTGCAGATGGATGGATCCTGTCAACCTCATCGCACAGCTGAAAAGCGTTGACAGAACGGGGTAATGCATTACATTTCACGACATCATCTCAATATTGAAGAGCAGACCTGTATTAAAATAACTTTCTTGTCTTCCTTTAAGTTGCGACCTTACTGTGTCCTGAGTGCTTACATTGACATCATCTGCTTGACTGAAAATGGACTGAATGTACTGTAATTCATATCACTTCCACCCGAGGGTGTTTTTAGGAAAGGGTATTTCTTCAGTACATCTTCCTGCTGCCCTGCCATCCACAATCTCCTTTTTGCTGCCACGCAAAAGTTTGATGCGTGCAGCCTTTAACCACAGAGGTGTCTGGTTGGGTCAGACACACAGAGGCGTCTGGTTGGGTCTTCTGCATACAGTATGTGAGATGTGCACGTGCCTCTCAATGGTGGAGGACATGTCCTCACCGATTACAGCAGGCACCTGTTGGAAATAAAAAGTGAAACGGTGAAAGTTCAACCTTACATTGCAAAACTAAACGAGGATTAATGTCACATGACGTTAATATGTTGTTCTCTCCGTGGAGTTCACTGGCATCAATAAAATAGACCTACTGCTTTCCCAGCTTGGAAGCTAGGTGTGCCAAATGAATGTGAGTGCCTGCGCAAACAGAATTCACAATTTCCTTGGCAGCCCTGTCGCACTATCCAGCTCATCCCCCAAAAGCTTTTTGGTCACACATTGACATCTCTGTTATTGTACCCCTGTATATTGTAACAATGGTGCAGACATGGACCCTTTCTCAGTTTGGGACTTGTTGATGTACCCTATGAACCTAGAAAAGATACCTTATTATGCTTTTATCCAAAGCGACTTAGAAAGAGTATGTTTGTTGACGGAGACGGCAATATAGCACTGTGGTATATAAATAGCAAGGCTAATAAAACGAGTTGCTAGGCTGCCTGCATAATAGCTGGGATAAGAGCAGACGTGCCATTCTGAGAGCATTACCAACATCTAAGAACATACAATATGCTAAACAATGCTAAGTACTATTAATAATGCGAAGACGTACAAACACGCAAGTTCATGCGAGGGTTTAGGAGAGGGAAGGCGTTGGGGTAGTCATGCAGAGTCCAGGTGAACTCTGAACAGGTGGATCTTGAGTCCCTTGCGGAAGCTGGTGAGAGAGCCGGGGAGCTCAATGCACCACTGCGGTGCCTGAACAGAGAAGAGTCGCGATGTTTGCCTGTTTTTAGTGAAGGTGCTACCGGTCGTCTCGCCAAAGTTGTTGAGTGGAGCGCTGGGGCTGGGGTGTGGGTTCTGACTACTGTTTGGAGGTAGGTAGGGGCGGTTCTGCTGACAGTCATGTAGGCCAGTACCAGTGTGTTGAATCTAATGCGAGCGATTACCGGGAGCCAGTGGAGGTCGCGGTAGAGAGGAGTTAGGGCAGGGACTCCAGCCAGGAGAGAGTTCCAGTTGTCCTGATGGCAGTAGTATCTATTTTTTGCTAATGAAGACATCTTTCATTTAATTAGTGATATGCTCTTATTGGAATGATTTACCAAACGAAATTATATTAATGGGTCGAATAATATTTTACTTAAGGTGGAATATTATTTGAGAATTGTTCATAACCAATATTATAACAACGTTTGTATTGTTCATGTTCAGACAAGGGTACAGCAGTTGTACCTTATATAACATAAGTGGACCTCAAACCGCACCCTTTTTTCTGCCAGTGAAGTTCATGAAACGTTTTGGACTTTTCAGACACAAATGTATTCCCAAATGAAGCGGACGCTCTTTTCTTTGAGTGGTGCAGGCAATTTGAACCGCGCTGACATTCCAGTTAAACGTTTCCGACTAATGGAGGTAATCCCTGCTGAATTTCCCCTTGCGGGACAGTGTCGTATATCTTATCCTATCTTACCTCCGAGATACACACATCCCACCTGGACGCTGTCGCTGGGCTGCGGGAGGCCAAAGAACACGTTTCTTTTAATTTCAAATTGGAAAAACTGAAACGGTCGAGTGCCTGTCCGCTGTTGTCAGACAGCAAATACAGTCCCAAGAAAAACCACCTCTCAATAAGGACGTGAGCAATAAGAAAGGCGCAAATTATTCATGTCTTTTCCTCTAAAGCCCCGGGAATAAACAATTTTGATTTGTAAATACTCATGCGGGTGGTTATGTGACCATTTCAGATAGCCGATGGACCCAAACCAGTCGCTTGCTGTGGTTGTTGATGTAATAAAACAAGAAAGCGATCGTGTTTAGAGCCGCAACTCTAGCTTTAAAACAATCTCTACTGTGTGTGCATATGTTACAGGCTGTATTGATGCTAATCTTCAAATCACTATCATATGCTATGCTGCACTCTATCGATACGCGTCTCTGCGGACGGTGAGTGTCTCTGTGTGTTTTTTTCCATACAGGTGCACCTTCGGTCGGGTTATGAGGTTTGTCGCTTTCATCACGGTGTGGCGTCGGCCGGGTTGTTTGTGTGCTGAGAGGAGATGGACCATAATGGTGGAGCTGAGCGGTAGTAGCGGCACCAGCGCTACGGCTAACGCAGCAGGGCTAATGACCACGCTTCAGCCACAGGGCCGCTCTGTTTAAAACGACGGCAACGGCTGAAATAGGTACGGGAAACGAAGGGGAGTGAACCGGTCCAAAGGGGTCGTCTCATACGATCTTGCTGGGAGAAGATTACAGCCGCGAAAGGTCACTTCTCAATCAGACGCGATGTTCATTCAGCATAACTCGTGTGTGTGGGATATTAAATGCACAAGAACCCCACACTTTTGGCCATGAGTCGGAACCATTGGCTCATTGCCGGTATACGGAAGGCTGGAAGGAAAATAGTGAAGGACAAAGTCGGTGGTAGTATCAGTAAAAATAAAATATAGAAACAAAAAAATAAAAACCGTATGGATATGAAAAAGAGAAAAGTAAACTCAACAGGCAGATGGGGGAGAGAGATTGGAGGAAAATAAAACCATGAAGAAGAAGGCGAAATAAAAACGAGCCTATCAGAAGTAATCGCCGTGAGAAAAGCCAGTGATGATTGCCTGGTGAGGGCACTTCACCCGAACATTTTCACAATGCATTTCCACATTGAGTTGTCAAGTTCCATGTGTCAACATCATCACAGAGGGGGGGGGGAACATTATGATGTCAGACCTGGCCTTTGAGCCATTAAAAAAAAAGATTGAGGGTGACAAACAATGTGGGAGTTTTTCATTGTTATTTATGAACTCAAAATAGACGTTTCTTCTTGATCGAGCTTCTTGGAAGAATATTATACCATTGCACCGCAAACGACTCATTCACACAACTTCACTACAAAGAACATACATAGAATAGCATATTCTAACTATTATTTAAGAATTTAAATAATAGGATTTTGTAATTGCTGTGGCGTCCATCACTGTATTATACACTTTAAATGGATCAGAATCTGAATTGTCTTGATGTGTGTTGTGATGGAGTTAGTTTTCTTCTGGCGGGGGGGGGGAACGTCATTCTCAGCATGGCCATTAGCTGTATTGATCGTCTTGCGTTAAGGCGACCGATAACAATTGATCGGGCGCAGTTCAACTGATTAGCTCTGTTAAGATGATGGGCGGCTTCCAACATTTGACACCTTAACACGTCTAACATCAGCCTGGATGGATGCTGCAGTTAATATAGTGAGCATTGTGCGAGATTACCCAAGGTTCAAGTTTGAAGCATTGATATGGTTACTCTACTGCTGTGTCATTAAAGAGCAGGATGGCTACAGGTAGGCTGTGGAGATTGTTACATGTTATACAGTATGTGTACCATTGTGGTTAAGCTTTATATTGTTATTAGGGCCGATACGGTTTTATATACAACAGTGGCAGAAGTGGCACACCAAGAGGACATGTAAAGAATGAAAGAGGTGTTGCCATCTTCTATTTAAATCGCATCTATGTTTCTTTAACAATATGCAATGTTATGCTCACGCTAGCTGTAAAGGAGGACTAATCAGTCAATAATGGAAGCGCTCCAGGAGATGTCCAGGCGTGTGTCGCTGCCTCCATCTTATCCAATTTATTCTCTCTTCCATTCTCACTGCCTCCTCCTCCTCCTCACTCCTTCTTCCTCCTCCTCCTCCTCACTCCTTCCTCCTCCTCCTCCATTGCGCTGTCTTGATTCATTTTCCCACATCAGCCTCAATTCCCGGTGATTTATATGTTTATGGCCATTACTGACGTTGAGTAATTTGTTTCCTATTTTCGCCACCTCACTTCTCACTTCTCTCTCTCTCCATCTCTCTCTCTCTCCCTCTCTCTCCGTCTCTCCGTCTCTCTCTCTCCATCTCTCTCTCCCCATTTCTCTCTCTCTCTCTCCATCTCTCTCTCCATCTCTCTCTGTCTCTCTCTCTCTGTCTCTCTCTCTCTCCGTCTACCCATCTCTGTGTGGTGGAGGCAGAGAATCCTCGAAGGAATAACAATTACGTGGTTGGCTGTTTAATCACACATCCCTCTCTCTCGCTGCCACTACTGGCGGAGCCCCGAGATAGTTTCTTTCTTTCTTTGCATTTCGTCATCCAAGAAATGTCTGCAGGTGTCGTTTGGTCCTCTCCTCTCTCCTCCCTCTCCGAGGCCGCTGTTGTAACCTGTGAATATCGCTGAGAGGAGTTGTTTGCCTAAACGTTGTTTAACTTCTAGAGAGGAATTGTTTATCGACTCCCCGGGCGGTTAAATAGAGCCAAGCAACACGAGCCACACTGGGTTTGTGTTGCTTCAACAACAAGGAAAACTAATTTCACGTTTGTTTGCATCACGCTACGCCTGATACGAACAAATGTCAAATGTTAAATTATGAAAGGGAAATAGAACTATTATTCCCTCAGAGATCCCGGGGTGGGGGTGGGTGGGTGGGTTGGTGGGGGGGGGGGGGGGGGAGACCAGACCAGCAATAGGTATAATGCTTCACTGTGATATTTTCTGCTTACAGTAACATAACTAGCCCATGTACCTTGTGCGTGCGAAAACTATGTGTAACACTTGCTTACTTGGCACATTAACATTACTATTCATCCAAATAACAGGTCTTTAAGCCTGGCTAATGACCAGCATAATCACTTTTTTTTGCACACTGAGCAAGTGATGTAAGATCAATGCCTTAAGTCCCTGCTTGCCGTCCATGTGCACAGTAAAAACACTGGAGCTGCTGCTGCAGATTCCTATTTGTCGACAAAATGAGAATTTCATGTGTGTGTGTGTGTGTGTGTGTGTGTGTGTGTGAGTGCACTATATATGCAGCTATCCATCCATCTAATGTATATCTTTCTCCGTCTATCTATCTTGCTTGCTATCTATCAACAATCTATATATTGTTGAGCTACTGCGGGCGGCAGTAGCTCAGGAGTGGTTGTCTGACAACAGGAAGGTTACTGGTTCGATCCCCGGGCTCCGCCTAGCTAAGTGTGGAGGTGTCTCTGAGCCTGACCCTACCTGCTCCTGACGTGTTGTTACCTTGCATGGTTGACACCGACGATGTATGAATAGGTGAATGTAAAGTGCTTTGGATAAAAGTGATACACTGTATAAATGCAATCCATTGACCATTTATTTAGCTATATAGCTATATATTTAGCTAACTAGCAGTCTATTTAGCTATCTATCTGTCTACATCTCTAACAGTGTAATATTTTATATTATAACGTCCTGTTAAAATCGCGGTTGTGTTTACTTTGCCACACAGTGGGCGTGATCAGCCAGTGAAGTGGCACCAACCAATGAGCCAGTGTGTGTGTGTGTGCCTGCCTGTGTTTGTGTGTGCGGTCTGCCAAAACACCCCCTCTTCGTTTTGGTTCACGACGAGTGTCAACGTCAACCCTTCCCATTAGCGGATGTACCAGCAGATTCTTTTTAATCTGCGAGGCTTCCAAGTGGGTTCTTCCCTCCAGCTAGTCTCCGCCTTCCGGCCGCCAACGCTGGTGGTGGAGAGTGTGGGCGCCTCTATGCTAAAGCAGGCCCCCCCCCCGATGGTACAGCAGAGTCACTTCTTCTCATCGTTGTGCATGTTTTTCTGCCAGCTGCCGCAGTGAGACGCTCTCTCTTTACGACCATCCAGCCTCCACGGCACAGAGGACTAATGGACCAGGACACTGCACTGTGCTGGATGCTGCCTTCTCTCAATTACAATTTCAATCCGCAGGCCGTGGAGCACGGCGTGTATCCCTCATCACAGCAGCTTATGAAAGACAGACTTTTAAGAGGAGGCGTCGTTAAAGCTACTGTAGGTAACAGTTGTAACCGCACACAAAGTAACATCCCAGGAGTAGAGAGGACGCAGTTTCACTCGACACGGCACCTACTAGCCATGGGACACATTTGGTGATCAATCATCCTCAAAAAGGGAAATCCTGACAACATTAATCACCAGCCAACTCAAGATCAGTACGTGATCAGTAAATGCTCGAATTGCTGACTGCTCTAACTAACTGGCCACATTAATATGACATGTAAATATTTAACAATTTCAGTGGAGGATTGGCACAGATTTATTTCCAAGGCAAAAGTGTAAATTGGATTAAAGTGACATGAAAGAGTACCCAAGAGTGTGCTAATGTTTTATACTTTGTGAAACATGAAGCACATTGTTTTATGCATTCTAACAGTATTGTAACATTGTCATACATTACTGCCCTGAGCATATACTCGGCCAAGTCATGCTGTGTTTAAGCAGGAAGAGTGTGTTTAGATAAATGTAAACCTTGTGGGTCATGACTTTGGCTGTGTTTCTCATTTTTACTCTTCTCTGCCGACATATATAATGGAAGGAGTCTCTGTATGTACTGTGTGTGTGTGTGTGTGTGTGCGTGCGTGTGTGTGTGTGTGTGTCTTTTTCTGGACAACCATTCAACCGATGCACTTCACACTTGGCAGGCTTATTGCTGAGGACCCGAGGAAGTACAGTGCCGAGTGTTAAGTCATTTGGATGAGCGGTTCGCCAGAAAGCTGCAAGCAATCGGCCCATTCTGAACGGAACAGGCACCGCACTGGCGTATGGTCTATCGCCGAGGACCCGAGGAAGTGCTGTGTGTAGTGTCGAGTGTGGAGTTGTTTGGGTGAGCGGTTGTCAAAGAGACCTGCGAGCAGCAGTACCAGGGGCCACATTGTAGGTCCACTTCGAACATCTCATAAGTTTGAGCGTGTCCACTGACTTGAAATCAAACTCTTGTTTATCGGTGCCATTCCCGGTATACAGTGTGCATCTATGTACTCCTATATCTAAAAGAATAAGACAGAATACAGATTGTATTCTACACAGCCGTCGGTAACTCATGCAAATCATCCAGGTAGGCCCTGCATCAATGAAATTCCCGGCATGCAGGGTAATGTCGGTACAGAATGCAGCAGCAGGAGACGTAATTTTTATGTATATGTTTTCGCCCCCAAAAACATTTTTCATATTCAGGGGTAGAATACGAAAATCCCAATAACAGCAGCACTTGAACCGGAGGCAGCAGGCAGGGAAACCGGTGGAGAGAAATACTGAAGATATGCCCGGCGTGCTTCTTATCAGTCAGATAAGGAGGGGGGGAGGCGGCGGGTGCGTCTCCCTCCCTAAGCTGTGTTGTTCATTGAGGAATATTTCCCCGCGACGGAAGGCAAATATTATCAGCCTTGTAAATTGGGGCGCCGGAGATTTTAATACCAAACTACTTGAAGCCGTCGCGGGTTGACTCCTTAGGACACAGTTTAATGACGGCCCCGCGTTTCTCTGGAACTCGCGTGGGCTCATTCTACCAGGACTGTTATTTCCAACACTGAAATGTGATTATATATTATGTTCCGGTTTAGTCCCCAAAGCACCAAATATGATGGGTTTTTTGTGTTCGTTTTTTTCGTTTGCCTGAATAGAAAGGTTTGGAGTTTAGTTTTTCAGGATTGGCCGTTTCCATTAATATCTCCAGTGTGCCGCTGCTCGACAAAAACACAAATAATGTTTGAAAAGAAGAGCAGAAAGGGGAACAATTCCACCTGACAAGATCAAAAATGAAAAAGGCTGAATTTTACAGGAGATTTGGAAGCGGCTCACGCAGGCGCGGTCCGAGAGAGAAGCGAAGGGAGGATGAATAAGTACGAAAGCGGTGATAACGATGATGATGATAATGATGGTGATGATGATGAAACGGAGGTAACTTTCCCCCCATCCCCTTGACTCCATTAGCTCTCTCTCTCTCTCTCTCTCTCTCTCTCTCTCTCTCTCTCTCTCTCTCTCTCTCTCTCTCTCTCTCTCTCGCTCTCTCTCTCTCTGAAGGCTGAATTAACTCAGCCCGTCATTCTCATCTCGCCACCTCCGACGTGACCCCCCCCCCCCGCTACGCCCGTTTCACCCTCATGTTTATTCACGTCGCTCCGCCGGATACGGGGAGCGCACTCTAAAAGCGGTGACCCCGTTTCCACGGCCCCCATGCCGAGAGCGGGGCCCTGGGAACCCAAGAGGTTCTTCTTTATTGATTTGTTTGCCCCACCCCCCACCCACCACCACCATCCAACATCCTCCACCGCTTTCCTACATCGTCAGCTAGAATCCCATTTGTATAACGTGGAAAGTGCTATTTGTGTGTTAAAATATACCCGGCGCGTTCCGGTTCCAGATCTTAATCTCTGCCTGTCGACAGCTCTCTAATCTTCCGTCGGTACGTAGCACTCGTGAGAGACCGAGGGGAAGGAAGCCCAAATAAGGGAAAACGTTGCGCATCCTTCATCAGGGACATACTTCTGCAGAGTTCAGTTACTTTTTTTTTTTTCATTTGTGTACACGGAAGAAAATACTCTTATGTATTGCATACAAATGAAAAGGTGCTGGTTGTGTGTTGAACGCTGTCATCCCCAAACTACTGCTGCTAAGCACTGCCAGAACTTAATGAAAGTTTTGTCAAGACAAGGCTCTGTGTGTGTGTGTTTGTGTCTGTGTGTGTTTGTGTCTGTGTGTGTTTGTGTCTGTGTGTGTCTGTGTGTGTTCGTGTCTGTGTGTGTTCGTGTCTGTGTGTGTTCGTGTCTGTGTGTGTTCGTGTCTGTGTGTCTGTGTGTGTTCGTGTCTGTGTGTGTTCGTGTCTGTGTGTCTGTGTGTTTCGTGTCTGTGTGTGTGTGTGTGTGTGTGTGTGTCTGTGTGTGTTCGTGTCTGTGTGTGTGCTGGTATGCGTGCGTGTCTGTGTCTCTATGTGTGTGTGTGCGCGTGTTGATTAGCTTTGGCGGTGCAGATGAAGAGGTGATGTAATACCCTGCGGGTGATGTAATGCCATCGCTATGGTTGCCCATATTGTGACATCAACAAGCTCACTGTATTTCTTGCTAACGGGTCTCTTGTCGTCCTCGTTTACCTTCAGCAGATTTGAGTTAGCTGCTTTTTTATTTGTCCACTGCTAGCAGCACACATCCATACGTGTTTCCCAACGTTGATATTGGTTGACATGGCGTTGACATAACTTTAGAAATATTGAAACCATTAAATGGATGGTCAATGTAATATAGTTTCGAACATGTACAATTGAAACTGTAGCTCTGTGTTGAACTGGTGTGAAGGGGCAGTCACTGACAATTACATAACCTTTACAAATGTGGTATGTTGCTGAAAGAAGATCACTAATTGGAAACTAATTGGAGTTTCAGGATTTTGTTGTTATTCATACTTACCCAACATGTTAATTAGCAGTCCCTGATGCCTCATTAACATTTTGATTAGTTTCTCCTGATACTCATGTTGATATACATTTTTTCATAATATGACAGATGGTGGTGTGTGTGTTGTGTGTGTGTGTGTGTGTGTGTGTGTGTGTGTGTGGTGTGTGTGCGCGCGCGCCCCTACATGAGTTAAAACTCAACACTGCAAGTATGTGTGCATGGGTGGTTAGTCTCATCCTTCACATGCATCTCAGCGGTCTAGACCACATCCCCAGGTGTGAGTCTCAGTCCCAAAGCCTTCGGGCAAACACCACGTCTAGTTGCCTTTTCCCAGGGAATTAGAAAATTGCTGCGTACACCCGCTGTTGTCGATTGTGGTCTAGTCTCCACTATCATCATCACCCCCCCACCCCCTCCCGCCCTAATGGACATAATTGGGTTAGTAAATCACCAGGATCTAATCTCCCTGTGAAAGGTGATCAGAGGCCCGCTAGTGTGCGCTGGCTGCTCTCTTAGTCCTGCAAATAAATTGACGCTCGGCAAATAATCGCGTTAGGAGCCCTCCCCTCGGAGCACTTGTCATATTATCTGATGAGACAAATAGATCAGAGAGGCTACAGGCATCTAGTTGGCTCTCTCTCTCCTTCCCTCTCTCTCTTCTCTCTCTCTCTCTCTCTCTCTCTCTCTCTCTCTCTCCACCTCTCTCTGCTGCTCTCTTCACACACCTTTTGCTGGGTGATGCACCAGGTTGCTTTCTCTCAGCACGCTGGTCTGTGATTGGCTGAGAGGTCTGGTGGCCGGTGAGTTTAAAACATCGCCATCTGTGTGTGTGTGTGTGTCTCCCCCCCCCCCCCCCCCCCCCCCCCGTCCTCCAGCCCACCTCACATGGGCGTCGATGTGCAACCCCTAGAGAAAGGTGTGTGTGTGCACATACAGTACACACACACACGGCACCTGAACAACACACACACACACACACACACACACACACACACACACACCTGAACAACACACATACACATTCACAAACACACACATGTGCACGCACACACACACGTACACAAATACACACACACACACACAGATACACACATAGTACATCAATAGTGTTGTGTGTGTGTATGTGTGTGTGTGTGTGTGTGTGTGTATGTGTACATGTGCTCTTCTGAACACTTCTCTGCAGCTTTATTGTGTTATGGAGCCGGTGTGTCCCAGCACTATGAGTTTTGTCAAAAGCCCTCCGGTGTGCAGCAAGCTTTCAGCTGTATGACGTCATACTGATCCACTCACTCTGTCACTCTGTCTCTCTCAGCTGTCTGGCTGCAGTCGTACCATGATAGACCCTGGATGACGGATCTTTAAGGTTTAAAGTCTTTCAAATGTTTCATTGCATTCTACTACCGTTCCATGAGTGTCTCAGCAAGCTGTACCCAGTTAAATTATGTAAAAATAAGGTACATTTAGCAGAAAAACAAATATATAAATCAATATACTGTTCAATTCATTTGAAGAAGGTGGCAGGATTCTAAATTAAAGATTCAAGATGTTGAATCTTGAATCTTGAACTGTTCAATTCATTTGAAAAAGGTGGCAGGATTTAAGATTCAAGATGTTGAATGTTGAATCTTGAACTGTTCAATTCATTTCAAGAAGGTTGCAGGAAGGATGAGAGCGTGGTTCTTCTCAGCTCCTTGGAATGACAAGCAGCACATTTCACTTTCACACCTGAGCCTGTATCATCATCTAGCTACGCTGCAGTGTGCCCATATGTAAACCAAGAGCACACCGCTGTGCTCGCTAGCTAGGCAGGAGCCACGCTGATGTGTGCCCTCAACTTCATATCAGAGTTTTAATGAAGAACGGCCCTCTGTAGCCGCATCACAACCATTAGGATTCTGCTGTTGCGGCGTGTTTGCGGCGCAATAGTTACAGCTAATCGCTTGACGGTACGAGCGTGTTTCCTCCGGTGAGAGGTTGTATTTTATTCTTCATGTTATTTCCACACAGGCGATAATAACTCATTTGTCATTGAGGTCAAACGGAAAATAGACGAGAATAGAATAGACGAGACTTTGCGTGCACGGGAGATATGTAGGGTGAGGACACACACAGCACAGCTCAGATCCGCAGTTATGTAAGAGGAGGAAATAACAACACTCCTGGGGATATATATATATATATATATATACTGTATATAGGCATGTATTATTATGAGTTGCAACATAAATGTTTCGCCTGCATTGTTTGTTCATAAAAGAGGACTAGGCGAGGAGGGGAAAACCCCACAAGTGTGTCTCGGACTGTTTGTTGTTGCTGATAGGAAGGTAATGAGACCGGACTCGGCTTGGGGTTGTCGGCGTGGAGGATTCCTCCCCCCCCGCAGTAGCCTGCACCGGCCTGATGAATGGCCTTTATAAGGACCTTATGGAGCTGTACACATAAACCATTCATCTTGATAACTGCGGCCGCCCTAAAACGCTCTGTTAAAACCTGCCCAGATTTTATCTCCGGGAGGGAGAGAGGGAGAGAGGGAGAGAGAGAGAGAGAGAGAGAGAGAGAGAGAGAGAGAGAGAGAGAGAGAGAGAGAGAGAGAGAGAGAGAGAGAGAGAGAGAGAGAGAGAGAGAGAGAGAGAGAGAGAGAGAGAGAGAGAGAGAGAGAGAGAGAGAGAGAGAGAGAGAGAGAGAGAGAGAGAGAGAGAGAGAGAGATGTAGGTGGGGTAATATATCAGAACGTAAAGAAACAGCTTAAAGAGGTGAGAATAGTGACAGGGAGAGATTATAAGGACAGATAATGAATGCGTGAACTGAAAGGGGCAGTGGAGCATGTGGACTACAAGAGGGAGTGTGGATGGAAGGGGGAGAGAGAGAAGAGGGAGGGGAGACCACTCCTACCTGCAGCCTGCTATCCCTCAGTGTCCATCAAAAAGCAGCAGCAGCCGCTGTCACGACTCTGCCGCAACCCTCCCCTATCTTCCTGTATGAACGCATCCATCGAGCGGGTGGGCGGGGTCAAGCAGAGGGGGGCGGGGAGGGGGACAGAGGGGACCGTTGGCTTGGGGGGGGGGTCACGGGGGGGTCACCGATGTTCCCGTCATCAGCCCGATCTGAGCGTGCTGATGTTCCCCATCGATCGCATTGATTACGCGTGATGACACATTGACTACTCTGGGAGCCACTCTGTCCGCCATGGATTCCGTCTGCTGGCGTTGGGGGGGTTGGGGCGGGGTCAGCTGGGCACCTTAGTACACTGATAATTGTGCCGATCTTAATGACTTTATGCCAAACATCTCTCACTCTCTCTGTCACCTGCTTGCTCTCTCAATATTTCTTACTCACTACCCTGAACTCCTCCCATCCTTTCTCTCTCTCTATCTCTCTCTCTCTATCTCTGCCCCATCTCCATTCACGTCTCTATTATTCTTAGTGCCCTATCTCCTCTCTCTTAAGCTATTCCTCTCTCTCCCTCTCTTTGTGAAAGACAGAAAGAGAGAGAGAGAGCGAGAGAGAGGAGATGGGGAGACAGGATACTCACTATCCCATCTCCTCTTCCCCCCCCCCCCTAGTGTGTGGACCCCTCTACTTCTGCTCTGAACAATAATTTGAGGGCCCCTCAGCCAGACAAGTGACGATATAACTGTCAACACCTTGTTGGCTAATAGCTACTTATTCTTATTTTAGTTTTCATAACTTCAAATGTCAAAGCTGACATATTCAGACGCCCGTGGAGTTGGCGTGTTCCAGAGCAACAGGGGTATACTGCGGTTCCAAACACGTGTGAGGAGGCATGTTACATTACTTTCATGTGCTTTGCTATCAGCAGATATATATATATATATATATATATATATATATATATTGTTGTGCGCAGTTCCGAGCGGTCATCTATTGTGGCTGGAGTTCAGGTTCAGGTTCTGGATTGTCTGTAGCAAAGCAGCGAGCTCGGGAATCAATGTGACACAAGGCAGCATCACCAGGAATGATTCAAAGTTTATTTACATACACAGAGCATATATACAGTTTGCATGGGAGAAAGAGAAGCATTTACATATAGACACAACAGACATAGAAACGCCTCCAAGACAGCCATTCAGGGAGCAGGGACAACAAGGCCGTCCATGGAGACCCTTCCATCCCCACACCCCAGACAGCCAATCCGGAGACGCCAGGACCCCAGGCCCCACGTGGGGATGTAACAGACAGACAAACAGTTAACAGAGGCACGGGTATCATGGCCTCCCGTGCCACACAAAAGGTGCAGAGACTGCAAGGTCTCACGTTGAGCCCTTCCGTGGGACCGCCAGTCCAGATAGGAGACGCAACCGGTTCCCACAACAACAGCTGCGAGTGCGTCTCAGAGGCCTCCCGGGGAAAACAGATAAGAGTGAAGCTGACTAGTCACGTAGGTCAAACAGCTAACTAGACACGTAGGCCACACAGCAGAGTGGAAAGTTACCGGCCCACACGATCAATACATCCACAACTCCCAACAGTTGCCCTCTTTTATTCTAACAGAATAATTGAGAACAGGAGTTGTGGTCCCCTCCTCGTTTAGGACAAGGGGGTTCACTAGAAACATCCTATTTCAAACTCTAAGCCATGAGCAGTGTTTAATACAAAAAGTACAAAATGTCGCTTGTAAGCAAATCACACTCAAATGTTATTGGATATAGATTAGTTCGTGATAAAATCTGGTAACTCCTGCGGGTGATTAAGGGAGTATACAACATGACACACAAAAAAACCCAATAGTATATATATTTTTCAATCATCATCATCATCATAATCACCAGCAAAGTCTTTTCATCAAATGTACTGATAAAAATCTTTGCTTTGCCTAATCTACTGATTGATCTATAATTTACAAAGAACCTGAAGGTCATGGATGTACGTGATTGTCGAAGTACAATATGTGTTATGTGTTATCTATTATGTATTCTGTGGTAGATCCATGTGAAGTTTATCAACACCATATTTGTCGCTCCTGAGTACAATTTTATTTTGAGTGGTTGGGGGTGTGAGGGCCACAGGAGGCGTCTCCGATAGGCTGGTCACTGTGTAAGTCAACGTTATGCATTGTGGTTGTATTCATCCTAGTTCTGCGGTGCCATAGGGATTATAACTTGTAACTGGTAGGCCTCAACATTATCTGGATTATAGGGCCAAACATTTGAATTCGGGAGATATGGTCTACTAGGGTCTGGTATCTTGTGATTTGAGGAAGGGGGATGCATAACAAGCACTTCATTAACTGACCGTGTAGACATTGTTTTCTTCAAACCCTCAAACACATCAGTCCTATACAAAATACCATGAAACACAATATGACCAGTGCTATTATGGGAATGATATATTATGGTCCTGGGATCGATTCCCGCCCGGGGCTGGTGTAGATTCATTGTGGTTGGTCATCGGTTGGAACCACAGTCCTGGTTTGTGATCTCTGCTGGTTGGCCATATCGGGCGTCCCCGACTTTCCTTGGGTTGAGTATTTTGATTAGGACCAGGTCGCCAGGCAGAAATGGGTGGATCGGCTGTCCTGCAGAGAAAGGGAAGAGAAGGAGAAGAAGACACATCACCATAGATGCCATTCAATTTCTTAACAAGTGCATCGATATAATCACACAAAACAGTGTCCATGTCCCCAGGTAGACATGGACCACCCCTGCCCCGCACCCAAGGAGTTGGAAATGGTCTTCGCATTAATACTTCGAGAATTTAGATATTTTGCTTGTAACATTTGGAGTTATTCTGATTTTAGATGGGAAGGCATGTAGCAAAGTCTGTCCATAATCTCTTTTGGTCCTATTCATGCTTTCCACCATGCTGGACTATGGTAATCCAGCTATACGCTATAGTAGTTGTGTTACTTTTATGTATACTAGTCTTCCGTCTCACCGAATAATTTCTTTAGTTAGTATTTTCACCACTGTTCGTGCATTCTCTTTTTTGCTCGTTAATTTATTAGTTTGTTGTACTCCAAGAATACAAAATCTCACCATTATGTCTGTTACGACCCCCGTTTGGCCGACATTAGACATACCACGAAAATGTCGGACAATAATAATAATAAGAGTGATAGTTGTCAATGCTATAGGCAGATGACCAATTCCATACCAAACTGTCTGAACCTGAGACAGTAAGGCCTTTTTAAGCCAATATCTAATATCAACTATCAACTTCTCATCAGCGTTTATGTGTGTTGGCTCCATCCCACACTAGTCATCTCTCCTTTAAAAGATGTTTGTGTCTTAAGAAATATGACATATCAATCATATTGTAAGGAATGTTAGTATTATGGCATCCAAGCCAAAGCTATATGATCAACGACAATCAATCCAATCAAAAGGAGAAAATATCAAATCTTGTATACTTTGTCTGCCTAATATGGAGTCCACCTGATCACGAGAGCATTAGTAAGTCAAATCAGTGCCATCACTTCAATAACTATAAAAAATTGCAACTGATGGTAATTTATGGCCAAATCGCTCTGTGGCGGAGTGTAGCCAACAGACTGCTTTATCGTTGTTGTTTGTCAATCCACCAGTCAGGATTACGTGTTCATCAGGAATCACTGCCGAGCCACACAAACTTCTGTTTTTATGGGGTTGGGATTCAGGGGTTGAATAATCTGCGAATCAAGCTACCAAAGTAGAGCATCAGAGCACAACCATAAACATGCCTACCCACTCTGTGCACTATGGTGATGTAGAGCCCTCTTGTTCAGCCCATCCAGCTGCCATAACAGCTAAGTCCTTATTCACTACATGTATGTCTCCAGTGGTGCTATGATCTTTAACCTTATTATCTCTAGCCAATCTAGTTGGAAGGGAACTTGAAGCCAGTAAAATTTAAACCAAAATTTTATGTGATACATGGGTTTACCACCAGTTGTTTTGTAACTATTGCCAAAGTCCATTTTACACTAAAAACCTATTGTCAATCAGTATATACCATGAGGGATTCACAAGAAAAAAAAAAAATATATATATATATAGATGCCCCGGTTAAGGCCAACACTTCTGCTGCCTGAGCTGACATCTGACCCCTCTCCCTTCTCCATCTCCCAACCCCAAATCGGCTTCTCCTGTTCTTTCGTCCTCTTGTCACTCTATGATCCAGTGAGTCAGTGCTCACAGTGACTTGGCCAAGTAATCGTGACTGTGCCTGCCTTAGGTTGTCCCGGGGTTTCAAGGTGGGATCTTACCCGTCATAGGCTAACCAGCCTTCCATACTGGATTGTTGCAGGATGCCGAATATGAGGTACAATCAATAAATCCCCACTGATGCTTATGTTCAGCCCATAGGATAAGTGGTGTAGGTTGCAGTTGGAGAAGGGATTGGGGTTGGGAGATGGAGAAGGGAGAGGGGTCAGATGTCAGCTCAGGCAGCAGAAGTGTTGGCCTTAACTGGGGCATCTATATATATATATTTTTTTTTTTTTGTGAATCCCTCATGGTATATACTGATTGGCAATAGGCTTTTAGTGTAAAATGGACTTTGGCAATAGTTACAAAACAACTGGTGGTAAACCCATGTATCACATCAAATTTTGGTTTAAATTTTACTGGCTTCAAGTTCCCTTCCAACTAGATTGTGTCAGAGGTACAAAACTCAGTTCTAAGCTGAAATTTAATCCAATACTTGGTAGGGTGGGGGTAGGGAGAGGGGCGGGGTCGCGTGTGTGAGTTGTATGTTATTCTATCCTGTTACTGAAGACCAGTTTGTTTGTGGTTCTTCTATAAAGCTCACCATTAGCGGATATGTGGCCTTCCAAGTTCCGTTTTGCAAGCGCTTACAAAAACCATACTTCAGAATGGATTCCATTGGAGCAAGATTGCTGTTCCACATTCAGATCCCTTCTCAAGAAGATATAAGATCTAAGTGGCAGAGAAGGATTGCATAATCATTGTACAAAGTATCTGATATATTAGAAGATTGTCAAATCTCAAGCAGGTGAACGAGTACACCAGGTGAAGGACACAGTGGCGTACAAGCATTGGTATTGGTGGTTAGGTAATACACTGCTCATGGTATATACTGATTGGCAATACGTGATATGTTTGGCAATAGTTACAAAACAACTGGTGGTAAACCCATGTATCACATCAAATTTTGGTTTAAATTTTACTGGCTTCAAGTTCCCTTCCAACTAGATTGGCTAGAGATAATAAGGTTAAAGATCATAGCACCACTGGAGACATACATGTAGTGAATAAGGACTTAGCTGTTATGGCAGCTGGATGGGCTGAACAAGAGGGCTCTACATCACCATAGTGCACAGAGTGGGTAGGCATGTTTATGGTTGTGCTCTGATGCTCTACTTTGGTAGCTTGATTCGCAGATTATTCAACCCCTGAATCCCAACCCATAAAAACAAGAGTTTGTGTGGCTCGGCAGTGATTCCTGATCAACACGTAATCCTGACTGGTGGATTGACAAACAACAACGATAAAGCAGTCTGTTGGCTAACTCCGCCACAGAGCGATTTGGCCATAAATTACCGTCAGTTGCAATTTTTATAGTTATTGAAGTGATGGCACTGATTTTGACTTACTAATGCTTAGTGATAAGGTGGACTCCAATTTAGGCAGACAAAGTATACAAGATTTGATATTTTCTCCTTTTGATTGGATTGATTGTCGTTGATCATATAGCTTTGGCTTGGATGCCATAATACTAACATTCCTTACAATATGATTGATATGTCATATTTCTTAAAACACAAACATCTTTTAAAGGAGAGATGACGAGTGTGGGATGGAGCCTTGCAGCAGGGGCTGAGGGGTGTGTCGTGTGGTGGGGGGCGTGTGGCGGGGGGTTTAACTGTTTGTGGGGGGGGGGTGTGTCCCCTTATGGGGGCCATTCTCTCGCCCAATGTCCAAATCTCCCACAACGAAAACACTGATCATTCTGTACGTCATAGTCTGGAAAAAAAAATCTTAATCAGGTGAACACAATATCAGGCAGCAAAGTTGTCTATATTATGAAAAAATTATATTGTGATAGCTTGCTGTGCTGCACCTCTGTACCGCCGTTCTATAAATAACCTGTTAGTGGACCTTGGAGGAGCACAGAGGGCGCCTTCACAGCATTTTCTCTACAATCCATCCAATACACAGCAATCTCTATACCAATAGTTTTTTTTAACTTGTGTCAATGCCACACAAACTCTACAGACAACTGCAAAATACTCCAAATTGTCCAGCATAGAATCAGAGGGAACACTTGGGAACACATCAAAGTATCTTGTAACTTAATTTTTGTTATGACAATGTACAGTATGTGTGTCGACAGTCAGCGCAGCGTGTCTGGACTTTCATAGAGAGGAGAACCAACCAATGGCCCTTTTCCTTTTCTCTCTACCACTCACACACACACACTGCCAACAACTCTCTTGAAATATATAAGTTAGGTTTGTTTTTTTTTGTTTTTTTCCTTTCCTCTTCCGTATCCTCACGGGTTTTAAAATAATGCCATGATTGCACTTTCATGGTCCTATGTACAGTAGTTCTGGGTTTTGCTTGCTTGGATCATGGACAGACTTGCTGTTGTCTATTTCAACCTTGAGCTCTATCTGAGGCACCTGCTATTGCCTTCTGTCTGTCCCATAACAGTTTACATTTCTCCCACTCAGCGAACGTCTCTCGTAGATATGGAAAACCCCAGTTTGGGTCTCCCACCCTTTCATTATTTCGCCGGGCCTACTTTAGTGGCTGTATTAGAGACGTTATTCGGGAGGATTTTAGCCATTTTATACAACTTTTGCTTTCTGATTTCCCCATTTCCAACCCCATCAGACAATCCTTCACCAGAACCAGGCCACCAAATACTACTATTTTGACGAGTATCCCCGTACCGAAACAGGTCCGTCGGGCAGTGAAAGAACTATCGCTCACACACAGGGTCTCTCCGGGCGGGTCCCTCTTCCTCAGTTTGGTGAGGGGGGAATTTCCCTGAACTCTTGATAAGAGTCCCCAGCGCTGGTTGACCCTGAATGCCTGTGGCTGAGCGGTAGAGATTCTTCACACCCTTTTTACTTTTTTTTTAATTTTATTGTTGTTTTTTTTATCGTCTTCCAGACGTTCGTCGCCTCTCTGAGAGGCTGAGACCGGGTTGTAGGAATTAAACCTCTACAACCAGGCATTCGGTTCAGGCATGTTACCTCTGAGTCCGATCATCCGCGTTCGCCGACCGGGCATCCACGTCTTACAGACGGGGCATCCGCTTGTTAAGAAATTGAATGGCATCTATGGTGATGTGTCTTCTTCTCCTTCTCTTCCCTTTCTCTGCAGGACAGCCGATCCACCCATTTCTGCCTGGCGACCTGGTCCTAATCAAAATACTCAACCCAAGGAAAGTCGGGGACGCCCGATATGGCCAACCAGCAGAGATCACACCAGGACCGGGCATCCGCGTCTCTTACAGAGACCGGGCTTCCCCTTCCAATATAGATCCAGCTACACTGGGTATCCGATTCAGGATAGCTACTCCTATCGGGGATTCATCTTGTATTGTATTTTTTTTTATTTTATTGTATTTTGTCTTATCTATTTTTATGTTATTTATTTTTTTTTTTTTTATCTTATTCTTATGCGCATCTAAGTCCTAATTGGGATATTGTGTTTCATGGTATTTTGTATAGGACTGATGTGTTTGAGGGTTTGAAGAAAACAATGTCTACACGGTCAGTTAATGAAGTGCTTGTTATGCATCCCCCTTCCTCAAATCACAAGATACCAGACCCTAGTAGACCATATCTCCCGAATTCAAATGTTTGGCCCTATAATCCAGATAATGTTGAGGCCTACCAGTTTACAAGTTATAATCCCTATGGCACCGCAGAACTAGGATGAATACAACCACAATGCATAACGTTGACTTACACAGTGACCAGCCTATCGGAGACGCCTCCTGTGGCCCTCACACCCCCAACCACTCAAAATAAAATTGT
The DNA here is from genome assembly GCA_002895965.2 of Coryphaenoides rupestris. NCBI lineage: Eukaryota > Metazoa > Chordata > Actinopteri > Gadiformes > Macrouridae > Coryphaenoides > Coryphaenoides rupestris. Next base: position 329,765 of record PIJE02000389.1, on the reverse strand, counting down.
ACTCAGGAGCGACAAATATGGTGTTGATAAACTTCACATGGATCTACCACAGAATACATAATAGATAACACATAACACATATTGTACTTCGACAATCACGTACATCCATGACCTTCAGGTTCTTTGTAAATTATAGATCAATCAGTAGATTAGGCAAAGCAAAGATTTTTATCAGTACATTTGATGAAAAGACTTTGCTGGTGATTATGATGATGATGATGATTGAAAAATATATATACTATTGGGTTTTTTTGTGTGTCATGTTGTATACTCCCTTAATCACCCGCAGGAGTTACCAGATTTTATCACGAACTAATCTATATCCAATAACATTTGAGTGTGATTTGCTTACAAGCGACATTTTGTACTTTTTGTATTAAACACTGCTCATGGCTTAGAGTTTGAAATAGGATGTTTCTAGTGAACCCCCTTGTCCTAAACGAGGAGGGGACCACAACTCCTGTTCTCAATTATTCTGTTAGAATAAAAGAGGGCAACTGTTGGGAGTTGTGGATGTATTGATCGTGTGGGCCGGTAACTTTCCACTCTGCTGTGTGGCCTACGTGACTAGTTAGCTGTTTGACCTACGTGACTAGTCAGCTTCACTCTTATCTGTTTTCCCCGGGAGGCCTCTGAGACGCACTCGCAGCTGTTGTTGTGGGAACCGGTTGCGTCTTCTATCTGGACTGGCGGTCCCACGCAAGGGCTCAACGTGAGACCTTGCAGTCTCTGCACCTCTTTGTGTGGCACGGGAGGCCATGATACCCGTGCCCTTGTTAACTGTTTGTCTGTCTGTTACATCCCCACGTGGGGCCTGGGGTCCTGGCGTCTCCGGATTGGCTGTCTGGGGTGTGGGGACGGAAGGGTCTCCATGGACGGCCTTGTTGTCCCTGCTCCCTGAATGGCTGTCTTGGAGGCGTTTCTATGTCTGTTGTGTCTATATGTAAATTGCCCTATCTCTTCTCCCATGCCAAACTGTATATATGCTCTGTGTACTGTAATAACCTTTGAATCATTCCTGGGTGATGCTGCCTTGTGTCACCTTGATGTCCCAGAGCTCGCTGCTTTGCTACAGACAATCCAGAACCTGAACCTGAACTCCAGCCACAATAGATGACCGCTCGAAACTGCGCATAACATATATATTATATATATATATATCTGCTGATAGCAAAGCACATGAAAGTAATGTAACATGCCTCCTCACACGTGTTTGGAACCGCAGTATACCCCTGTTGCTCTGGAACACGCCAACTCCACGGGCGTCTGAATATGTCAGCTTTGACATTTGAAGTTATGAAAACTAAAATAAGAATAAGTAGCTATTAGCCAACAAGGTGTTGACAGTTATATCGTCACTTGTCTGGCTGAGGGGCCCTCAAATTATTGTTCAGAGCAGAAGTAGAGGGGTCCACACACTAAGGGGGGGGAGGGTAGGGTTAGGGTTAGCGCAGTTCCGAGCGGTCATCTATTGTGGCTGGAGTTCAGGTTCAGGTTCTGGATTGTCTGTAGCAAAGCAGCGAGCTCGGGAATCAATGTGACACAAGGCAGCATCACCAGGAATGATTCAAAGTTTATTTACATACACAGAGCATATATACAGTTTGCATGGGAGAAAGAGAAGCATTTACATATAGACACAACAGACATAGAAACGCCTCCAAGACAGCCATTCAGGGAGCAGGGACAACAAGGCCGTCCATGGAGACCCTTCCATCCCCACACCCCAGACAGCCAATCCGGAGACGCCAGGACCCCAGGCCCCACGTGGGGATGTAACAGACAGACAAACAGTTAACAGAGGCACGGGTATCATGGCCTCCCGTGCCACACAAAAGGTGCAGAGACTGCAAGGTCTCACGTTGAGCCCTTCCGTGGGACCGCCAGTCCAGATAGGAGACGCAACCGGTTCCCACAACAACAGCTGCGAGTGCGTCTCAGAGGCCTCCCGGGGAAAACAGATAAGAGTGAAGCTGACTAGTCACGTAGGTCAAACAGCTAACTAGACACGTAGGCCACACAGCAGAGTGGAAAGTTACCGGCCCACACGATCAATACATCCACAACTCCCAACATATATATATATATATATATATATACATACCGGTATATATATATTTTTTTGTGTGTATATATATATATTAGGGTGCATCAAAATACACAGTTCCAGCATATTGATTGGTCTGGGTGCTCAAAGTGTTACCATCCATGCAAAAACAATAAATGCAAAATATTTTTGCGACGCGTGGTGATCTAGAGGTGGAACGGCAGGAACCGGCACCCATTGGGGAGCCATGATAAAGCGGTTCATTTTTTATGTCGTTCTCTGGTGCCATCACTTTGGGCTTTGGTTTCAATGTTTGGTTTCAAGAAGAAGAAGAAGAAGAAGAAACAAGCCATGTGACAAAGAATAAGAAACCCATGTGGCAGCATGTCAAGGTCTGGGTGCCAGCATCACCAATGCAGATGCCATCATCACTGGCGCCAAGCTGCCAAGTGGTCGCCAGATTTTGCGGTGCATGATGTACAACTGACGCACAACTGCATGCCAAGCGACCAGGTTTGAACGGAGCCTTGTCACAGTTTCAGGCGGCCAAGGTTGTTTTGGAGCAGGTGCGGCCATTTTATGGGAAGGCCAATATCCCAATGGTGAGCGATCGTCGAGCATGCGACAAGATGGTGGCACTTCTCGACGCCAACAACAAGTTGCGGCACATTCCGCGGGCCAGGCGCTCCAGTGAGGCTACAGCTCGACTGGTGGATGCAATGGAGCACAGGCTGGACTCCACATTCCCGCTGTGGTCTCCAAACGCCGAGCAGCTGATCTGCAATATGGCGGACATTGCTTTCCTGGCTAGCATGAAGGGCGACAGAGTGGCCACCCATCCAACTCTCACTGGGTCGACCACTGCTCTGGTCCGGGTGCCGGCACCACATCGGCGAGGTGCTCCTCAGCCACATTTTCACTGACCTCAAGGTGGAGACGTCACGCTCGCCAGAGGTTATTGTTTACACGGCTCCGGGACAACTGGGACAAGGTGCCACATAAGGACAGTGGCCCATTGTCCCACTACATTCCTGACGACGCCGAACCACCGTTCCTGGGCAAGTTGTGTACTGAACTCATTGCGTGCACTGCAGGAGTGCTCGACGACAAGCGAGGCAACTACCGCGAGTTCGTGCAGCTGTGTCTTGTGTATCTGGGGGTGCAGACGGTGCAGCACACACTCCAGTTACCCTCCAACGGCCGGGAGCACTGCACAAGGCGCGGTGGATGGCCAAGCTCCTCTACACTCTCAAGCTGGCCTTGATGGAGCAGCACATTGCGTTGCTACCTCGGGACCATCACTACCTGGCAGCAGGTGCTGAAGATTCGGACGTTTGCCAGCTTCATTACGCACATCTACGCAACATGGTGGCTGACCTGCGACACGGCCGTAGATGCCGCATGGAATGACCTCACACTCTACCACCATCGAGGGCATTGCAGCATCAGCGATCAATGTACTGGAGGAGCATCTATGGTACCTGACAGGCGAGATGCTGCCCCTGGCAGTCTTCAGCACCAAGGTGCCAGTTGGCGAGCGGCGCGCACTTGCAGATGCCATCTTGGAGCACAAGTCGGCTAACCTCCCCATGCGAGCCCCACAGCTCCGCTTTGGCACTGGCTTCGGCAAGCTGAAGTTTCCAACCCTCTCACCGACCACCAGCTTGGCTGACCTCGCCAACACAGGGTGTTGCGATCCAGCGATCCAGCGTTTCTCTCACTGGATGTAGAGGATTGGGCTGCCAGTGAAGCATTCCAGATGGGTGCGGTGAATGTACGTACCATCAATGTTGTGAATGACTGTGCCGAGCGTGGCGTCAAACTCACATCAGACTTTGTGGCAGCAGCCAGGAGCGAGGAGCACCTGCAGAATGTGCTGCAGGCAGTTGAGCATGACCGCTCTAAACAGCCAAATCTGCACCCCTGCAAGCTGGACCAGGACTAGGACTCTAGGATTCTTGAGACATCCTAAAAACTATTTCAATGTTGTTCTTTTTGTTCTTAAATGAATAAATGTTGTGCTATTGAAAATAAATGTTGACTGTTTGATATGTTGAGATTAAATTTTTGCATTGCAATTTGATGCACCCTAATATATATATATATAGACACACAATTACACGACGGAGTGCGGTACACCGTGCAGCTGTCATTTCAACCTGAATGACTGACGTAAGGCTCATATTAAAAGTAGACAAATCTTAAACTTTACATTTGAATACATTTCCGGTCCCTTCATCTTGTCTGTGATGAATCATACAATTTATTCTCCCGCCTCCTAACGGATGCATAGTCCTAGATTTTTTTAGATGTTCCATAACCGCATGTCCCCCCCACACCTACACACACACACACACACACACACACAGAGAAACGCACATCACTCTGTAGTCCAGCAGGATTTACCCTCCGCTCTGCTGAGTCAGCATCGTTAATTCACACTGGTAGTGCCAGTCACTGTCTGGGTCACTGCCAGTCACTGGCACCGCACCCACCGTGTGTGTGTGTGTGTGTGTGTGTGTGTGTGTGTGTGTGTGTGTGTGTGTGTGTGTGTGTGTGTGTGTGTGTGTGTGTGTGTGTGTGTGTGTGTGTGTGTGGTGTGTGTGTGTGTGTGTGTGTGTGTGTGGTGTGTGTGTGTGTGTGTTGTGTGTGTGTGTGTGTGTGTGTGTGTGTGTGTGTGTCTGTGTTGTGTGTGTGTGTGTGCATGTGCTTGCACGCATGTGGGCGTGTGTTCGTGTGTCTGTGTGTGCGCTTGTGGATTGCACTACAATCCAGAGAGACAGTGACTATCATCCTTTTGTACAAGTCTCCTCCTTTTATTCAGATGCAGTGGCGGCGGTTTATTTAGCAGTTCCTCTGTGCCACGAGCAACATGAACTCTGCTGCCAGGGAGTCTGTGACATCAACCTGCTGCTGTGGGGTAGACTGACCCCCCCCCCTCAGTGTGTGGACCCCTCTACTTCTGCTCTGAACAACAATTTGAGGGCCCCTCAGCCAGACAAGTGACGATACAACTGTCAACACCTTGTTGGCTAATAGCTACACACTCACACACACACACACACATCATCACATTCATACTCACTCATCTCTCTCTCACATACACACACACTGTGCACTGTGCTAGACTGACCCCCCCCCCTGCCCTCTTAGAGCCAGTGGTGTCGTGCTAAGACAGCAGCGCTAAACACTGTTGCACTGTGTGACCCCTGTGTCATGATACCTCCTCATCTTCAGTGTCTCTGAGATTCTCTTCGTGTCTTACGAAATGCGTTTCACAAAAATCATAAATCATTCCGATTCAAATCCATTTGCGCAGGAGTTGTATTTATTCCGGTTGAGCAAGGTTTGGTTTGGTTTAAAATACATAAATAGCAAAGCACGATCTTGGGTTCAAGTACTTGAACGATTTGTAAATGTGGTCTATTTCTGGACATGGAGACGTTCATTAAGTGCTGGCCGGTGAGACTCTGAGCATCCGATCAGATGAAGAGGTTTACAAAATGAGCCTCCTTCAGTTCATGAGGGTTTTTTTTTTACCAGTTGAGCATGAATAGATACTTGGTTTACATGCCATGGAAACCTCAAAGACTTTTTGTAAAACGTGGTCTATTTCTGCACACGGAGACATTAATTAACCGTTGACCAAGAGTGTTATGTAGAGAAACGAACGTTGGCCTATTTATAGAGAGAACAACAAGAGCGATTCTTGTGGTTTTCTCTACGTTGTCATACCTTTTCACTCATTTACTGTCTCTTTTCTGTCTACTATAATTGTTTCATATCATTATTTTCTACTCCAGCTGTCATGATCCACACTCTGTGAGTTTCCACCATCTATCATTCATTTATCTGCTCATCAGCCCAATCAGCTCCACCTCTCCCCGTATCAATTACCTGGTCTCTTTCATTTCATCCGCCTGCCTGCTACTTTCACGGTACCTCCGCCCAGCTGGATCACCCACCCGGCTTTCGACCCGCTACCACCACCACCACAACGTCTTCTGTCTCTTCCCTGCCGGTACCGCTGCCTCCATACGAGGGATCGTGTGTGTGAGTGTGTGTTCTCCCCCCCCCCCCCACACTCACCTGTGTCCCTGCTCCAGCCTCACCTGTGTCCCCGCTCCAGCCTCACCTGTGTCTCCGCTCCAGCCCCTACCTGTGTCCCCGCTCCAGCCTCACCTGTGTCCCCGCTCCAGCCTCACCTGTGTCCCCGCTCCAGCCTCACCTGTGTCCCCGCTCCAGCCTCACCTGTGTCCCCGCTCCAGCCTCACCTGTGTCCCCACTCCAGCCTCACCTGTGTCCCCGCTCCAGCCTCACCTGTGTCCCCGCTCCAGCCTCACCTGTGTCTCCGCTCCAGCCCCTACCTTCGTCCCCGCTCCAGCCTCACTGTGTCCCCTCCAGCCTCACCTGTGTCTCCGCTCCAGCCTCCCTTGTCCCCGCTCCAGCCTCACCTGTGTCCCCACTCCAGCCTCACCTGTGTCCCCGCTCCAGCCTCACCTGTGTCCCCGCTCCAGCCTCACCTGTGTCCCCGCTCCAGCCTCACCTGTGTCCCCGCTCCAGCCTCACCTGTGTCCCCGATCCAGCTTCACCTGTGTCCCCACTCCAGCCTCACCTGTGTCTCCGCTCCAGCCTCACCTGTGTCCCCGCTCCAGCTTCACCTGTGTCCCCACTCCAGCCTCACTTGTGTCCCCTATCCAGCGTCACCTGTGTCCCAACTCCAGCCTCACCTGTGTCCCCGCTCCAGCCTCACCTGTGTCCCCGCTCCAGCCTCACCTGTGTCCCCGCTCCAGCCTCACCTGTGTCCCCGCTCCAGCCTCACCTGTGTCCCCGCTCCAGCCTCACCTGTGTCCCGCTCCAGCCTCACCTGTGTCCCCGCTCCAGCCTCACCTGTGTCCCCGCTCCAGCCTCACCTGTGTCCCCGCTCCAGCCTCACCTGTGTCCCCGCTCCAGCCTCACCTGTGTCTCCGCTCCAGCCCCTACCTGTGTCCCCGCTCCAGCCTCACCTGTGTCCCCGCTCCAGCCTCACCTGTGTCCCCGCTCCAGCCCCTACCTTCGTCCCCGCTCCAGCCTCACTTGTGTCCCCACTCCAGCCTCACCTGTGTCCCCGCTCCAGCCTCACCTGTGTCCCCGCTCCAGCCTCACCTGTGTCCCCACTCCAGCCTCACCTGTGTCCCCGCTCCAGCCTCACCTGTGTCCCCGATCCAGCTTCACCTGTGTCCCCACTCCAGCCTCACCTGTGTCTCCGCTCCAGCCTCACCTGTGTCCCCGCTCCAGCTTCACCTGTGTCCCCAATCCAGCCTCACTTGTGTCCCCTATCCAGCGTCACCTGTGTCCCAACTCCAGCCTCACCTGTGTCCCCGCTCCAGCCCCTACCTGTGTCCCCGCTCCAGCCTCACCTGTGTCCCCACTCCAGTGTCCCCTGTGTTCTGCTGCATTTGGATTCTAAATACCCCCGTTACACCAGCAATGTGTGTGTTCTATACATACGACTCTTATTTATTTTCCTTTAAACCGAATGGCTAGTTCCAATAGTTCATTCGTTCACACACACACAGACAGACAGACAGACAGACAGACAGACAGACAGACAGACAGACAGACAGACAGACAGACAGACAGACAGACAGCCGGCAAACAAACAAACAAACATATTCCCTGTGTGGATATTTAGACACGCCGCACACAAAACACTTTATGTCCATCTCTTTGCAAAGGTTCCGTTTATTTAGCCTTTATTCGGGGGTGGGGTGGGCAGGGTGGTTAACAGGTATAGCTGAGGGGTCAGGGGGGGAAAATACACTTCACCGCAAAGACTAATAATGTTTCCGTCTGATCCGTTTGCATCTCCCTGCGTGTCCAGCGTGGCGCGTGGAGCGTAGCATGTGTTGCACTGGAGGAGAATGTGACCAGACTGAGTAGTAGCCTATATATGGTCGGGGGGGGGCTACAGACTCTGATCCCCCCCCCCTCTAGCCCCCTAACCACACGCCTCACTGGTATTGCAGGAGGAAATCGTCCGTCTGCTGTGGTCTGCATGGGGGGGGGGGGGGGGGGTGGGGGGTGGGGGGAAAAGGTCAGTGGAAGTCTCTCCCCTCGCGAACTCAACCACCAACCGTCCACCTTATCTCAAATGAAATGAGAAATGTTTGGCCGCAAAAACGCCTGGCTTGAAGTAAATATAATAAAGAATACCAGAGTGTTGTGTCCCTAAGGGGGAAGGGGGACTGGATCTATCCACATTATTTAGCGTGACACATATATGTCCCCTGTTGAAAGGAAGTTGCGTGGAATCTGCAGGGAACTGGAGGTTTTTTTTGTTGTTTTTGTTTGTTAGTTGTTGTTTTTTCTCGGAAACCATTTTCTCCTGCTTGCTTGTTATGCAACTTGTTTGAGGCTCCGAGATCTGATGTTCCCCCAGATGGGGCGATACAGCGATACGGCCTCCCGGGGCTCTATTGATTGGCAGGGCTATTAGACAAGAAGTACCATCTCTTCTTTATCTCTCCTCGCTGTCCTCCTCCTCTATTTTTTCCACCCTATCGCTGGTTTTTCTTAGTTTTTTTCCTCCCTTGAAGCTATTGTCAAACTCACTTTGAGTCTTCGCTGGAATCAGATTTACAAGGCTTGCCAAAATGACCCGCAGGCACCGGGTAAGGGTACATTTAGCTATGTTTGTGTCTACTTGTTTTGTGTGTGTGTGTGTGTGTGTGTGTGTGTGTGTGTGTGTGTGTGTGTGTGTGTGTGTGTGTGTGTGTGTGTGTGTGTGTGTGTGTGTGTGTGTGTGTGTGTGTGTGTGTGTGTGTGTGTGTGTGAGCCTATGGACTCTCTGTAATGGGCTTTGTGTGCATCTCCCCCTCTCTCTCGCGGACGGCCAGAGCGATGTCGCCATGGCAACGGCAGGTTAGACCCAGCGATCGGCCGGTCTTATGAAGGAGTCTTGTAAGAGCTCGCTAAAACCACTCATCTCCTTTCTCCATGTATTTCATTCCTTCCTCTTTCTCCCTCTCTCTTTCTCTAACTGTCTCTTGCTCTCTGGCTCTCGTTTTGTCTCTCTCTCTCTCTCTCACACACTTTCTTATTCTTCTCTTATTTAGTTTTGTTGATGAAAGACTGGTGCTTTGGTGACAGTGAGCGACGACTTGTAACAGCAACACTGCCACCTTTTGGCCTAAAGTAAACAGTCCAGGTTTAAAACCCAAGCACAGACGGATGCTCCTTCTCCCAAGCACTTGACCGCTGTCGATACTGTCAGGATACTTTAAATTCAGGGTACTATTATCTCATGTCAAATCCATTTGAATCCTCAACTCATATTATAAAAAAAAAAAAGATGGATCAAACTCAGAGATTATTATATATTGAAGAGAACTACAAAGACTGAAGGATCAAGGGTCAATGAAAGGACAGAGGTTCAGGGTGTTTTATTGTGATTTATTTATTATTATTCATTATTTAGTATGCCTAGTATTTAGTATTTATCCTAAATGCAACACCATCAAGTGATATTCGGTCACCAATCACAGATTCAGACTGAACGACTGGTAGTGGCCGATTACACATGTTGAATCGGCTGAAAAGAATGCCGACGACATTAACGACGGCCGACCTCACCGAACACACCAAAGAGACTCATGTCACCGACCTCTCAAGACTCTCCGACGCCCGATTTTCGGCCCGGTGTGTGGCGGCCTTTAAAAAATTCTTGCCCTACACAGTTTCTCCTTGCTGACTATCACAACCATTGAAAGACTCTTCACGGCCATATCACTGTATTTTCCATTGTATGTTCTGACACTGCCACCTAGTGGGCTTCCCCAGACAGGCCAACACGGCCTCAGTTAGGCTGTTAACTGTAAAAACCTCCCTCTCTGTCTCCTGAGCAAGGAAGTGACTGCTTAGTAATGGCGTTAGTAAGAAAAGAACTAGTGAAAGGATCTGAAGGCTCTGTGTTCCTTCTCGTGGTTTTGTTCTTGGTCATTAAGGGACTTGGGGGTTAGGGGGGGCTAGGGTTAGGGTTAGGGGGTGTCATAAAAGGTGACGCCATTTGAGACTCTGTGATTAAGGGCTATCTTACAAATCAAACTGACTTGATTTGAGTTGATGGAAAGAGTGAAAAATTACTACATCTACATCAACACATGCTTCCTCGACACGCGGATTAAATGGATCCAACTGAAACATTATTAGGCTTTGCAGTGAAGGGTATTAACCCGGGACCCTCAGCTACCTGCGACCCCATTGCCCCATGCCAAAAAAAGGTCAATTAATGGACATAAAGTGTATTGTGCAGTATGTGTGAACATCCACACAGGGATCATGTTTGGTTGTGTGCCTGGCTGTCTGTCTGTCTGTCTGTCTGTCTGTCTGTCTGTCTGTCTGTCTGTCTGTCTGTCTGTCTGTTCTTCCTCTGTTCTGCCATGAAGCGTAGCCCCACATCCCTTTGAGAATCTGGTGGCACTATCGGATCTTTCATTTGCAGCTGTTGACCGTTTCTCAATCTCTCTGTCCTATCTCTGTGCATATTCATTGCTTGAAGGCCCTAATAGCAGCCTCAGGTAGGCCAGCCCAGGGAGCTGGGGTGACTCTCCTGGTGCCTGGGTCCAGCCCAACAGGAGCCAATGTTGATGTGTCGTTCGTGAACGAACGGCACAGTCGCTCAACTGAAATTAAAGTGTCACAACGTTTTCAATTTATGCTTCCGCGAAAGGTTCAGTCGTCTCCATGGTAACCAGACTATCCTTCAGCCTATATTTCTGCTGATTTATGTTTCACGTTACGTTACTAATGTTACAGATCAAAATACCTGGCAGCATCACTACCAGGAGCCATCCTCAGCCACGATAAATATTCAACAATAGAGAATTCCGGATGATGCTGATCAACTTTGTGGCGGCTTTCTTAGCTCAGTGTAGTACTAGGCTACATCCCCACCCATTCTCGTCCTATAATCGTCATATATTGACGCTTGCGCATCCGGTTGCCCGATCAATTCCGCTCCCTGCAGTATTACGTCATAAACGTAGACGATTGATTGAACACCACATCCGCAGGTCGACTGAAGCGCCAGTAACCGTATATCTTAACACAATTTTTGTAAAAGTTTGACACGTATACGAATCACTTAAAGGGACTTAAGCGCTAATGTGTCTCCACTTAACGCTTCACCGTCGGGCTGTTGTTGCTGTTACTTAAGGGGCATCATCTGGGTATCATTGGGTTAGAACTTTTTTTTTGGGGGTGCGGTGTGGGTGGGTGGGTGGGTGGACGGGGGTGGGGTGTAAAAGGAGTGTTATCATGACCCAAATGGGTGTGGGGTTTCATGAACATTGCAGGAAAATGATCTCTTGACAGTTTAATGGAGGCGGATCGATGCGGTCCGGGGTCGTGTTCTTGCCGTCTCCTTTTCATAACGCAACCCCACACCACCGCAGGGAGCCTCCTGTTTATCTCCACATTCAATCAGCCTATGCTGCTCTCCCACCCCACCGGCTCTGTGGCTGGTTCAGCACGAGACGCGCTCCATGTGGCTGTGGTTCCTGCAAAACAGAAGTTTGGGAGATTAAAAATGCATCGATTTGTTTTTCTTGCTTTTTTTTTCTCCATCTTCTATCTTCTATGTGCCTAATGTTTGGTTCCGTCGGCCCCTGTATGCTTAACGTTAGGTTCTGTCCGCCCCTGTGTGCCTAAGGTTTGGTTCTTCATCGTTCCCCGTTGTTTTCTCATGAAGCACAGATCCTTTTCTGGAGATGACAGCGAACGTACACTTTGGTCCCACGATTCTTTCATCGTGAACAGCGCCTGTGAAGCAAAGAAACATTCGTGTTGTCCCCACGAGCTTACCTTGATCACTCGCGGTTCGGTCGAGCGGAGAGTTAAATGAAGCCACTCGGTCCGCGGTCGTTTATTGTGTGTGAAACGTTTCTTTTTTTCTGTTCTTTTTTGCAGTGGCTTGGGTGTTTCTCTGCCACAGTGTCACTCTGTATTATTCGTATTGTATTACACACACTGAGGTATTTTGGGAGGGGGGGGCAGTGAACGGTGAAATCAGCAGAAATAAATAGCCTGTTTACAGGATTTTTCTCTCAGTGGCTGCTGATCCCTGACACTCTCCCGTCTCTCCCTCTCTCTCTCTCTCTCTCTCTCTGTCTCTCTCTCTCTCCCCTCCCTCTCCCCTTTCCTCTCCCTTCCCTCTCTCTCCTCTCTCCCTCTGCCTCTCCCCCTCTCTCGCTCTCCCCCCTCCCCCCCTCTCTCTATCTCTCTCTCCCTCTCTCTCTCCCCTCTCTCCCCCTCTCTCTCCCTTTCCCTCTCTTCTCCCCTTCTCTCGTCTCTCTCTCCCCTCTCTATCTCCTCTTTCTCCCTCTCTTTCTCTCTCTCTTCTCTCTCCTCTCTCTCTCTCCCTTCTCTCTATCTCCCGTCTCTCCCCTTTCTCTCTCTCTCTCTCTCTCTCTCTCTCTCTCTCTCTCTCTCTCTCTCCCTCTCTCTCTCCTCTCTCTCTCTCTCCTCTCTCTCCCCTCTCTCTCTCTCCTCTCTCTCTCTCCTCTCTCTCTCTCCCTCTCTCTCTCTCTCTCTCTCTCTCTCTCTCCTCTCTCTCTCTCTCTCTCTCTCTCTCTCTCTCTCTCTCTCTCTCTCTCTCTCTCTCTCTCTCTCTCTCTCTCTCTCTCTCTCTCTCTACCTCTCTCTCTCTCTCTCTCTCTCTCTCTCTCTCTCTCTCTCTCTCCTCTCTCTCTCTCTCTCTCTCTCTCTCTCTCTCTCTCTCTCTCTCTGCGTCAAAGCAGTACTTCCTGTAAGCGGTGTAACTCTGCCCCGACACGGTGACCTGTAGTCTGGGCCCAGAGGGAGTGTCATGTGTTCTGGGCTCCTCATGGCATCACTCCTCCTCCCTCCCTCCCCCTTGACTCTTATCTCCTCCTCCTCCTCCCCCTTTTCCTCTTCTTGGCCCTTGTCTCCTTTTTTCCCTTCATTGTCTTCTTCTTCTCCTCCTTGGAAACTCGATCAGGTTTCTTTCTGCCCCAGAGTTCCAAGGACGACCATCAGGTCAGAGTCCTCCGAGTCATTCGCTCACCCCCTCTCTCTCTCTCTCGGTCACTCCCTGTCCTGGCTTGGGAAAGATACAAATGGCTGCACTGGAGGTTTCGTTCCTGTCAACTGGCTTTTAGGGAACCAGTTCATTGACCTTGTACTGGACAAGGTTTTTCCATTTGTTTCAGGACATTCAGTATTTGACTTGCTTACTTTTGGAAACCCGGCGATGGTCAGAATGGTTACTTTTCAAAAAGACCTGGATCTTTTTTGATTGATGGAAGAGTGTCCAAGGATTTGAAGTGGGTCTTTGAATTCGACTGAACTCTTCCATTTATTAGATTTGTTTCGGCGTCACGAGAAATTCGACCAGCTCTGCCTCTCTGCACCAGCCCGCACATCGGTGAATATTCTGCCGTTCGAGCGTATTTGAGCCATCGACCTCACCCGTCCCTCCGCTTGGAATCCTCTGCCCGCTAGTCGCCACCATGCCGGTCCGGATCATGTGCTCCATCTCCTTCTCGGGCGACGACGAGCCCGGCGCCAAGGACATGTTTGACGGCCACTACAAGCGCGCCCGGAAGGGCTACGGCGGCAGCGGTGGCGGCGGAGGAAGAATGGGCGACTCCCAGGACTACCTGGACGGCTGTGACCAGCTGGACGCCTACGACGGCGAGGAGCAGGAGGAGGAGGCGGGCGGCGAGGAGGACGAGGTGGGCACCGTGGACAACCTGGCGGCGTTCTTCGACGGCTGCTCGCTGCACGGCGCCAACCACATCTTCCACGAGGACAACACGTTCAGCGTGCGGCAGGGCCTGTGGGGCCTGGTGTTCACGCTGGCGCTCTCCGCCTTCCTCATGCAGGTGGTGGACCGCGTGCTCTACTACCTGCAGTACGACCACATCACCATGCTGGATGAGCGCACGGCCGACAACATGACCTTCCCCGCCGTCACCTTCTGCAACTACAACACGTTCCGCCGCTCGCAGATCAGCTACAGCGACCTCATCTTCATGGGGCCCCTGCTGGGCTTTGAGGACAACATGGCGCCGGGCATCCCGCTGGCGCCCGACCGCCCGCCGGGCTCCCGCTTCAGCCTGGACGAGTTCTTCAACCGCACGCGCCACCGCATCGATGAGATGCTACTGGAGTGCGACTTCCGCGGCGCGGAGTGCGGCCCCGAGAGCTTCCGAGAGGTAGGGGAGTGTGTGGGGGTGCGGATCCTGCGATTTGGATAGTGCACTGACTATTCTGATTTCAATAATATTTTGATTAATTGTTCAGCCCGAGTACAGACAGACGATGGAAATACACACGAGAATCGGTTGAATTAGTGGAATTAGTGATTCTGTATGTTTGAATTCTGATGTTCATGACTCATGACCATCGTTTACCCGTGAGTGTAAGAGTATTACACACATTTCTTCATGTCATACCATTGCCAAATTGTCTTGTTTTTGTTAAATGAATATCTTACCTATATTTTTCCTTAGGCTTATTCACTGTACATTTGTACATTTATTATTTATTTTGTCTATTACTCCATTGTTTATGATTCTATTGTTTTTATTCTTATGTTGTTGGTATTTTGAGCAACCTTTGGCACAACAATTTCCTTCGGGATTAACAAAGTTCTATCTTATCTTATCTTATGTAGACAGAGAGAAGGTACATTTCGCGTCTACGTACTGAACCTCATGCTAATACCTCAGCTTTAACATGCAGTAGGAGCTGCTGTACGTCTGTCGTTGAATAAGAATAGAACTTTATTAATCCCGAAGGAAATTCTTGTGGCCAGGTTGCATAGCGATACAGTACAAAAACCACAGATTGATAAATAACTAACGTATGTGCAAATTACAGTTAAATATACAAGTGAAACCGTGTGTGGAGGTCCATGCTTTCGGTGACCTTACAAATATAAAGGACGCGCACCAATGTGCACACACTTCCTCCCGGTGTCATGCTTCCACCCCCCCCCCCCCCCATACACCCTCCAAAGGGTACACACACATGTGGGAAGAGGACTAGTAGTAGAATCTGGCTCAGTGATTTCCCTGACCTTCTGCGCGGATACGAACAGTCATGCACCGACTGCTGATGGCCACGCTGAAGCTATAATATTAATTACAGCTCATGTAAATTCACATTTTTTTCCGACGGGGCTTCTGGAACGATGAGCTCATTACAAGCTCAGAACGTGCGCTGCAGTCGATTGTTATATACAGTATTCAGCAGCGTTGGACGCATTATGATCAGAACGTATTAATCGGGATTGTTTCAGCTTTTCCTGGCATTTGTTTCACCGGCGATTAAATTATTAATTTTCCAATTTGTTTCCTAATGAGAGTAAATGGAAGATGTGAGGTGATGTAATGTGGTAAATATGAGATTATACACAGAAAGGCTGTTCAAACAGGTATATATTTATCCAGAATTCAGCTATCTCAATAGTATCTAAAATAATGAATCAATTAATAAATTAATCGATTGCTTTTCTCGGTTTCAGTCAGATCATAAAACAACATTGTTGGCTGGGCTGCACTTTAACTTGGTTCTGCTTCCTGGTGAGTGCCTTTACCGTCATAAATCAAATCAATAGATTGAACACATTGAAAATAAATTGCAGCCCTATTTGATACCACCGGCAATGGAAGCCTCTGTACAGAGAGAGAGAGAGAGAGAGAGAGAGATTCCTGTTCCTGCCCACAGCCTGTCCTGCCCAAACAGATATATTGATCGACTCAAAATATCAGGTCAGGAGATTGCCCTCTCCACCCTCCCGCTGCAGTGGTGAGCACTGTTTACCGCATTCAAAACAACTCTGAAGTTTCAACTCGGGATTTCCAACTTCCGACATCATTGCATTCACAACTTGGGGAAAATGAAACACGGATGCCTAAAGGAATTTTGGCATATTGTGGCTCATCGCTGAATACAATATATATATACAGTGTGTATATATATATATATGCAGCAGCAATTTATGCAAACACTGGTTAGCTAATTGAATCGATTTAGAATAGCTATTAAATTCCACATCTTGCAATGATCACAGCGAAATATAAACCATACAAACACATATTGCCTTATCATCAAATCACATCAAATGATGTGATTAAAACGTCAACAAACACTTATTTAATTTAATTTGTTTAATGTTGTTAGTGAAGTCAAGTCGGATATACCGGTGCTCTGAAATGATACCCGAATTTGGACACAGTACCGCTCAATTAATTTTTAACCGTTATCTTAAGTCAGAACTAGGTTTTTCAGCTAATGCAGTATTTGTATTCTGAAACAAACAAATATGTACTGTACGCACAATTGTATGCATTGTATGCATTGACACTGTCGATGTGAGTCTGTCGGTGTGTGATCACCGATGAGTTACTTTGAGGCAGACATTTGTGGCCAAAAAAAGTATAAAAGTATTGTTTATTTTTGTTTTTGTTTAAGATAAGATAGAACTTTATTAATCCCGAAGGAAATTCTTGTGCCAGGTTGCATAGCAATACAGTACAATAAAACAATATGGAAATCGTCGTGGGGTTGTTTTAAATACATACATTTTAATATCCCTTTAACAGTGTCGAAAAAGTAGTCATTCTAGGAATATATTATAATATATATATATATATATAAATATATACATATACAGCATATATATTTATTTAGAAAATTGCCTTTGATGAATTTGGGCCCCTGTCCCTCTAACATCCTCAGAGAGAGAGAGCGAGAGAGAGACCAACAACATATGGATTGGTTGAGGCTGGGGCAGCAGCTCTGCAAAGAACTTCAAAGCCAGCTGGGTTGGAGATAATCCTGTTCCACCAGCACAGAGAACAA
>PIJE02000389.1:278184-304196 GCA_002895965.2 Coryphaenoides rupestris | reverse complement strand
GCATAACAGTTAAATACAAATACTTAGATAAAACACAGGCTGACGACCGACTTGATTTGGTGCTGGTTTATTCACTCGCGGGCTTGAACAACTGACGTCATTACGTCATTCCAGGAGTTACGCTTTGGACTATGGTAAGCGGTAAGTAACAAAGTCAGATATTACAGATATTACATCTGCCTTTAAAAAAAAATAAAAAGTTCTGTCCAACTGGAGAAACAACATTGGGGCGTTTGTGTCAACATTGATTGTGCGACCTGATCTTGTGGTGTGGCCAGTCTGATCGTCTCTGTCTGGAGGTTCAGCAGGCTCTTGCTGATGGGCCTGTGTGTTGTAAGCGGTGTTGATCTCTTTGCTTGCACGGAGGTGCCGCCGGTTGCGTCGATAGGTTTGACCCTCTCCGGTTTGGATGTGGTAGCTCCTGTCTGTGTGCGCAGGGTGCATCACTGTTGCAGGTCTCCAGGATCCATCCTCCTGCCGGAAACGGATTGGTGTGCCTGTGGGCAGCTGGGGCAGGGGTTTGGCGGACCTGTTGTAGTACGCCTGCTGACGTTGTTGGCATACCTCTCTCCTCTCGTGTACAGCCTGTTGACTGGCGATCTGTGGCTGCAGGTGCTTTGCTGTTGCTGGTAGGATGGACCGCAGCCTCCGACTCATCAGTAGCTGAGCTGGTGATTTCAGGTTGTCTACTGGCGTGTTGCGGTACTCCAGTAGGCTCAGGTACGGGTCTTTGTTCTCTGCTTTGGCTTTGTCCAGGATGCATTTGGCTGTCTGGACGGTTCTTTCAGCCAAACCGTTGCTCTGCGGGTAGTGGGGGCTTGTGGTGGTGTGAGTGAAACCCCATGCCTGTGCAAAGAGGCGAAACTCACCAGAGCTGTAACACGGACCGTTGTCGCTGATGATGGACTCGGGGATGCCGTGTCGAGCCATTGCTGCTTTCAGTTTCATGATGACAGCTGATGAGGTGCAACTGGAGAGCTTCTCCAGCTCAAAGAACCTGGAGTAGTAGTCTACGATGACAATGAAGTCCTGTGAGTTCCATGTGAATAGGTCTGTGCCTATCACTTGCCACGGCCGCTCAGGTATGGCGTGTGACTTCATTGGTTCTTTGGGGTTTGCGCTACGGCGCTCTTGGCATATGCTGCAGGCTGCTACAGCCTCCTCGATCTGCTTCCCCATGCCAGGCCAGAAGAGTAAGTCTTTTGCGCGGTATTTGCTCTTTTCCATACCGAGGTGGCTGGCGTGTATGCGTTGTATCATGTCCTCCCGGAGCTTTTGGGGGACGATGATCCTCTCACCTTTAAACAAGATGCCGTCCATCTGTGAGATTTCATCTCTATGGTTCCAGTATTCCTGGATGCTGGGCGGGCACTGTTTCTTTGTGTCTGGCCAGCCAGTGAGTGTGGCTCTTGAGCTGTGCATCTTGAGCCGTTTCATGTTTGATTTCTGTGAGCCTCGTGTCGCTCACGGGCATGCTGCTGAGGACCGTGTGTACTTGGGCCTCGCGTGTCTGTCTGTCTTGTGTGTTCGTGTGTGAAAGAATGAGAGAGACAAAATGGAGAGAGCAAGACATAGCGAGGGGTAGAGAAAGGCATTTTGTGTGTGTGTGTGTGTGTGTATGTGCCACTGTGTGTGTGTGTGTGTGTGTGTGTGTGTCTGTGTGTGTGAGAAAGTGTTCCTCAGTCAATTATGTGCAGCCAACCCTTAGCCATCGCTCGTTATAGTCCATGAAACATAACACTGGGGCTGAACGATATGGTAAAAAGAAATCATATTGCGATTATTTGGACAGATATTGCGATTGTGCTATGATTCACTATCAGCGGGAATGATTCTTTTAGTGTCACCATTTTCATTTTCACTGTCAAAACTCATCATGATGTGACAGAAACCACATTTTCTTATCTGGAGAAAAAAAGATTGGGCATCTCTCCAGCACTACAGTACATTTCTAATGGTGTTATAAATATACATTTAAAAAATTGTAGCTGCTGCAAATGGGATATTGCACTTGGTCATATTGCGATTTCGATCATATTTTTGATAAATTGTTCAGCCCTGATAAAAACACAGCTGTATTTCTAGTATGTCATTCGAGAATAACAGAAAATTCAGGAGCCATATTTTTTATGTCTTTCATTTTCTTTGGCTTCAAATTGGTTTTCAACCAATCATGTTCCTGGGGCTGACTATTAATTGGAACGGGCAAAACAAACCTCTGACAAAAAGATTATAGGTCTCTCTATTTTGCTGTCAAGGCTGCAGATTTAAAATAAAATGACTATTAGGCAAAACCCGGCAGTGCGATTGGAAACAAAGGTTTCCGTAAACAATGTACTAGTTTCTTCACCGTGTCCTGCATATGCAGCTCTTATGCCCTTGCTTTTAAGGGAATTGTACTTGTTCTTCCATAATTGCTTAACAAAGGACTGATAACTAAAAAGATTGCATCATCTTCCCATTGTCAGCCTTACTTGGCCAACAGCGAACACAACCTCGGCCAACTGAACTTTTCCCGTAGCCAGTGGGAAGACACGTTAACATCCGTTGACAAAAGTTTTTAAATCAAACCTGTGTAGTAGACTGGCCACTGTAGAAATACATTTGCTAAAATCATCTTCTGAAACCACCGTCTTGCCACACTTATCCCTGAGTCCGTACGAATATCTCCATAAATAACAGGAATCCCTGCGAAACTCCACTCCTCTTGCACACGCTGGTTTCCAGCCCAGGCGGTGTTTATAGTCTCCCCTCAGAAGTTTAGCTGTCGCATTGTCGAACTTCTGGATCCGAGATACCTCCTGCTGTGACCATAATATAAAGTATGCCTCAAAACTATCCACGGGAAAAACCAAAAACAACACATTTCCCATTGGCTGACTCCTTGTGAGTGGCTCCAGGTCAAACAAATTACTGAACGTCAAAGAAGAAACAACTCTTAAGTCAGATGTTTGCTGTGAGCCGTGATGCCTGGCTCCACTGTGGTAAGCAGAAGGTCTGTGTTTGCGGTGCACACCCCCCCCCCCCCCCCCCTTCCCCCCCCACATGATGCTCTCTGTTTCATGGCAGTATCCAGGCTATAGCCTTTCGGTCAGCGCTGGTGGTGGTGATAATATTATGCACATCCAACACATGGCTAATAAGCACAGCGGATGCAAATGGGGAAGTGCTAATGATGCTAGCCCAAGCCCAGTGGAAGCGTGCAGAACATTTTGCGGGGAACGCCAGCGGGAGAACTGGACCGATCTAGCCTCGACCGGGCCGCCCTGCAGAGACGCCTCTCACCACAACCAGCGTTGTGGTTCCAGAGATGCAAATAGAAAATTCATCATTTTGATGATGATGATGATGATGATGGTGATATCATTTGGGAAGAGGGAAAATATGACAAAAAAGGAGCCCATGACATTAATTAATTGCATATCTGTTATAAATGACCTTATAAATATAGAGGCGATGTATGGGCACACACACACACACACACATTCACACACACACACACACACACACACACACGTACTTGCCCGCACACAACCCCATCAACAAGCTTACACACACACACACACACACACACATACAATCATATATCTCTCCAGAGGAACCGTATCGCTGTTTACTGGAATTCTATCAAAATAAAAGTTCCATTAGATGCAACCCACTGCACTGCTGTCTTTGGGCTCAGTCTGTTTTATCTTTTTTTGTGTGTCCATTGTGTGTGTGTTTGTTCCCAGATGGGTTTAAGACAACCCTGAGGGAAATGTGTTGTGCCGAAACGAACAAGCCCCCTATCCTCTTTAGTTCTGTGCTTGTTAGTGTGTGAGATTGACCTCCCTGGACGCCTGTGTACGAACACACACCACACACACACACACACACACACACACACCCACTAACTCCGCCAGGCGCCTCTTATCAAAAAATAGATAACAGGCTTCAGAGTTGACGCTGGCGGTTTAAAAGGCTTCCACAGCAACAGCAGCAGCACCTCTTTCAAGCTGTGCACGGCCATTATCATTTTAATGAATGTGAATCAGGCTGTACTCATTTAATGAAGCCCGGCGTCCTGTAATGAGGACAAGGTGGTCGGGAGGCAGGGCTGGACACCCTTCGGAGAGGCGGGACCAGACGGCTTGAGTCACTGAGAAGTTCCGGAGGAAACCTCCGTTGAATTTCTGCTTCAGAGCAAACACACGGGAATTATTTAATGTCATTATATTAAAAAAAATAATAAAATCTAAATATATGCAGATAATAGGTCTCGAAATATAGATCCCTATAGAGATAGATAGATAGAATCGGATAGAAAGATAGTTATAATATGTACTGTATACATATATAGATACACACAGAAAGACAGACAGACACACACACACAAAGATAAGATGGATAGACAGATGGACCAAAATGTTATTGATATTCTGGATATGTTCTACTTTTTATATTTATTTTATATCACACACACCCCTGGCATGGAGTCACCCCAGAGTGCTGGCCGTGTGCACAGACCCTAAGAGACTCCATAAAACGTTTGGGAGGTGCTGTATCCCTTTTTTTTTTCCCGATAAATGTTCATTCATAAATGTCAGGTGGAGAGGGACAATTTATTTTACAAAAGCCCATTCATTGGTCTCCTCCCAAGCGTCAAATGGGCAGCAACAGGGGCCAGGCGACCAGGGAAGCCTTGCTGTAGCCGGTGGCCCCTCTCACTCTCTAAAAGTCATTAATCAGAGCCATGTCCTTTTAGCTCGCTCTCTCTCTCTCTCTCTCTCTCTCTCTCTCTCTCTCTCTCTCTCTCTCTCTCTCTCTCTCTCTCTCTCTCTCTCTCACATGCTCTCTCGCTCTCTCACTGTCTCACTCTCTCTCTCTCTCACTGTCTCACTTTCTGTCTGTCTCACTTTCACTTTCAGTCTCTGTCTGTCCATGACTGCCTGGATAAATTAGCTGTGTCATCCTGACTGGGTGGTTTCTTGCAGGCAGGGGGTTTATATCCGATACACATCCCCCGTCTGCAAATAATAATCTCCAGCCATCCATCCATCCGTCCCTTCATCTATCTGTCCATCCGTCACATCCGTCTAGCGTCCATCCATCAGTGTACTAAGGTGCTGTAGGTAAGATTTAAGAGCTGTTATTAGAGTGCAATTTGTGAGAAACAGCATAGTCATCCGTCAGCTCTCACGGCGATTCCTGGT
The DNA here is from genome assembly GCA_002895965.2 of Coryphaenoides rupestris. Classification (NCBI taxonomy): domain Eukaryota; kingdom Metazoa; phylum Chordata; class Actinopteri; order Gadiformes; family Macrouridae; genus Coryphaenoides; species Coryphaenoides rupestris. The sequence continues at coordinate 299,004 of PIJE02000389.1, read as the reverse complement.
TTCCACGCAGCGTTACGGTAAAGTCATTCTGAATCATAATTACCAGACTTACCAGACTGTTCCACTTCCTATTATCTTTGCTAAGTTCCTGTACTCTGTACCATGTGGTTATTTTTTTAATTTATTGAATTATGCTATATCATGATATACATATCGTTATCGAGATATTAAATGACATATATCCGGATAGAAGATCTGCCCAACCCTACTTTATACAATATCTTACACAGGCAGGTTTAATGCATGTCCAATAGGTCTGAAATTGAAACAAACTCTCTGGCGTGTTTGCTAATTCACAGGATGGCTAAAGAATACCAATAAATTTTGAATACAAAAGCTATTCTTTTTGTGTCGATGTTGTTACAAGCGCCGTCATGCATATTCATCACGTGTACACGCGACTCCCGAGACCACTCTGCTCAACACTGCTTCCCCAACTTTAATTCAAGCTAATTCAGTATTTATGCGAAAATGCTACGCAAGGCTACATCCGTTTCGCCGCGCTCACATCATCATGGGGTGAGCGCAAGAAGACAATTGTGTAGGTTATTTCAAATTTGCGTACGTCCTTTGAGTCATTACCGCCGAATTTACACATGAATACCGCATGTGCCTCCAGCCCCCCGGAACAGCATAAGCACATGAATTATATAATTACTCTCCAACTGAGGAGCCACCAGACGGTATGATTATGTCATCATCGTATGTTTTTAATGGCTTGTACATTTGCACAACTGCACAACGGCCTTCATTAAATCATCCGGTAGCACAGGGCCACCACAGTCACAAGCGGATCCACTTAGAATTGACTCGGGCTGCTCTGTGTGTGGGCCTGAGGTTGTCCTAGTGAAAAGTTCAATCTGCACACAGTGTCCCATAAAGCTGAGTTATTTTCCAATGGTATCGGTCGCTCTATAGATCTTTTTTTTGTTTTTGCGTTGTTTTCAAGTGCGGATGCGGCCTTTTACCTGATATACAACAGCACAGCTTATCCCCGGCGTTACACTCTGACAGAGTGACTAACCCCAGGGGATTGTGGCTCCTAAGAGCTGATCATGTACGCAATTATCCTGGAAAATTGTCCCTGTAAATCACAACCTGCTGCTCTGTCAGCCACCCAGGGCCCCGGGCCTGTTGCATTCTCTCTCTTTCTGTCTACCTCTCCCTCTCCATCTCTCTGTCTCTTTCTTCCTCTCTCTCTTCCTCTCTCTCTCTCTCTCTCTCTCTCTCTCGCTCCCCCCCTCCATCTCTCTGTCTGTCTGTGTCTTCGTCTCTCTATCCAAGGTACTTCGAAAGAAAAGTAACAATATAAAATGTAAAATGACAACAGTAGGAAATAGTCGGGATAGGGAGTGACTGAACCAAACTATTTCCCAGAACTGGTCTAGTCTTTACCCATCTCCATAAACATTATTCCAGTAACTGTACAACTGTTCAAATGTTCAAGTAAAATATAACTATCTGGCTCTCTCTCTCTCTCTCTCTCTGTCTCACTCTCTCTCACTCTCTCTGTCTCTCCGTGGGGTTCTCTTGTGTGGATGTATTCCCAATGGAAGAGAATAACAAGAGAGAGACGGAGAGAAAGGGAGACAGACAGACAGACAGAGACAGACAGAGGGAGGCAGGCAACTGAGAGAATACATACAGAGAAGAGCTAAAGCACAGGCCAGGAGCTGGAGATGGGGATACACTCTGTGATGTTGAGGTGGAAGGAGAGAAATATGTGTAAATACTAACTATGGAATGAGTTGGTTTGTTTGTTTGTGTTTTGCATGTATTGAGGGTAAAAAGGCTGTGAGAAGCAGATAGTGGGACTTGGAGAGCTAGATGTGTGTGTGTGTGTGTGCGTGCGTGCGTGTGCATGTTTGAGAGAGCGAGAGAGAGAGAGAGAGAGAGAGAAAAGGGTGTTGGAAAGTAGCAGGGTAGCGCGCTACGAGCACAGGCCAAGGTCCGGGCCTGGCCTGGTCTGTGCTCCCCACAGGCTGACAGTTTGATTAGCTGCACTGTGTGACTCTAAAACACCCACCCGAGTCCATCCATGGAAGCCAACAAGGACCCTGAAGCTGTGCCCCCCCCCCCACCCCAGAGTCTCTCACCAGAGACTATGTTTGCAATGCTTATAGCATCCTCTCACTCTCCCATTCCAAATTAATGCTGCATTCATGTTTTATTGACTTGATTAAATGTTTCAGTTAACTTTTTTCCTCTTCTCTCATGGTCATCCGCTGCGTCGTGATTTGTCTATATCCAAACTATCCAAACAAAATATAACGCGGACATAAAAGGCTGAAAAGTTGTCGAGTTTTTCTTTTAAACCAGGTTGAAATGTAATCTATTATGCAATAATTGTATCACCAGCATGCTAACCCAATAGCATGGTAACGTAAAGCATTATTGGCAAAAGGTAATTCTGTTATCTGGTATTGCCGTTATTAGGTCATTCGTTTGGGTCTGTAAATTGGCGTTTAAGCATGTCAGAGGTGTATTTCAGCGTTGGAGCGGTGAATGGCATCAGAGACCGCATGTGAAACCCATAAAATGATGAAATATGTGTTAAAACCACTTCCAGTTGAATGTTAACACCAACCTTCACTGGCCTCAAGTCACCACATCTTCCATCAAAAATCCTCCTCCTCACCTACAGATGTCCATGCCCCCCCCCCCAGGACTTATGAGACCTCCTTCACCCACCCGTCAACATAAAGTGCCATTTCTACCATCTAGAATGGTAACATTGACAGGCCGGGCCAAGCAACGCGGTCTCTTCTGGTGCTTCCATGTTTGAGCCTCCAACGCTCTAGTGGGGCTTTGTTGTCTGACGTCACTCAATGCATGTGGTGTTTGGAGTGCAAAAATAAAGTGAGATTAAAATGCGTAAATGTTTAACGCGTTATTTTTTCTGTAATTAATTCATCGAAATTAACGCGTTAAAGTCCCAGCCCTAATTAGTATTATTACTGATGGTTTCTTGTCTTTCTCACTCAATAAATTGAATTAATGTGATTTGATTCCTAGAACCTGTAGAAGCTGGCCTTTGTTTTTCTTGGTGATAAGCTGGATGGAAACCACAATAACAAAATATGTTGTGATTTCTATTGACATGTAAAGGGTGGTCTGCCTTGTAGGGTACCATCTTTATGAGTGATGCCACAAAAGAAGCAAATTCAAACCATTCGGGTCAAAGCCGGACTATTCTAACAATCAAATCCACATGGATAGCTTCCTCGCTAAAATATAATCCCCCTCCCCATGTTCTCCCCCAGCTATAAATGCTTAATACAAATCTTGTGTTTTCTCACAGTTGTTGCTTTTGGCCTATATTTTGTAATTATTGTGAGTATGGTGCATCCCTGCTTCTTGTTTTGTTCCTTTTTATTGATCTTATGTTTATGAGAAGCAATGAAAGTCAGGTACAGATGGTAGCGTCCGTGTTAAGACATAACACCCAGACATCCCTCTTGTCAAATATAAAATCTAACTCTTTTTGTCAAGTGCCTTGTTAGCCGTCCTTAAACAAACCGTGTCCTTGCAGACATGATCCTCGCTGCAAGAGCCGTTTCTTTTTACGTTTGTGTGTCAGAGTCTCCTGTTGATGAGTTTATAGGGTTATGAAGTGGAATCACCGGAGCGCCCGCGTGACTCTTGATGAGACACTTCTATCAATAAACCTGATTTGACTGGACTGGACTGGACTTGACGATGAGAGAGACCAGGGTTCTCACGGCAAGGTTTAGAGAAGAGAAGAGAAGGATGGGGATTGGGGAGGATTTGATTTAGCACCTCAACCACTGCAAATTCGTCAACCACCCTTGGCTGAGGAGTTGAATGATGGCGCAGTTAACAATGTCAGCCCGGCCTGAAAATGAGTCCACTTTGTGGGGCCTGGCTCCTGGCTCCGGGTGGGTTTCTGTGTCTGTGTCGTATAGGGTGGCAGGTGATTGCGTGCCTCTGCCACACTTTGAGACACTCTGATACGCTATTTCGCCATTTCAGTAATACAAGTAATCAAACTAAAGGCACTTAAGTGAAGAAAATAAAACCGCTGCTTTCTCGCGTGAATGCTTACATCACTCAGGAATCGGAAGGGTAAAAAACTGTGAGGTTTTGCTCAGCGGTGACACGTTACTGGGAACTTTGTTGCAGAGATCTGGTTGCAGAAAGGCAGATGTATCGGCATGACCCAATTTGTGTGCAAATGATCATCTTAACCATACCGCCACTAGTAGACGTGAGGTATTGAACGCATGCTTAATTTAATGGCGAGGCTGCTAAACTGTGGGGATGATTGCGCAGTCAGTCATATATTCTCGTAGTCTCAGATGGTTTTGTTTTATGCCCATACACACTAAAAGCTAATGTGTGAATTGCTTATGCAATGTATGGATTAGTTTGTTGATTGTTTGATCGATGGCTATAGTGCTGCTGAGAGGCTTTAAGTCATTAAAGACCTTCCATATTAACCGTAAATAATTTGCAAGTGTATAAATGCCGCCAGTGTTGCTGGTAGCTTCCCACAATTTACTGTCACTCTCACTGAGCCACTAAGTCATTCTCTCTGTGCTTGGCGTTATCACAATGCATTCAGGTTTCCAGGAGCTTCTATTCTATTGACAGAACACTGTGTATGGAAAGCATGTGTGGCATTTGTTTTTTTCTATTATGGATTTTCCTAAAACGCCCTAAATGGCTTTGGAAATGCCTGTGCATTTTTTGTACCGAGCACTTTTCTAGACTCTGAACTTGTGCTTTGGAAAATCAATAGGCGTTTTACCCAAAGCCAGCTTCTCCTTCTCCTCCTCCTCCTTCCGCCATTCCTAATCAAGGAAACTGCTTAATTTTTGTGTCTTTATTTATCTTTGTTCACCCTTTATTGAATCAATAAAGTGTTTGGAATGCTGTATGCATTTTTCCGTAAGTTGTTGCCAGGTGAAGCGGGACATTGTGACTTTTCACTAATCCTGTGATTGCTAAAGAGAAGAGCATCCTTAATTGCGCTTCCCTGTTTCCTCCCCCCCCACATTCTCATTTGGAATGAAACTAAAAAGAAGGATTAACCCAAGTCTTTAACTGGGGTTTCATAGCTCCGCACACAGTGCTTTATTTAGTGTAATTGTTGTGGTTGCCGAGGGATTGTGTTTGAGACTAATTATCCCGTTGCCCAGACAGATTAGCTTGTTTGTTGGAGCTCTCTCCGCCAATGTGTTTTCTGCTTGATGAACATGGCTTCCGTAAAAAGAGGGATTGAACAAATATGATTTGAAGTCCCATTTGTCATGGGCACACACAGCAAGTATTTGTTCGAAATGTGCTCTTGTTTTTTTAGAAGACGAACACAGTTGAACACAATTGTATCCTCAGCCCCACCACCCACATGGCTAACTAACTACACTATATAAGTTTAATTCATCTCTCTGTTTCTGTTATGTCACCCTATAAGACAACTTTGGCGAGAAAGGGCCGCTCCCCAGATTAGTAGCGAAGAAGTTGTCGCAGAAAGTGTATTTCTGTGTATTTCTTTGCAGTCTTGTTCTTTAAAAGCACGAGTGTCGCAGTGGGGGTCGTTTTTGGCTTGAATGTCATCACAACCGCTAAACAGACACTTTCCACCGACGGAAAAGGTCAGGTGAGTGGCCTGATCTCTCCATGTCAAAACACAGTCTGCCAACTGGGGTCTACAAATGGGGTCCCATGCCTTAGCATGTGTCTCTGAATGTGGCACAGCCAGTGCACTGCACAGGAGATCACATGGAGGTGGATAAGCAGACGGAGTCGTATCCGGGGAGGTGGAGATTATCGGAACCACCACATGCGTGATTTCCCATGTGCTATTTAAACTGGTGATTGACATTCTTGATGGAAACACACACACACGTACACACACACACACGCACACACACACATGCACAGACACACACAGGCAGTCAAAGGTGTCCTCAAATCTCTAAATTCTCTGCACATTTAATTCCGTCGCTCATGCATGTACCTATCTCTGTCGCACTCACTCTCACACACACACAGACACACCATAGACACACACACCACAACCACACACACTACAAAATCATGCACACACATACTCACACCCCACAACCACACACACACACACATACACATACATAGAAAACTACGGACAAATAGTCTGTTTAGGCTCCGCGTGCGGGGCATTTATTTCAGCCAACCGGAGATATACAGTAACGTAGGCAAATATCATCCAACCGAAATGTATATATAGGAGTCCTCCCGGTTCGGGTCTCCTCTTCCCGGGTAGCCGTGCTCCGCGGGGTCGGTCTTCACGCCTGGCCGTGGGCACAAAACATAGACACGGTTAGTCCTCAGCAATCGCCTACATGTCTGCGCATTCCCCCCCCTTAGAGGAAACCCTGCGGCTTCTATAGCCGGGTTCCTCCTGATTGTCTCATGTCTCTCAGCTGTCTCTACATGGCCCTCTGATGAGCCAAGTGGTGACAGCTTTGTTCCCTGTGGCTCGGGAGGGAGGGGCCGAAGAGTCGGTAGACTCCGCCCACTACCTGGCCGTAAGGCGGCTTGGAGCGCTGTCCCTGGTGCTGATCCTCTCCGGGTTTGCCACAACACACACAACAATCATGGACACACACACACACACACACCACAACCACACACACTACAAAATTATGCACACACACACACACCACAACCACACACACTACAAAATTATGCACACATACACACACCCCACAACCATACACACACACACATATACATATAAATGCAGATTAAACTGCAGTGTGGCCAGAAACGCTACAGCAGCTCTGAGTGCGGGCGCGGTGCTCTGGGACGAGCCGGCCTGGACGACGGCCAGACATTACTGAGGACCGGAACTCTGCTGTGATGATGATGATGATGACGAGGATGAAGAAGTAGGACAACAAAGCATAAATCTCCAATTTACCAACCTCCCGAGGAGTTGGTGGTGGGGTGATGGGTTGGGCGGGGGTTGGGGGGGTGGTGTGCGTTGAAGTTTGTTTTGTTGCCCGGGTTTGAAGCGTGATTCGCCCGAATGACCCAGAAAGCCGGGCGGCTGGAGGTTACGGAACCTATTTAAAATAAGTTATGCCGCGGTGGTCTGCCGGGACATGTTAACGACGTGCGGGTGATAGAGCTGCTGTATTTGCATTTGTTTACCGCAGGCACTGCAACTTTTCATTAGCACACGTTAACGCGCCATTTAGGAGAAAACAACTTGTGTTGGACACACACAGAATATATAGAGATCATTTAAAAGTTGAGCTTGTTGCAGTGCTTCACATGGACACGTCTTTAATGACCTGCATCTTTGTATGCAGCGGCTGGATTATAGGGACTCTAGACCGTCCAATTTAAGATACAGGTCAGACCTGCACTACGCAGCGTTTAGTTTCTCAGGAAGAATACAAATCGCGGCCTACGGGGAATATGGTGTCCGTGTCTGTATGTGTGGAGGGCCGGTGTGCGGCAGATCCGTCTGACAGGCCGGAAAAGGAAGACAAATGGTCTAACGCCACTGGAGGCAATGATTTCAGTCAGTAAACAACGCAGGCCATAAGCCCACTCTGTGACTCTGGCGGCTGACAGTGAGTGAGTGAGTGAAAGGAAACAGTAGGCCTACAAATACATAAAATGATTGGCTGGACCAGTGGTTCTCAAACTAATCTTTTTTTGTTTTACTAATGTACCCCCTCAAAGATATTTTTCAGCTAAGTTCCCAATTAAAGTTAAATTGATACGCTCTCATAGGAAAGATTTACCAATTTCCCTCATTCATTCATTCATTTTCTTAAGGTGGAATCATGATACAATTGTGCATAACCAATATTAAAACATGTTTTTTTTGTTAATGTTCGGGGTAGCCCCCATGCAATACTGCAAAGTACCCCTAGGGGTCCGCGGAACCCCCATTTGAGTACCACTGGACCAGACGAGTGTTCGTGTTAAACTATCGTGTTTTTAACCGGTTGCTTGTGTAATCACTGGACTATATAAGCTACCGCTGCGGCTGGCTGGCTGGCAGCGATGTAAATCATTTGGTATAACTTGCGTACCCCGGTCTGCAGCGACTCACAACACACACACACACCTCACAACACACACACGCACACACACACACCGTCACCCGAGCGTGTGTGCGCTCCGCTCCGCTCGCCTTCCCTTCACAAGAAGAAATCAGACAAAACAGCAGCCAGCATCCATCTGGAGACACCAGGACCCCCTCCCCCCCGGTTCACTGTGATTATGGTTTTACTTGGAGGCTGCTCAAGGTTCGCCTTTAAGCATCGACCTCTTTTGACGGCTTAAAAATGTGCCAGGAGGCGGCGGCGGGGGGCGTCGGGGGCGGCGACGACTCCTCTGGATCAGGATCCAAAAAGCCCAGACCGGGTTCCCTCGCCGAAGCCGGGAAGCTCTTTTTAAAATACACCACGCTGCACGGTCTGCGGCACGTCTTCCTGAGCGGCTCCTACCCGCGGAGGGTGGCGTGGCTGCTGGCGTTCCTGGCCGCCCTGGCGCTCCTCTTCACCTGGTCCTCCAACCGCGTGCGCTACCTGTTGTCCTCGCCCGTGCACACCAAGGCGCACATGGTGTACGCCAAGCGGCTGGTGTTCCCCGCCGTGACCATCTGCAACCGCAACCTGCTGCTGCCGCGGCGCATGAAGAAGACGGACATATTCAGCGCGGGCAGGTGGCTGGGACTCCTGGGGAAGAACTGGCAGGTGTCCGCCGCGGCGCGGGAGGCTCTGGCTCTGGCGCCGGCGCCGGAGCCGCGGAGCGAGGGCGGGGGCGGCCCGAGCGGCGAGCCCCCCTGGTCTCCCCTCGCCCGCATCCTGGACTTCAACCACTTTCTCCCCCCGCCGCGGGAGTCCCAGCCGTCCATGAGGCAGCTGCTGGACCGCCTGGGACACCAGCTGGAGGAGATGCTGCTGTACTGCCGCTACCAAGGAGAGCTCTGCGGCCCGCGCAATTTCAGCACCGTGAGTGTTTGTGCGTCGACAGCGGAGACAAAGTTTAGTTGCGTGTGTGTGTGTGTGTGTGTGTGTGTGTGTTGTCCGTCCACGCAGCGAGGCTATGACGTCGGTTTATAGTTTGAATGGAGCGTTTGTGAGTGAAGCCTGGCTTGTTATTCATTCTGCTTCCTCGTCGGTCGGAGAGCTTGCGTGTCACAGCGTGTGGTACAGCGCACATTATTTGGTATTTTGCATTTTACGCGCAATGCTCCCAGTTATGTTCGATTTAGTAACCTATAGCCTTGTTGCTCCTTTCTTCATTCATTCATTCATTCTCTCTCTCTCTCTCCCCCCTCTCCCTCCCTCTCTCTCCCTCTCCCCCTCTCTCTTTCCCTCTCTCCCTCTCTATCCCCCCTCTCGTTCCTCTCGTTCCTCTCTCTCTCTGTCTTTCTCTCTTTCCCCCCTCTTTCCCCCTCCCTCTCTCCCTCCCTCTCTCCCTCTCCCTGAGTATCTCTCTCCCTCTCCCTGAGTATCTCTCTCTCTCTTCTCTCTATAATCTATCTTTGTTTCCCTCTTTCTTTCTTTCTTTCTTTCTCTCTCTCTTTCTTTGTCTATCTACTCTTTATGTATCTCCATTCTCTATGCACATGCACACTCACACATACCAAAGCGAAAGAGAGAGAGAGAGACACACACACACACACATGTTTCGCGTAGGAAAATAATGCTAAAGTGCAGACAGCATCTACTTCCTGTGTCCGTCTACTTCCAACCAGTAAGTCACCCCCCACTACTGGCCTCCTTCTCGCGGTTCATACAGTGCCCTCTCTTTTTCTGCAACCATTACCAGCTAAATCAATGTCTGTACAACCCCGAGCTCTCCGGAGACCAGTCAGTGCCTAATGAAGACTTTAGATTCATTTAGCGGGCGCTTTATGGCACACTCTGACACCCCGTGATGAAGAGCCTTTAGTGCTGGCCTCGTCGGGGAAGGCTCCAGCTCAACTGATTACACTCCATCACCCAGCGGGGGGGGGAAATGGGCCGCTTTGGGGTGCACTTTCCGTGGATCGTACGGGTGTGAAAAGGCAGCGATAATTAAAGTAGGCCGATAACATGATTGGTGCACAAACAGAAGATCACTCCTTTTTTTTCTAAGCCTTTTATTTTGATTATAGTCTGAAGCCTATGCTCTATAATACAAAGTTGACTCGGCGACAACATTATATTCACCTAAAAACTGACATGCCATAGCAAGATATACAGCATATTATGAATTCCCTTTTGGTGGTGCAGGTTCATTTAGATTTAGGTGTCCCCGGTGCACCCATGGCTATATGATAGGTCAGCATCCACGGTGCTCCAATATAGATGTACAGCGCTGTGAAGACATAAAACATAATAGGGCGCACCTATTTCACAGAGGCGTCAACATAGGACAAACACAGTTGTGGCTCAGAAGACTAATGGTGGGTGCACTGCTTTTATGTACCATTTACCATTTATGTACCGGGGCAGCAGTTCTTTAATAGTTTAGTCTTCTTCCCGTGCTGCTCTGGTGCATAAAAGAAGCAGACCCATACTAAGAGTTATGAGACCCATGTTTGTCCTACGATGACACCTCTATTATTATTATATTATTATATTGTTATTCTTATGTTGTTGGTATTTTGAGCAATCTCTGGCAAAATAATTTATTTCGGGATTAATAAAGTTCTATCTTATCTATAACCTTACACATCGTTATGTCTCGTACAGATGAACAGATTAGTTTGGTTTACAAGGCCCGTCATAGTTTTTGACAAAACTCTGGAACGTATGCCAGGTTATTAATGTAGCTTATGTTTGTCCTGCTGAAAAGTAATCATTTGACCCACTCACAATTACCTTGGCCCCTGTACAATTCATACCGCCGCTATTGAAACAGAAATACAGAAAAAGTTCCACATTGATAAAGCACTGAATGAACAGAACTCTGTGAAAAGTCTTTACTCTATATTATCCCTAAACGTTATTCAGGCACTGGTAAGATTTAGCTAAAAAGATATTGCCAAAATACTGCCAGTGTGACCACTTCAAAGCATTATGTGTGTGTGTGTGTGTATGTGTGTGTGTTGTTGTGTGTGTGTGTTTATGTGTGTGTATGTGTGTGCGTTATGTGTGTGTGTGGTGTGTGCATGCCGCAGAAAATCAATGAGACCCACTTGCTCGGTCTCAGGTGAGACGGTGTAAAGCTTCTGGCGTGAATCTGACCAATCACACCAGAGGAGCGTTAGCAGGGCAGCACAACCAAGCACCTGTCCCTCGAACAATCTCCCCCACACAACAACAGATGGACCTTTTATATGCAGGACCCCCCCCCCTCTCCTCTCCTCTCTCTCTCTCTCCTCTCCTCGTCTCTCCTCTCTCCCCTCCCTCTGTCTCTCTCTCTCTCTCAGATGAACACCAATCAACACTGTAGGAGTTACCCGTTGATTTCAGCTGCCCCCAAATTTGGTACTTCAGATTACGTCCCCCACCCCCAGCCGGTGTTTGGCTTACTGATCCACGGTTATATCCCTCCCCCGCTTGGTGTGCTTCAGGTGGGAAAGGAAACGAGAGTTGGCAGCTTAACACTTCCTGTGTGATTTTTCATCCAATAACAATAGCTTCTTTTGAACTGTTGAGGGTAAAGGGGGGAGGGGGGGGGGGAGAATCTGGAATTCCTCAGGGTGCCACAAATTGCCATCACCTTAACGACCATAAATTCCCATTTTTATAACCAATGCCCTCAGTGTTAGGATTACCTCAATATACTGTATATATTAATAATATCAATAAATCAACCCTCATGTGTTGCTTTGATGTACATACACATAGATGTAAATAGCCCTAGAAAATGTTTCAGTAAAACCATGACAGGACTATCAAAAAGGAACACTTTCATTGGCAGCCTACTCGAGGCGTGTGTGCCGAAGCCCGAAGCCAACATATCTAATCTAACCTTTGAAGAAGTGTGGAAACAACTGACACAGTGTTTCTACCCCCCCTCTGATCCCTAAATTAATTTGAGAGCGAGCGAGAGTGTGTTATCACGGCCCACGCTCTTCAATCAATCGGCTTGTGAGCCCTTGTCACGTTGTGTTTTTTTTCATCACCGCTTCATCAAAACCAGTGGTTCCCAACTGGAATAGCCTCAGGACTGTCATTAGTTATTCAGTCACCACCCAAAAATATTAAATGTATTTACCAAATCGCTTTACAGTATTGCCTCACATTCACCCATTCATACACCGACGGCGGTGTCAACCATGCAAGGTAACAACCAACACGTCAGGAGCAGTTAGGGTTAGGTGTAGGGTCGACCGATTATACACATCGGTCTGCAGTGTTTTGGCTCGACACGCCCATTTATAGTATAAATAGACACGGCCATTTATACTATAAATGGACACGGCCATTTATACTACAAATGGGCGTGTCGAGCCAAAACACTGCAGACCGATTGGCTATTTTGTACCCGTGATGTATAGCCAATCCAATCATGCTGCCGGGGGGACAGTCAGAGAGAGGCGACTGCATCCGAGCCGGCAAGGAGTGCAGTTTGCCACAAGGAGCGCATTTTTTTTTTTTTATTTAATCGGCAATCAGATCATACAAAATAATGATTCCAAAAATAGGAAAAATGATGAATATCAGATCCGATTATCAGCCGATTATCGACCCCGAATTACTAATAATCGGTGTCGGTATCGGCCCAGAAATAACCATATCGGTCGACCCCTATTTAGGTGGTGTCTTGCTCAGGTACACCACCTTACCTCCTGAACTACTGCCGCCCGCCGCCATTTACTCTTAAAAAAAAAACGGAGTGAACAGAAAGCGGCAACAATTGGGGTGAAACTCATTGAAATAGCAAAGCCATTGAATGAGCCACATGAATTATCATTCTCCAAATGAAGGAATGGTATTATGCTCTGCGACCCACTCCACATGTCCACCAGTTGACAATCACTGATCCAGACTCTAGCGTGGAGTGGGATGTGTGCAACGCTGCTTGAGACCCACTCTAGTCCTCACACCTCCTGCTCTTCTGTTTTGCAGGAATTACACCCACCCTTGATCGCCATGAGCACCACTCCCGGGTGTGTGTGTGTGTGTGACGTGTGTGTGTGTGTGTGTGTGTGTGTGTGTGAGACGTGTGACACATGTGAGGTGTGTGTGTGTGTGAGACGTGTGACTGTGTGAGGTGTGTGTGTGTGTGTATGGTGGTGGTGTGTGTGTGTGTGTGTGTGTGAATGTGTGTGTGTGTGTGTGTGTGTGTGTGTGTGTGACACATTTGTGAGGTGTGTGTGTCTGTGTCTGTATGTCGTGAGGTTTGTGTGTGTCTGTATGTCTGTATGTCGTGTGTGTGAATGTGTGTATGTGTGTGAGAGAGACATGTGTGACATGTGTGAGGTTTGTGTGTGTGAGTGAGTGGTGTCGGCTGTGCGAGTGCATACATGCGTGAGAAGAGCTCGGACGGGAATCGATCTAACGACCTTAACTTTGATGCCACATAATGAATAGAGAGGCGTGTGCACTGGGAGCTGGAGACCTTCAGTATAACGCAGCCGCCGCCACAATAGAACTCCTGAGTCCCCAAGGTCATCAGCCAGCATCATTCCCTCTATTCTCTCTCGCTGGTTACCACATCAACGCTAACGACAACCCCCCCCCCCACCCACACACACACACACACATACACACACACATACACACATACACACACACATACACACACACACATACACACACACACATACACACACACATACACATCGTTTAATCAATCTCTGTGCTGTCAAACCAAGAGGCATCCTGAGGCATGTGCATCGGCCATACTTTGGAGGTATTTCTGTACATCTAAACACACACACACACACACGCATACTGCAGACTTGGACATGCCACACACACACATGCAGGCATACATTAGCGCACGCACACACACACACACACACACACACACACACAGGGAGAGGCTTTTCAAATGGGAGCACCTCCTCCTCCTCCTCCTCCTCCTGCTGCTCCTGCTCCTCTCAAAAGTCTGAAAAGAAATGATTTGTTAGGATTCTCTGAGCGCAGCTAATCGAGATGTTGTCCGTAGAAAATTTTATTTTATCTCAGATTTATTAGATAACTTGGTGTCTAATAAATCTGGTCTAAAGTGAACCTAATGCAAAAAGCATCCCCGTCCCTGTTTCTGTGGCAAGATGAAAAAGCAGACGTTATTTTTTTCTGTCATATCTCGTGTTACGTGACGTGATTCCTACTCAGTGGATTCAAAGATGTGTTTAACAAAGGAACACCAAGCAAGAATAATGAGAAGAGGACCATCGCAAGCAAGTCAGATATATTAGCTTTGTGTCACCATGTGACTAATGTTGCAATGAACATTGTTGAATTCTTAATTTGTGTCTCTATAATATAACAAGAGGATGGTAAATGGGTTGCATTTATATAGTGCTCTTTAGGCCATATTTTCTAGGCTTTAGGCAATATTGGCTTTGTTTTCGGCTCACTTGTTTCCTTGTACACTGTTCCATATAGTACACAGTGTACTATACTATATTGGGGAAATGGTATACAGGGAATTTATTGGGAAAAGAAAATTAGAAAGAAATTACATACATTACAGACATAAGCATGTCAATATTACTAAATCCTAGATAGTTAAGATAAGATAGTTAAATGCCACAGATTACTGGTTTAACTGAAACTGAAACTGAGCAATAGATCACATGGGCTTACAAGATCCGATGTGCCCTTTGACCTCTGTGATTCAGCCTGACATGAATGTGCCACAACGCCAATCGCTGTCTATGGTGTCGTGTTCCGTTTACATTTTCCCACTCCCTCGTCCATTTCTGTATTACGTCCGTGACATTTCCGTTTGTCACAAATCGCTAAGGATTGAGTCATCAGTTTACCCTGCTGCACTCAAAATGTATTGACGTCACGCCACAGGAATAAATAACTGCATAATTCAGGCCCGCAAATATCTCTTAGCTTTAATATGATTAAGTGAACTACTCCATCTTAAAACGAACCCTGTTCCCTCATGCATTTATTCAATGTTTCCCCTGTCCTCACCTTGCTTTTTCAGTAATAACATTTTGAAATTGGGTCATTTCCCATTAGCCCCTCGTCATAGTTAGTTCTTCCCACAATTAATTTACTTGAATTATTATTATTATACAGTATGCATTCATCGATTTAGTAAATGTGTCATGCACCATAGATATGTAAATACTTGTAGTGCTTTCTCGACAAGAGAAGCTGTTTTTCTTGTCCAAGGTCGACAGGCAGGAAAGAGGAATTTGGTTTGACTTGGGGCTTTGTCCACAGCATATAACATTCTCTGATGTCTTTGATTTGATTACATGCCCAGTAGTGCATAGCCAATCATGTGTTGTTGCCGTTGTTGTTTTGTTGTTGTTTGTGCATAGGTCATTCAATCCCATAGACATGTCGTTCCTAATGGTTGCTCTTCATTGTCAGCAAGATGGCCGACCCACTAATAGGACGGGAGCTCACTGAGGGATGTAGAGAGAGAGAGAGACAGTCGCTGTGTACTGTGATGAAGGCTGAGCTACTGCGTGGTGTCCCCCGCATAACTGAAAGGTTACATTAGGAGTAATGACACATGGTCTCCCGTTTTTATTGAAATCAAAGACATTCAAATGACCATTAGCACTGTTCTGTTCTGTTCTGGCATACTCTTTCTCTTTTGTGTTTGCTGAACAACGCCCTCCTGTTTTCACCAAATTGGCTGAACATAACCATCGATGGTAGATGTACTTATTTGTTTGACTTTTGATGCTTGCTCCATTGTTGTTTTGTTCAGTTCCTTAACCATTATCAACCATTATTCAAAACGTCTTACGTCTGCGTACTATGTGCGATGATGAGATATAGATCTAAAAATGTAAAATTGTCATCATAATATAATTGTAAAAAAAATATTCATAAAACTCTATGAATGGGTAATTCATTATGCATGGTGTGGAGTGTGTGTGGTTGTTGGCTGATTTAAGCAGCTTCAACCGGACCTGGCTGATAAGTGTGTGGGCCTGGGTGGGGCTGCACACCTGTGGTGCGTTGCTTAACCAATGCCCACAGGTTGAACATCACCACACACACTAGCATGCTAGCATTGTTCCACCTGCTCTGTCATTCACTCTACATGTCTACAATCTCTGCAATAAACCGGATTATTCACCATCCTGCCTGTGTCCTGCTGTTGGAGGAGCCCCGAACAGCCACGTTAGTGTGGCGTGTAGCAGCTGCGATGGCTAAAACACGTCTGCCTTCATCGTTGAACACCCCTTTAATGTGTCTCTTCATGTTCTTGCAATATTCCAGATATTCACACGCTACGGGAAATGCTACACCTTCAACTCGGGCCAAGATGGGCGCCCTCTACAGGTGACGATGAAGGGCGGGATGGGGAACGGCCTGGAGCTCATGCTGGACATCCAACAGGACGAGTACCTGCCAGTCTGGGGAGAGACCGGTAAGGCCCACAATGCACTGCTTGCACCATCATTTTCCCAGTTCCATCATTTTAGGTTAAAATGAAAGCACTCAAGAGGCTTGCACCGACATGTTTGAAGTCAACACGATTATCTCTTGCTAGCATCCCTAGCGGCCATTTAGTTCATGAAGTAAAGTCATGTTTATTTATCACTTGCAGCTTCAAAAGAAGAATACAAATAAAAAAGTATGTTCTGGAGCTTATAGAGTTGAATATTGACATACTCCACTTCCACTTGAATGTTTTATCCCGTTGTTATCTCCTGTCAACAAAGCAGACGCTGAAGGACTTATTAGTAAATCGCCAAATTGTGTTGCATCGTTTTTTAATATAATTTGCAGACGGGACGCTTTTCATTTTGGAAGCAATGTTTATACAGATGAAAACACAAACAAGATAACTGCATTGAAACAGCCAGCCCCGTAGACTTGGATCTGATTTGCTGAGGGACGATGCGATATACAATTATGCGTATTAAAACATTACCGCAAGTACCACCGGCCAAGTCCAGACACAAATTGGCTTAAATCTCCACAAAGTGATGTGCTGTCTGGCTCTATTTTCAAAGGTCAGAAAGCAGGCTTCCTGGGTACAGGATGAGGCTTTTATTTAAGGTATTCTCTTGTCATTGAACCGCTAAATTGGCAGATTAATAGTAGAAATATACAGGATGAATAGGCGATTCAGTGCAAATCTGTTAAGAAGAATCACGGGTTAGATTTCTGTTGAAAATAAAGCCCAAAACATGTTATACTTCCAAGATTAACCTTTCATTCTGCATAAAAATAATATCTTGGTTTGACATTAATGTTAAGACATGCTCCTAAGATATATACATTATGTAATTATCCTAAAATATGAGCAAGCCAGAAATCCGGAAAATAAGCACTTTTGCCCTTTTGAAACCCAACTGTCATGTCCACTAGAGATTATCAACAATTCGATGTCATTACAAATGGATATCGACTACATTTGATCGTATTGTTCTATAATTCAATCGGTGTCAGTATGCTTTAGTTTCCTCATCAATCAAATAAGTGAATGACCATTTGCTGGCTAAGACAACAAGTTTGTTTTTCTCACTGTAGACCCTGCTTGACACTGCAGGCTTTAACATTACACCCTATCGTGACTTTGCGTTCTCAGATCAATAAATGCATCTTTTAAATCATATGGCATCTGTTTATGATTTGCACTAAACTGCAAGATAAACTCTGGAACTCCACCGGTCTGGTGTTTTAAACTCTCTATAAACATTATGGTCAATATGGACACAAGCAAATACTCTCTCACATACACACACACACACACACACATGCTAATACACACACACACAGTCAACAACATTAATATCTGCATGTTTTAATGGCCTCGCTAAGAGTACTGCCTACTTACAAGAAAAGTCTTTGCCTTGTAGCCTACGTACTTAATTAAATACTGCATGTTTTCTCTCTTGCCAGTGCTGGCCTGGTTTGAAAGGCCACTTAACTGTTTATCATTAATCTTATAATGAAGGAAGAAATGGTGGCAAACCAAAGCCAGAAAGAGAGAGGGTTTTCCAGAGCGTTTCTGTTAGGCTGCACTCTTTGGTAAAACATGTACAAATAAAAAAACAAAAAAACTAAGAAAACACACACACACACACAGAGCTTGCTATTTACATTATTACCTTATGTTGTAAAATATCTGATTCTCATTTTGCTTTTGTAGAATTACCTTTCACTTATTTCTTAAATATCATTGTTTTGGAAATATTTGAGATTAACAGGACAAACAAAATGGAGGCGAAGAGGCCACCACAGATAGCAAAAGATTTAGCCTGCTGGGTTCATATCGGACAGGCCATTATTCCGCGGCCAGTTACTCTAGATTAGGTTTCTGGTAAATAATACAACGGCGTACAAAATGGGACACAGTGATTAGTATTAATCAGGCCATTAGAATAGCAGGGTCCGCTCACAGTGTTGTGGACCACCATCATTTATTCTCCGGCATCGTTGGCTCGGAACATGCTAGTATGCCAGTTGTGTTTCAGGTCGATGTTCCCTTTGACTCAAGGTTACGTCCAAATATCATTATTCTAACTTAATATACAACACTGACAGATGGAACCATGACATCAAGGAGGCACCAGCCCATCTAAGTGGCGCTTGAGTGGTGATTATGTATATGAGGTCATCAAAGAGAAGAAGGTCTCTTCCTGGAATAGTCATTAAGGCTTTGTGACCGACACCACACTGTCACACTGTCACCCTGTCACCATGTCCCCAATCCCTTAACCCCAACAGAAGGGAGGAAGGAAGGACAGGAAGGGGGGAGGGAGGGAGAGAGAGACAGAGGAAAGAGGGAATGAAGGAAGGAAGGAAGGAAGTGAGGAAGAAAAGAAGGAAGGAAGGACGGAGGGAAGAACAGAAAGAAGGAAGAATGGGAGGGAGGGAAAGACAGAAGGAGGAAGGAAAGAAGGAATGAAGAACGGGAGGGGGGAGGGGGGGCAGACAGAAGTAAAAAGGAAACAACCAGAAGGAAGGAAGAGGGAAGGAAGGAAGGATGGGTAGGGAGGGAGAGAAGGAAGGGAGGAAAGAGGGAAGGAGGGGTGTAGGGAAGGATCGGAGGGAGAGAGGAAAAGATAGATAGCTAACTAATACAGTATCTGGCTTAGCATGTAAACTAGTGGTGCTTTTCCACTGCATAGTACTAACAGAACTCCCCTGAAGTCCCCTTGCCTCGCCTCTACTCACTGTGCTTCGTTTTCCATACAGATTTTAGTACCCCCTCAATGTCCCTGGTCATCATAGCATGTCCCATGAACCTGCCGTGACTCAACACACACCACACACACAAGTCTGTCGCCCATAGCACAGACCACAGACACAGGAACAATGGAGGATATCGAAGGGATGCTATTTTTGATTCTCGGTATGCAGCCTTTTGTCACAGCAAGGAGACAGAGTTTGTATCTGGAGAGATTTAAAAAATGGCGGTTTGTTTTGTTTTCAAGACGTCCGTTTCACACTACGATGACGCCGTACTAGTGACGATTCTCTCTGACCAATCAGCAGTCTGCAGTGTTTCAGGTCACGTTTTACATCTGCATTTACATTTAGGGCATTTGGCAGACGCTTTTATCCAAAGCGACTTACAAAGAGTACATTTGTTGAAGGAGAGGCAGCAATATATCACTGTGGTACCTGAAGATAAGAATAGAGCTGTTTTCGAGCATTCATATTTACGAGACGGATATAATGAGTTACGTAATTGCTAAATTGCCTGCATAAGTATCTGGGCAGGCGTGCAATTCTAAGCATGATACAACATCTGAGAACGAACAACAATGCTAAGTGCCATTAATAAATGTTAAGACGTATAAACACACAGGTTAGTGCTGGGGTTATCAGAGGAGGGTGGGGGGGGGTTATGTAGAGTCCAGGTGAACTCTGAACAGGTGGGTCTCGGCTCGCTTGGGTGATACCAAAAAACCCATCAGGTACCAGGTCCCAAATTTTCCCAATGGAAAACAAAAAATGCGAAGCAAGGCAAGTTGAGTAGGTACCAGCAGTGGAAAAGGGACATCTGCAGGCACATCTGCAGTTCAGCTGTTGTAAGGGGCCCATTAAGATCAAGCTAAAGACATAAGTAGCCCTTATTGACAGTTCCACATTGCCGGCAGGAGATTTATTTACCACAGGGGGCAAATCAGAGGTAAGCGGGAAATTAATAAATAAATGATAAAAGGGATAAAAGGAAAATCAATGGAGCCAACAGTTTCACTGCTGCATGACGCCTCTATGGATTTTACTGCACACGCAGCAGATGGGCCTCCTTGATACCGAGATCAGCACACATCATGAAGAGACACGAGACGGACATTATTTTCATCACGTTTTGTGGAGAGATCGCCAGGCTGCTTATCATGGCAGCAAGGCCGCGGCTGGTTCCGGGCGATTGTGTTTGAGGCAGCGGGGTCATTTGAAACGTCTGTTTCCATCTCTGAGCGTCCTCTAGGTTGTTGTCACTGCATCTCTCACGGTGATTCACTGTTGTTTCTTGGTTGCTTTATTTTTCTTCCCTTCCTTCCTTCTTTGCCTCCCTCCCGTCCTCACTTCCTTCTCTCTCCCTTCCTTCTGGTTGTTTTCTTTTTCCTTCAGCCTGCCCCCTCTCCCTCCCTTCCTCTCTTCCTTAATACCTTCATCGTTTCCGTCCTTCTATCCCTCCCTCCCTTCCTTCCTTCCTTCTCTCCCTCGCTCTTGTCCTTCCTTCTCTCTCTCCCTCCGATCCTTCCCTACACCCCTCCTTCCCTCTTTCCTCCCT
>PIJE02000389.1:250275-274711 GCA_002895965.2 Coryphaenoides rupestris | reverse complement strand
TTCCTTCTCTCCCTCCCTAAACCATGCCTTCCTTCCTTCCCTCTTCCTTCCTTCTGGTTGTTTCCTTTTTAGCTTCTGTCTGCGCCCCCCTCCCCCCTCCCGTTCTTCATTCCTTCTTTCCTTTCCTCCTTCCGTCTTTCCTCCCTCCATTCGTCTTCTTTCTGTTTATTCCCTCCGTCCTTGCCTTCCTTCTTTTCTCCTCACTTCCTTCCTTCCTTCGCTTCAATTCCTCTTACCTCTGTCTCTCTGTCTGCTTCTCCTCCCTCCCTCACCCCCTTCTGTCCTTCCCTTTCCTTCCTTCTGTTGGGGTTAAGGGACATGGGGACATGGTGACAGTGGTGACAGTGTGACAGTGTGGTGTCGGTCACAAAGCCTTAATGACTATTCAGGAAGAGACCTTTCTCTCTTGATGACGCTCATATACATAATCCCACTCAGCGCCACTTAAGATGGGCTGGTGCCTCCCTTGATGTCTTGGTCGCATCTGTCATGTTGTATATTAAGTAGAATAATGATATTTGGCGTAACCCTTGAAGTCAAAGGGAACATCGACCCCTGCAACACAACTTGGCATGCTAGCATGTTCCGAGCCAACGATGCGGAGCAATAAATGATGGTGGTCCAAACACTGTGAGCGCCATGCTATTCTAATGGCCTGAATTAATACTAATCACTTGTCGGTCCCATTTTGTACGCCGTTTGTATTATTTACAGAACCTAATCTAGAGTAAGCTGGCCGACGGAATAATGGCCTGTCGATATGAACCCAGCAGGCTAAATCTTTTGCTTATCTGTGGTGGCCTCTTCCGCCTCCATTTAGTTTGTCCTGTTAATCTCAAATATTTCCAAAACAATGATATTTAAAGAAAATAGTGAAAGGAATTCTACAAAGGCAAAATGAGAATGCAAGATATTTTAACCAACAATAAGGTAATAATGTAAATAGCAGCTCTGTGTGTGTGTGTGTTTTTCTTTGTTTTTTTGTTTTTTTTATTTTGTACATGTTTTACAGAGTGCAGCCTACAGAAAACGCTTCCTGGAAAACCCTCTCTGCTTCTGGCTTTGGTTGCACCATTTTTCTTCCTTCATTTATAAGATTTAATGATAAACAGTTAAAGTGGCGCTTTCAAACGCAGGCCATCACTGGCAAGAAGAGAAACATGCAGTATTTAATTAAAGTACGTAGGCTACAAGGCAAAAACTTTTCTTGTTTAGTAGGCAGTACTCTTAGCGAGGCCATTAAAACATGCAGATATTATGGTTGTTGACTGTATGTGTGTGTATTAGCCATGTTTGTGTGTGTGTGAGTGTGAGTGTGTGAGTGTGTGTAGTGTTTTTTTTTTTCGGAGAGAGTATTTGCTTGTGTCCATATGACCATAATGTTTTATATAGAGTTTAAAAGCACCGCAACCGGTGAGTTCCAGAGTTATCTTGCAGTTTAGTGCAAATCATAAACAGCTGCCATATGATTTAAAGATGCATTTATTGATCTGAGAACGGCAAAGTCACGAATAGGGTGTAATGTTAAAGCCTGCAAGTGGTCAAGGGCAGGGTCTACAGTGAGAAAAACAAACTTGTTTGTCCTTAGCCAGCAAAAATGTCATTACTTATTTTGATTGATGAGGAAACCTAAAGCTAACTGACACCGTTGAATTATAAGGGAACAATACGATCAAAATGTAGTCGATATCCATTTGTAATGACATCGAAATTGTTGATAATCTCTAGTGGAACATGACAGTTGATCTTGTGACTCTTCTCTTGCGAAAGCTTTTCTGTTCACACAGCATGTTCAGCTACCTACCCACACCGGTGGAAACACATTGGACCTTGTCCTGACCCGTGGAGTTGAAGTTATAGATTTATGTGTCTCTCCTTATACCTCAGCTCTCTCTGATCACTGTCTGCTCACTTTCCAGGTGGTTGTATCTTGCCCAAGGGACGACCGCCAGGCTACCTATAGCTGCCGTCGTATCACCCCTGACACCACCACAGCCATGGCAGATAAGTTACCCCTGTTACTTGCTCCTTTTGCTGACTTCAGGGGTTCAGTGGATAGTCTCACCAATGAGTTTAACACTGCTTTATCCACAGCCATCGACTCTGCTGCTCCTCTTGTAGTTAAAAAGCGGAAAGCAAAAAGACCAGCACCATGGTTCAACGAAGACACACGCACCCTCAAACGCGACTCCAGAAAACTTGAGCGCAAATGGCGCTCGACTAAACTTGAAGTCTTCTACCTTGCATGGCACGACAGCCTGCTTAGCTACAAAACTGCGTTAACCAACTCCAGAAATGCCTACTTCTCCAGTGTCATCAACTTAAACAAGAACAACCCGAAGTTCCTCTTTGACACTGTAAAAGAGCTGACGCAAAAACAACCTCACAACTTGGACTCCTCCCTCTCAGCGAGCAACTTCCTGGAGTTCTTTGATCACAAGATCGAATCAATTAAGAAAGACATTGATGCGTCTCTCACCACTCATCCTGAACATTCGTCAGGTGCGGCGCCACGTATTCTCCCTGAAGCTACTTTCCAGCAGTTTAGCACAATCTCGTTGGATGAGCTTGACAAGCTAACACAGGCATCTAAACAGACTACCTGTTTGCTCGACCCCGTCCCTACCAAGGTTCTTAAAGAACTTTTCCCAACGGTTCCATCAGGACAAGGTCCAATGTGTTTCCACTGGTGTGGGTAGGTAGCTGAACATGCTGTGTGAATCCAAATGTGTCTTTAATGGACAGAAAAGCTTTTGCAAGAGAGTCACATGTTGAAATCCCCCATAAGCAGAACATTGTCAGAGTAAGTTGCAAGATCAGCCGCAAAATCAGAGAACTCATCCACGAAGTTTGAATAAGGGCCCGGAGGGCGATAGACTACAGCCAAGAAAAAGGAGTCTGCAATGCCATGATCTCTCTGCCTAATGCGAGCTGAGGAGCTAAAAGCAAGCACCTCAAAAGATGAAAACATGTAAGTGCTCTTTGGTCTTAGGACCAGCTTCGAGCTAGAGATTTGTGCCACTCCACCACCTTTCCTAGATTCACGTGATAGTTGTGTGTTCACAGAATTTGGTGGAGTAGCTTCATTTAGGGGTAGATAAACTTCTGGTTTTAACCAGGTCTCACACAGGCCCAGGAAATCTGTCCTATGCTCAACAATTAGATCCTGGACCAAGAGCGCTTTAGTTGAAAGTGATCTGATATTCATAATTCCTATTTAGATTTTGGCCTCCTCCGGTTTATTGTTAAAATCAGAGGGAGTTTGGTTACTGCTTGGCTCTGAGGAGGAGGAGATTGGGGAAATAACAATGACATTTTCACTGAGTGGCAGTTGCCTTCGCCTGCGGGCTTTACGCCTCTGGACAGTGCGGGGCAGCAACACAACACTAATGGCAGTAGGTCAACTATAAACCTCCAGTTGACAGACGCTGCTGTGGCCTGAGCTAGGAGGCGCCTCGGTGTCTGCATCACAAGCTACATCACCCAACCCAACTAGCTTAGTTAACCCACTCAGTGTTGGACTCTGCAACATTGACTATTGTGTTGCTAGCAGGCTCGCTAATCACCTGTATCCCAGCATGCTGTAGGTGGATCTGTCTACTCCTAATCATTATTATCATATATGTAGGGCATATATGAACAATGATCTACTTTCAAAGGACTTGCCTTTGGTTTTTGTTGCCTAACTTTGCATAGAAAGGATTAAATGAAATAATCCCCCTGTGTTGTCTGTGGCCTGTAAAACCAACAGCCATGCCTGTTTTTGAGCAGAAGACTAAGATGGAGCCAGGGACATCTCCTCTTAAAGGATATCTGCTAACCTCAGATAGCAAGTCAACAGGGATGTAGATAACTGGATTGGTGTTTGCAGCATCAAAAGGGCACAGAACACATTGAGGTCATCTGGAAGGGAGACATCCAGTGCAATTCCATTCTTCTTTGATGTATAATCCGGTATGACTCGCAACCTTTATGCGCCACATATACTGTAGATGCCTTTCAGGACACTCAAAGTCAATTTACAGGATAAAAAAACCAAAGGCAAAAAGATTAAATAAGATATATAGAAAATATATGGCACACAGGAACGGAGATAAGGATGGCACCATTGACGTCAGGATGGGTGAGGAGGGCAAGAAGAGTAGATGGGGGTGTGGTGTATTTCAGAGGAAGTCGGCTCATTTGATCAGATGGTTTTCAGTTTTCAGAGATAATTTGAAGGTGGGAAGTGAGTCAGACTGGGGGGTGGGGTGGGTGGGGGGGGTTCCAGTGATTGGGGGCAGAGCAGCTGAATGCGCTGGCACCCATGGTGTTGAGGCGGGAGGGAGGGACATACAGTAGGCCTGCTGCTGAGAGTTGAGCGGGAGGATATTGAAGTTGATCCGGTGTTTGGACGAGGAGTCAGTGAAGCTGGAAGAAAGTGGGGGTAATGTTGCCAGAGGACTTAGAGCGGGTAATGAGGCGGGCACCGGGCAGCAGAGGTTGGTACAGTTTGGCATCTGTTGAGGAGCTCATTGGGGATGCTGGAGAGGATGGCGTTGCAGTTGTCCAGACAGACGTGGTGTGTGGGTTTGGGAGTGCATGGGTTTTGTATTGACTAGCAAAGGGCAGAGCGGATTCTGCAGTTACTGCGTACAGTATGTGGAAAAGTGCAGACCGACGTAATATTTGTGATGTGGGTGCTGTTTAGGATGGTGCCCAGGCTCTTGGTCTGGGTGGCGAGGGGAGTAATGATGTTCATCAATGGTGATGTTGGGGTTGTGAGTAAGGATGTATGTATGCATCAGCCGACATCAGTATCGGCTAATATTCGTCTTGTTGACTGCTATTGGCCTATCGGCAAATAAGGTGAAGTTTACTGATGTCCCAGTTCTGTTCCAAATTTTTCAAAACCAAAATCACCCCCCGCACGAGCCACACAAGTGAGAGGGAGACACCCATTCACTTTCACAAGTCTCAGTCTCACAAGTCGGCGATCATGTTGATAGTTGGAACATTTTTACTCAGAGAGATAATGATATTCAATAGATATTCACGCTCTGAATGCCATCGGTCTGACACGGGAGCCAAAGGGAAACTAAAGACGTGATCACCAGTCTGAGTCCTGAGCGTCTAGCATTGTATCCCTGCCCAAGTGACAGCAGCACTACTTTCAATTGTTTGGTCAATATTTCTACACAATAGGCCTGAGAGACCCTGCTAAGCACCCGTGTGTTGTTTGCAGAAAAGGGGTTGGAAGTAATTCCATCTTGTGCAATGGTTGTTCACACTGGACCCACAAGAAGTGCAACAACCACCATGTGGTTGTCGGAGAGCAGGAGCTGGGAATTGTTGACTCCTTTTGTTATCTTGGGGGGAAACTATCTGCCCCGGTTGTGGCTGTGAGCTCGCCACTATTACAAGAACATGAAATACCTCGGGGAGATTTAGGGAATTACTACCTATGCTAACAAGCAAGAGCCTGTCTCTGGGTACTCAGCTATGGATATGGATATTGGATATGATGATGATGATGATGATGATGATGAATAGGCAAATTACTAAGAACCCTGCCATAAACTAGCCAGATATGTCTTACGTTTCAACATGTCTCGAATTGATATGGCATTAAAATATTTCTGCAACAGTTAAAAGTAGAAAATCTGATGTGAATGTAACACAGCTAAACTGTACAATGGACAGGTTAAACTTTTGATGTGTGTACATTGGTGGAAAACTATTGCAGACTTTATTGCGAACATACAAAACGAGTACAGCTGTATTCGTTGAGATGCGGACCGTGTCTGCTACGATGCTATGCTGTGCTATGACAGTGTGTTGGTATGTCTGCTTCTCGACCCCCTACCTCCCCCAGCACAGCGCCGCAGCAGCAGCAGTGGACCGGGAGGAAACAAGGGAATCTTTATTTTATTTAACAGTCCTGTTTAAATATTTCTTTATTATTTGTTTTTGTTATCATAAAAAGACTATTCAAAAATCATGTCCCATCCCTCCATCAATTGCAGTGCAGATTATTTTTTATTCCAAGATAGTGCTCTGAAAGACCTGAAAGTTCTGAAAGATCTGAAAGGTTTTTTTTTGTTTCCCTGGCTCAAAAGGGGAATACATTTCAACAAAACCAGAAATATCGGTATAAGCTATTGGGCCGAATTGTGATTGTAAACATCGGTATCGGCCAAGAATTTCACAATCGGTGCATCCCTAGTTGTCCCTAGTGAAGGGCAAAGCTTTGTGATCAGATAGGGGGAAGGCAGCAGCTGTGAGATTATGGGGAGTTAAACCGGAGCAGCAGACGAAGTCAAAGTTCTGGCCTTTGTTGTGTGTGGAGAAGGTGACAAGTTGAGCAATGCCAAGACAGTCGAGAAGTGAGGTGAAATTATTGGCCAGGGTACAGGAACAGGTCGTCAAAGTGGACGTTAAAATGTCCAAGGAGAGAATGTTGGGAGATGGATGTTAGGGGTGATGTGAGTTCAGAGAGAAAAGCAGCAGAGGGCTTGGGTGGTCTGTACCAGTGAGTAGGCAGAGCCAGGCATTCAAATGAGGAGTGATCAGGGACAGTGGCGTACCTTCGATTATCAGGGAGTATAACAGCGAGGATGTGAAGCCAGCAGGATCAGACTTGTTGAGGTGAAAAAAGTAATTGGGCTATTGCCACGTCTCAGTCTCAAGGCAGAGAAAGTCAAGTTTGTTGACAGTAATTAGTGGATCAGCATCCCTTACTAGTAGAGTAAGGGGAGAGAGACTGAATTTCCAGAAGACAAATGTTAAGAGAGACGGCAGGAGTGTGCGTAGCAGCCTTAGCAACAGGAGCAAGGTTGGCATT
This sequence comes from Coryphaenoides rupestris, assembly GCA_002895965.2. Lineage (NCBI taxonomy): Eukaryota > Metazoa > Chordata > Actinopteri > Gadiformes > Macrouridae > Coryphaenoides > Coryphaenoides rupestris. Next base: position 267,888 of record PIJE02000389.1, on the reverse strand, counting down.
GGCGTAACGGGCATCGTAACCAGGGGAACGGGGATCAGCATTGTATTATTGTTGTGACTATATCTGAGTGAGCGGGGCAGGAGGAGACCGTGTGCCGTGAGACTGGAGGCGCAAAACGTTTGCCAGCGCAGCGCCTCAGTGACATCACGCCACAAAAGGAGGAGGACAGAGGAATCCGCGGAAGCAGTTGGACAATCTTTCCGCATTCCCCCACGGCACCGACCAGTTAGCAAGGCAGCCTGGTGCAGAGCAGCAAGCGCAGGCCGGAAGCATGCGGGGTCGGTGACGACAGCAGGCCCGAGGTCCGCAGAGAGACCGGCCGCAAGACGACAGCCTGTTGCCTGTCCGCTCGGTCGGCCAGGCTACAGGACAGGAGAAGTGAATGGCAAACAGCAAGATGCAGTCCAAGAAGCGGGAACAGACGGGAACACGCGAGTCAGTTGGCCGTCGATATGGCAGCAGGATAATCAAAGAGCCTTTTTTATGGAATGTGTCTCCTGTAGGTATCCATGCAACTTAATGATTAATCATAATTCCCACCTCCCACTGCTTTGAAAGGCGCTTTAAATCGTAATGGTGGACCTTGCTCTCACTGACGGCTCCCATCCTCATAGTCTCTCTCTCTCTCTCTCTCTCTCTCTCTCTCTCTCTCTCTGTCTCTCTCTCCCGGCCCACTTGGCCAGGCCAGCATAACGTGCAACGTGGCTCTATCAATCAGAATGCTCAGTGCTGCTGTCTTGTGGGAAATAAAACGAACCGCATGTGGATTTCATCTCTTCAACTGCATATAATTCCTGCGGGTGGAATGGCGAGTACATCGTCGTAACGGAAATTGCTCCTTCCGACCCCATCATTTGGCTGTTGGGCATCATACATAATGATTAATAGGAGGAGGAAGTTGTGGAGTTCGGGGAGCTCAGTTCATGCGACTCTGCACTACTCTGTTACACTGTGCAGGGCTGAGGCCAGGGATTATGCGCGCATTACTGTCACATCTACAGCAGAATTTATGCTCCGTTCGAGACAACTCAGACCTCAGAAAAAGAACGGGCTCCGATTATCCGACAAGGAATTGCAGGCCAGAAAATCGAGTATAATTTCAGAGTTCCTGTTTGTCCGACTCGATCAAACATGGCGTCAACATCAAACATTGTTAATATTAATGAAATATATAATATTAATGAAATTGTTATTATAAAGGGGCTTTGTTGATGTCTTAACGGATCATTTTATGTGTACGTGTAGCGTTTATATTTTGCTCTGATTCTAGCAATATATGGAATTTTACAGCTATTTTAAAGATTAAATTAAGCAGGGTTTTCATATTTTTTTCATAATTAGCAATGAGCCACAATATGCCAAACATCCTTCAGGCATCCATGTCCCCCCAACCCCCGCGTTGTTGATGATGTCGGAAGTCGGAAATCCCCATTTGAAACTTCCTGGTTCCAAGTTCTCTCTCTCTCTCTCTCTCTCTCTCTCTCTCTCTCTCTCTCTCTCTCTCTCTATTTCTAATCCGCTCTCTATCTTTCTCTCTCTCTCTCTCTCTCTCTCTCTCTCTCTCTCTCTCTCTCTCTCTCTCTCTCTCTCTGTGTGTGTGCTTTATCTGTAGTAGAACTATTGTTCCATTCATTTAATGCACTCCACTCACATTCCTCCCACCCACTTCTTGTACATTGTGCTGGTCTACGGGGGGGACAACTTGTTGGGGAGGGCGGGAGGTGGTGGTGACTGGGTGTGTGGGTCCTCCTGACAGCCTACTATCCCCTCAACACTTTTCTCCAAACGGGTCGATTGTGTGCAATGATCATTTCCTCCAGGTCGGCATTGAAAATCCAAAGGGGACGAAAGAAATCTATTGACAAAGGGAGAATATTGAGGTCACCATGGCGTGGAATTTGCAGCCGTGCAGCCTTTTCAAACAAGCTAAGAACCTCTAAGCGCAGGTTAGCGGTGAGCAGGCAGTGGGTGGTTTTTGGTTGAATAGAGGCTGGTTCTTTTTCTTCTTCTTCTTTATCATGATGAATGCAGGAGCTCAGACTTATAGGAGGGCCTTGGAGCGTGAGGGAACTATTAGTCAGTGGAATGGCTCTCCTCCGCCAGAGTACACTCCGCACAAACAGGCGCAGATATGGAGAGAGAGCGTGTAGCCGCCGTGGACGCAGCTCACAGAGCATATTTGAGCCCTGCTGGATTTAATGGAGGGTTTGACGTTGGCAGGGAATCCTGAGTGAGTCGACAGAGAGAGAGAAAAGTTTTTTTTTAATCCTGATTAGATTTTGTGATACCTTGCGAGGGTTCCTTTATATTATATTATTATTATATTTATATGTCTTAACACTTATTAATGGCACTTAGCATTGTTGTTCGTTCTCAGATATTGTATCATGCTTAGAATAGCACGCCTGCCCAGCTACTTATGCAGGCAACTTGGCAATTATGAAACTCGTTCTATTCGTCTCGTAAATATGAATGCTGGAAAACAGCTCTATTCTTATCTTCAGGTACCACAGTGATATATTGCTGCCTCTCCTTCAACAAATGTACTCTTTGTAAGTCGCTTTGGATAAAAGCGTCTGACAAATGCCCTAAATGTAAATGTAAATGTATTATAATTGCATACTGTGTTTGCGTCTGTTTGTGCGTGCGTGCGTGTGTGCGTGCGCGTGTGTGCGTGCGTGTGTGTGTGTGTGTGTGTGTGTGTGTGTGTGTGTGTGTGCGTGTGTGTGTGTGTGTGTGTGTGTGCGCGTGCGTGCGTGCGTGCGTGTGTGTGTGTGTGTGTGTTCACGCTGAGTTGAATGCAGCCCAGGGTTAATGGTAACAGAGTGCTGTTTGTGAGCCCACTCATTGCGAGGCTCCAGTTCGGATTTGAGGAGTGCAGGTCCGTCAATGGCGACCAGCGGGCTTTCAAATTTTATCGTATTGTGAGCACCCTCAGCGATGCCAATGTGTGAGGTCATAACGAGAGAGAGAGAGAGAGAGAGAGAGAGAGAGAGAGAGAGAGAGAGAGGAGAGAGAGAGAGAGAGAGAGAGAGAGAGAGAGAGAGAGAGAGAGAGAGAGAGAGAGGAAGGAGAGAGAGAGAGAGAGAGAGAGAGAGAGAGAGAGAGAGAGAGGCAGGCTTGGAAGATATCTGTCCGCTTATATGAACTTGCTGCTATGAACGACTTCATCTGTGCACCGTAGCTTCTAGAGTGTGTTTATATTTTACTTGTAAATACATAAAGTGTTCTCACCAAGAGGCGGTGTGTGCGTCATAATCCGTTTATTACTGCCACCTGCGATGCACAACAAATATGAAGGATTTTACTAAGACACAACAGCTGAATATTATAACAGTGACCTTACCAGTAACCATTTCTGTTCTTTCTGTATACCCCCCAAAATCATATTTTAAAGGTACTATAAGTAAGAATCAGTGCATTCTGAGCTCCATGGCTTGAGACAATAACAATCAGAAACTAATATTAGTTCTAATCATAATTAAACCTTGTACACATTTAAAAGAGCTATAAAATATATATTTTTTTGAATTATCCACGCTTACATGCCACTCAGCAAAATCTGACCCGACTCAAATATTAGAGAAATCAGCCCAGAAGCTGTTCTACGCAACAGAGAGAGTCAGGGAAGCTCTCATGTTTTAACTTCAACCACAACCTGCTCACAAACTGGCAATTTAAAGCGATTTGTTTCTGCATTTGTTGTTGTCTCAACCCACGGAGCTCACAATGCACTGATTCTTACTTATAGTACCTTTAAATATGTACATATATGGATTATTATTTATGGAATTATCTGTATTATTTAAGAATTTGGAATAAAAATAGTCCTATATGTCCTACTTTACTCATGTGTAAAATAGAATGTGTCAAAATGTAACAGCATGATGGTATCTTCAGCCCCACTATGCCTCATGCTGTCAGAATTCCATTATTTCCAAGCGGTCACCAGCAACACACCCTCCATCTCCCTGCCCTGCCCCAGCCTTCATACCCGTCTGTCCACTCTGTATTTGTGCCGATGCTGTCTTTGCCTATACCCGCGGGGATCCACGGTAGTAGTGGTAGCAGGAGCCAAAGGACCACACACACACACACACACACACACACACACACACACACTACACCATTTTAATCCTCTCTCTATCTTTCTCTCTCTCTCTCTCTCTCTCTCTCTCTCTCTCTCTCTCTCTCTCTCTGTGTGTGTGTGCTTTATCTGTAGTAGAACTATTGTTCCATTCATTTAATGCACTCCACTCACATTCCTCCCACCCACTTCTTGTACATTGTGCTGGTCTACGGGGGGGACAACTTGTTGGGGAGGGCGGGAGGTGGTGGTGACTGGGTGTGTGGGTCCTCCTGACAGCCTACTATCCCCTCAACACTTTTCTCCAAACGGGTCGATTGTGTGCAATGATCATTTCCTCCAGGCCAGCATTGAAAATCCAAAGGGGACGAAAGAAATCTATTGACAAAGGGAGAATATTGAGGTCACCATGGCGTGGAATTTGCAGCCGTGCAGCCTTTTCAAACAAGCTAAGAACCTCTAAGCGCAGGTTAGCGGTGAGCAGGCAGTGGGTGGTTTTTGGTTGAATAGAGGCTGGTTCTTTTTCTTCTTCTTCTTTATCATGATGAATGCAGGAGCTCAGACTTATAGGAGGGCCTTGGAGCGTGAGGGAACTATTAGTCAGTGGAATGGCTCTCCTCCGCCAGAGTACACTCCGCACAAACAGGCGCAGATATGGAGAGAGAGCGCATAGCCGCCGTGGACGCAGCTCACAGAGCATATTTGAGCCCTGCTGGATTTAATGGAGGGTTTGACGTTGGCAGGGAATCCTGAGTGAGTCGACAGAGAGAGAGAAAAGTTTTTTTGGAATCCTGATTAGATTTTGTGATACCTTGCGAGGGTTCCTTTATATTATATTAGTATTATATTTATATGTCTTAACACTTATTAATGGCACTTAGCATTGTTGTTCGTTCTCAGATATTGTATCATGCTTAGAATTGCACGCCTGCCCAGCTACTTATGCAGGCAACTTGGCAATTATGAAACTCGTTCTATTCGTCTCGTAAATAGGAATGCTCGAAAACAGCTCTATTCTTATCTTCAGGTACCACAGTGATATATTGCTGCCTCTCCTTCAACAAATGTACTCTTTGTAAGTCGCTTTGGATAAAAGCGTCTGACAAATGCCCTAAATGTAAATGTAAATGTAAATGTGTGTGTGTGTGTGTGTGTGTGTGTGTGTGTGTGTGTGTGTGTGTGTGTGTGTGTGTGTGTGTGTGTGTGTGTGTGTGTGTGTGCGTGCGTGCGTGCGCGTGTGTGTGTGTGTGTGTGTTCACGCTGAGTTGAATGCAGCCCAGGGTTAATGGTAACAGAGTGCTGTTTGTGAGCCACATCATTGCACTCCAGTCGGAATTGAGGAGTGCAGGTCGTCAAATGGCGACAGCGGCTTTTAATTTATCGCTATTTGAGCACCCAGCGATGCAATGTGTGAGGTCATATTCTCTCTCTTTGAGACAATAACAATCAGAAACTAATATTAGTTCTAATCATAATTAAACCTTGTACACATTTAAAAGAGCTATAAAATATCCTTTTTTTGAATTATCCACGCTTACATTTTCAGCAAAATCTGACCTGACTCAAATATAAGAGAAATCAGCCCAAAAGCTGTTCTACGCGACAGAGAGAGTCGGGGAAGCTCTCATGTTTTAACTTCAACCACAACCTGCTACAACCTGCTAGAACTAACATTAGTTTCTCATTTGTTGTTGTCTCAACCCACGGAGCTCACAATGCACTGATTCTTACTTATAGTACCTTTAAATATGTACATATATGGATTATTATTTATGGAATTATCTGTATTATTTAAGAATTTGGAATAAAAATAGTCCTATATGTCCTACTTTACTCATGTGTAAAATAGAATGTGTCAAAATGTAACAGCATGATGGTATCTTCAGCCCCACTATGCCTCATGCTGTCAGAATTCCATTATTTCCAAGCGGTCACCAGCAACACACCCTCCATCTCCCTGCCCTGCCCCAGCCTTCATACCCGTCTGTCCACTCTGTATTTGTGCCGATGCTGTCTTTGCCTATACCCGCGGGGATCCACGGTAGTAGTGGTAGCAGGAGCCAAGACCACACACACACACACACACACACACACACACACACACACGTACACCCTGGTGGACTTAAAACTCCCACTGGATGTGGGATTGATTGTTCACAGGCGATCTAAACTGCATGTGCCATCACCCAGTGAGTCCCATTGAAGCCCCGCTGTTCCACTCTAGTGTATGGGTGGAAATTGAATGCCAGAGCGGTGGTGGTGGTGGTGGTGGTGGTGCATATGATGAAAGGTGTATCCCCACGGCCAGGATAGTTGGGTTCCTTTGGGTCTTGCGGGCTGCCGGAGAGAGACATCAATTCTACTTCAGCGCAGTGGAATCTTGTATCTAGTGCCGAGATGATATGTTGATCAATTTACATTTGATGTGAACAGTCCAATAGTCCAACAGTTTACAAAAGGACAAGAAGAACAACATGACCACGTGTACGGGGGAGAAAGGAGAAAGCAAAAGGAGAAAATAAAACCTCATTCAGGGTTAGGTACAAGTGGCACTTCTTTTATGAGAAAATGATCCGGAAAAGAACATGTTTTCTATCAGGCTCTATTGACTCTTGGCTCTCTTGGAACAGGGAATAATAGTCCAGAAGTTGAAAGATAATTTCACTTACCGTAATTGCTTTGTGTTCATTGGTCATTGTTCACTATCTGGATGAATGCTTCTAAAGAAGGCACCCAGATTGTTAGCTAACCATCATGACAAAAGCCTTCATCATGCTTCCATGAACATCGAATATTCAAAAATACAAATATTCATTTTATTTGTGTCATCATGTCTTTGACTGGTTCCACTTGCTTTTCTCTGCATGAGTCTTAAGTAATACTGTAAATTTTCAGTAATATTGAGTATCTGTTCTGTATCTGATATATATGGTAAATTGATTGCATTTCTATAGTGCTTTTATCCAAAGCACTTTACAGTATTGCCTCACATACACCGACAGCGGTGTCAACCATGCAAGGTAACAACCAACACGTCAGGAGCAGTTAGGGTTAGGTGGTGTCTTGCTCAGGGACACCTCGACACTTAGCTAGACGGAGCACGGGGATCGAACCTGCAACCTTCCGGTTGCCAGACAACCGCTCTTACTTCCTGAGATACTGCCGCCCAATATATCAGATATATCTGTCGAGGTGTGTTTTTATCTCTCAGTCACGCAGATCACCAGTTGACCGGTTCACTGAATTCGTCATCATCATCACCACAGTAAACCTTGTCATGATAAATAATAGATTCATATCAATCGTAACGAGGGTGTATTAAATGTGTTTCGTCTTCTTTCCTCTCCTCAGCTGACCTACCTGCCCCCACCGTGGGGAGACTGCAAGGCGTCCGCCATGGACTCGGACTTCTTCAGCACCTACAGCCTGACGGCCTGCCGCATAGACTGCGAGACGCGCTACCTGGTGGAGAACTGCAACTGCCGGATGGTCCATATGCCCGGTAGGACGCCCGCAAATGCGAACAACTTCACCCCCCCCCCCCCCCCCCTCCCCCCACAAACGATCGGTGGGCTGTCCAATACACCGCCCCCGCTGCGTACGTATGGTATTGACCGAAAGCTGCTTCAAAGAGTCCGTCCGCGCGATGTACTTACAAGTAAATCGACGTGCGATGTGGTCCCCGAAGGTGAGGCGGATCGAGCGGATTTCGACAGTGTACATAATACTGCTCTGTCGCGTGGGTGGGCGGATTACGCCAGGAGTTTTCCTGCCGTCTCTGTGTCTCTCGTAGTCTCCGCTTGAGTGGTCCTGCTAATGCATATAATCCCCTCACAATCTCAGCAAGCCTTGCTTTGAAGAGGTTCAGTAAACGCAATAGTCCATATTTGACACTTACATGGCAAATATTTATATCGAGATAACAGATACTGACGCAATCACTCACGTGGTATTGTTGTGGTTGTGGTCCATTCGGGTGGACTATTTTCTCTGACTCCCCCCCCCCCTTGGGGCGGTCGAAGCCCTGTGTTTTAGCTGCAAAGCGGCCATTTTTTCTGTTGCACACCCACCATTTTCAATTTGGTTTGAAGTATATCAGGGCCTTCACACGACAGCATTCGAAGCACTCACCCCGATCCTAAACTCAAACCTCAGGAACAGCCGTCATCGCCGCTCACACACACACACACACACACACTCGAGCGGCCTGATCGTAACTATAGATGGGTGTGCCGGAGGTCTCTGAGGGCGGCCCCTCGGGTCCTTTGTGAGTGTTTGGTGACTGCAAGCACTCTCTCGCGCTCTCTGCTGTTAGCCAAACTGAAGTGAGGCTTACTGAAGTGGGCATCTCCACTTCTCAAGACGCCATAATCACTTCCTACAACCAATATTTAATTTGCTTTGGATGGTGCATCAACAGCCTCGAGGTAATTATTGGGCAATTATATTTCAAATATCGAAGTACGGGGCCCATATACACATGTACAGTATGTAGCCTCCAGCAAATGATTAAGATTAAGTGATTTGCCTGTAAACAGACGTTTCTTTCAAATTGGGCCAAATCGAGGAGCCCAAGTGTCCAACTGAAATCTAACCGTATGTATGTTTTGGCGATGCTGAGCATTACCAGTTACCGTATCTAGGGAGCGTCCTCGCAACACAAACAGACCCCGTGGGTATTTTCTGCTAAATGTCAGCCACAAAAAGAACAAAGTGGAATGAGCAGTCAACTTTATTCCAAAGTGCTCACATTGTGGGAAATTGGAGAGATTGCACACTTCAGGGGAATGTGAAACCTCGACCAGCGTTTCCCGTTTGTGTGAGCGGTGATTACGACCGGCTGCTTCTCTCTGCCCACCGACGGTTAATCAGTCTGTGGCATCTCAGGCGCTGTATTGAGCGTGAAAATTGGCACAGAGGAAGTGTTGTGATTGCCCCCGCCCGTTAGCCTGCCTCGTCCTTCTGATAATTGCGAAGCCATTGGCTGTCTCCTACTGCAGTCTCTCTTTTTGTTCTGTCTGAATGCAAGTGTGTGTGTGTGTGTGTGCGGGTGCGGGTGTGTGTGTGTGTGTGGTGTGTGTGTGCCTGGGTCTGTGTGGACAATCCAGCAGTCCCTATAACAAGTGGGATTAGCTGGTTGCTAATAGTGATTGTGGTTGTGATTCATGTGGCTCCCCAGAGGACACCACCAACCTCTACCTTCCTCCCCCTCCCTCCCCCCCTGTTCTCAGGTTGAGCACTGATCCTATTCATCCCCCCCATTTGTCCGACTCATTTGGTCCACTTTACCAAGCGAAGATCCACCCGCTTGCAAACTCTAAGCCCCGAAGAATATTCACAGAGAGCGCAGGGTGAAGAGTCAAATCACCTCCCTGATGAAGGGGGGAGCCTTTCTTCAGAGACGGGGGGCGAGATGGCGGGGAAGACAGCGCTGGAGACAGGGGGTGAGGGGCTGGGGGGTGAGGGTCTGGGGGGAGGGTGGCAGTCGAACGGGGGACACCGAACCACGGCAACAAGGCGCTGAAAGCAGCCAGAGTAGTTAATGGAAACAATTAGGAGATGGGATCGCGCTTGGGGGGGGGGGCGCGTGTCCCCAGTGCTGATAAGCCCTGTAATGACGAAGCCTGACACTCACATTAATTACCGGTCTGGATCTGCTTATCCCACCCTTTTAATGGAGGGTTGTTTAGAGCGGACCCTCTCCCACTCACCCCCCACCTGTAGTCACCGTACTGTCTGTCCTCGTTGCCCAGGAGACGCCCCGTACTGCACCCCGGAGCAGTACAAGGAGTGCGCCGACCCCGCCCTGGGTAAGGAGATAACGCAAAAACCTCCGTCTGCCTGTCTGTCTGCATGTTGACCTGTCTGTGTCTGCCCGTCTGTCTGTCTGTCTGTCTGTCTGCCTGTCCCTGTCTACCTGTCTGTGTCTTGTCTGTCTGTCTGTCTGTCTGCCTGTTTGTGTCTACCTGTCTGTGTCTACCTGCCTGTCTCATTGCTTGTCTGTCTGTCAACCGGTGTGCCGGTGTCTATCTCTCTCTCTGTCTGTCTGTGTCTACCTGTCTACTAGGAATGCACCGAATACAAATACATTATTCAGGAAAGCACAGACAATGCGATGTAAACAGCTAATTATTCGACCCAATTATGTGCGTCAATATTCCGAAAAAGAAGTCAGCTTGTCAGGCTGCCTGCGGATTAACCACTGCTTATTCAAATCCATTAATATCATTGTGGATGGCAACAAGATAAAAAAAGAATATCCATCCCGTTTTCAGCATCAGACTTTGATGCTCACTAATTCATAATTCACACTACGTCTCCTGAAAGTTTTTGAGAAGTTTTCAGACAAAAGCCCAACATCGGAGGCATATCGTATCGTGTTCCCGTGAGCTCCAGACGGGTAATGTGAACTGCTTACGACGCTCACAGCATATCTAGCAAGTTAAATATCTGGACCTGTCTGTCAAGGAGTCAAACTCGTGTAGAACAGACAGACAATCAGTGCTGCTCATGTATCTCCAACCATTCTCACCAGGGGCGTAAATATAGGCGACCTAGTAGCTCATGGAAAAGTTCATGTAATACTGATAAAATGTATATTTGATGCCTTGAGGGGATGACAGTTCCATTGTTCCATTGTTCCATTGCCAACAAATATTAATTTGTGCATCTCTACTGTATACCTATCTCTCTGTCTGCCTATCTGTCTGCCTGTCTGTCTGTCTGCCTGTCTGCCTGTCTGTCTCTATGTCTGCCTGTCTGCCTGTCTGTCTCTATGTCTGTATGTCTGCCTGTCACTCTGCCTGTCTCTCTGCCTGTCTGTCTGCATGTTTCCATATGTGCCTGTGCACCTTTTATTACACCTTTAACCTTGCGCCATTGTCAACAGATTTTTTTCTCAAGATCATTCTCCACCTCAGGAAACATTGTGATCGCCTCACTTCGAAACCCTGACACATTTGTTAGCTTGTTTTGTGTGTGTGTGTGTGTGTGTGTGCGTAGCGATGGCGAATCGATGAAGTGGGTGTGTCGTATCGCTTTGTATTTAGACACACACAGTTGAATCGGTTTGCCTGATTCATTGTGTCATTTCAGACGGCAACATCCATTATTGCTAATGGATAACGCATAGCGGTGCATAACAGCGGCAGCCAATTAGACGGTGGAGTAATGTTGCGAATGTGTGTGTGTGTCAACAGTCACCTGGCCTGATTGTAATTTGCGGCCGGGGGCCTGCTGCTCATAATTCCCGCTCAAAGGTTTATGTGCCGCAGGGTTTAAAAGGCTGAGCAGGTCTGTGCTGTGCAGCCCAAGCTTGGAGGCAGACCCATCCTCTGATGCCGATGTTTCAGGTACCCGGGTCCCTGCCTTTACAAGCACCCACCCATAGCTGCTAAAATCCCCCTTCATTAGCGGCTGCTGTCCACCCATTGATGGATCGCTGGAAGCGCGCGCACACCAGCGCCATTAAAATATAAGTCACTGTAGCGAAGCCGAGTCCTGCGTCAACTTTGTTTGAAGGACTTCATCACCATTTAAATGCAGAGCACAACAGCAGTGTATATATACTGTATGCATATATTGTATATATATAGTTATGTAGATGTAAATAGATAGATATGCTTTTATATATATAAATGTTAAATGGATTGCATTTATATAGTGCTTTACAGTTGCCTGACACTCACCCGTTCATACACCGACGGCGGTGTCAACCATGCAAGGTAACAACCGACACGTCAGGAGCAGTGAGGGTTAGGTGGCGTCTTGCTCAGGGACGCCTCGACACTGAGCTAGGCGGAGCCCGGGGATCCAACCAGCAACCTTCCTGCCGCCAGATAACCGCTCTTACCACCTGAGCTACTGCCGCCCAATATAAGTCATACGTGTCCAGTTTTGTATCATCTAAAGTGCTGTTGTGCTGAATCTCCTCCTCCTCCTCCTCCTCCTCCTCCTCCTCAGTGCTGTGTTGAGTTTCCAACCCTTTCTCTCTCCCCGTCAGTCGTGTCAGGAGGTGTTTTCACGACGCTTACACAACAGCAACATTCCCCTTGCATGCCAACCCTGGAAACACCTGACTTCTACAGTAGCCTAGAGTAGCATTCTTATGAAATCCCTTACGAAACGTTCCTCACTATTATTTTTGGCTGTCCCGTTGGCCTCGGTCCAGGTCCGTCTCCTCTTTTTCATTCCAGGCCGAGGTTGCCCGCTTGGCGGTCTTTTGAAGCCGTCCTCTGTTGGCGTGCTTCTCCTTACGCTCGCGGCCCGATTTTGATGTTGTTCTTTCTGTGTTCTTTGTCACGTCTTATCTCCCAAACTTTCTGGTCTGTTCTGTCTGTCTCCCGCCCTCTTGCTCCCCGCACAAACCACACACACCGACTACACACAACACACCACACACACAACACACACATCCATACCGGCATAGTGTGTTGTATGGTATGCAGTGGTAGTAGAAACAAGGCACGCCACACACACACAGCCACGACACACACACCACACATCACACAACACCACACACATCAACACACACACGAGAGAGAGAGAGATGGATATGTGTTGCCTTGTGTGCTCATACCACCGTCGTGTGCTGTGTACGTGTGTACGTGTGTGTGTTGTGTTCACGTGAATACTCATCACTAGTTAGTTTATGCTGGGTTATGCTGGGTTTTCCTCCCCACCCCTCCCTCCATTACAGACTTCCTGGTTGGAGAGGACAAACGACTATTGTGTCTGGCGAGAGACCCCGTGCAACATGACGCGCTACCGGCAAAGAGATGTCCTTCGTCAAGATCGCCCAGCAAGGCGTCGCCAGAGTACCTGGCCAAGAAGGTCAAACAAGGACGGAAGGCAGTTACATCGCGGTAAGGTCATCTCGTCGCCCCGTTAGGTTCATTTATTTTTAAGACAAGTACAGAGAACATACAGTGCCCAAAAACCCAGACCGAATCCATCATAAATTGGCGACTTTTGTGAAGATGCGTTTGTCTGTGAGTCATAAATAGAGAGCCGCATGGTAATTATGACCTCTCGCAGAGACAAACTTCGCCTTCTATCGCAGCAGTTCCGAGGTCACTTTGTTTCGGGAGTAACGATCCTCTCTGGCTGCAGGAATACAGCCAGCGACAGAGTGAAGATTCATAATCCAGATTTGTTTCGAAATAGCACTATTATGAGGGATAGTAAAAGTAGCTTGTATTTCTAAAAATGCTATAATATTCTCGAAATTGTTCCTCAACTGCCCAATATAAAACCATGAAGATTCCCCTCCAGACTCTCTCATGTCCATCCTCCACAAAGGGATCGTGCATTGCCTTGGTGATCATGTGCAGTCAGGGAGCCTCTGCTAATATCTCTAGTCTTCACTGTTTTTCGTGCGCCTATTGCTGCCCACCGGCCTTATGTGTTTTTTTACGTATTCCTCGTCTCTCCTCTTCTATCCGTCTATACGTAGTCTCTCATAGCCCTTGCGTGTCTCCATTTCATCAGTTAGCCGTGAACCCTTCCGGAAAGATCACGTATGGCCTCTCTGGGAAAAAGTTTTGCGTAGAGGCCATCAGCACATATCTATCAGTTACACACACGCCCGCATACCGGCGTCCAACTGCAAAGTGCCTATCAACTGATTATAGTGACTAAAAAGACAAAAACCAATGTTTATTAATTGCTGACGGCTTCTGGCGTCGAAACTAAGATCAAATAGTCAGTCACCTCCGGTGTCATTCTTACTTAACCAAGGAGTAGAGGCCACAAAAAAAGTGGTGTTGAGAATTATCAAGATTTCCTATTATGCTAGCTAGCTCTCCTATGGAACCAAGCTATGTGATGGAGGGAGCACACAAAGTCTCTCTCTCTCGCAAAATTCCTTCTTTGGTATGGAACCTCGCGACTATTTCCTCTTCATCCTTACCTATTCTACTCACAACAGAAGATGTATCATCACAAATAGTACAATCTGTCCTGACACCTTGCTGGCGAGTTTATGATTGTGACTAATTAGATAATGTCAGTAGTTGTTGATAATAAGATATCACCTTCTCTGCAAACCATCTCTCTCGACGTGTTATACCTCTCCTTGATCTGTCCTCGGGGATCACGCGAAACGAGTTATCCGTTCAGTTCAGCATCTTAAGAGCTTGGAATGGTTAGAATCATGAACACACAGAGAGACGCGCTCTGATTATACCCTAATAAACAGCACACTATACATCACTATATGATGCTTGAAATCGGATGATCGTGTGGGAAGTGCCGCAAGGAACCTTGAATCATCTTCTTCATGCAGACACCTTGCAAAACGCACACCTCTTCATATGCTCTCTCTCATCGAGGTACTCACAGGCAATGTGACACATGATAGAGCTAGGCGAGGCTACTCGTAAAGTGCGTTGCCGATCCTTGAACCCAAGATAGCGCCTGCCGACTGCGGACCACTGCTGACAGCGTTCAAATGGCAAGCGTCGGGTGTCCTCGCAATATTAAACACAGCGCCAGGTAAGCTATGGGGATCATCTCTACCATAGGCATCCTCAAGAAGTAGATAGATCTGACTGTGCAACACGTAGCGAGCAGACGGAGCGGTAGCCACACACTTCCGCGTCTCGCTGGTCCTTGTGATGCCGGCACCCCCGTCCCATTCGAGTGAGCATAACTCGTGATCTAGTGCTATTCAACCCACCAGCTCTAATCGTGTTGTCTCGGGTGACCATTAGATCATGCAGGCAGACATGCTAGGACGCTCCTCTAGGCCGTAGGCGAGCTGTGCTAGTGTAGCACTTGTGGCGACTAATCCATGATGCATCCAAACGCTCACGGCACGGCTACGTGGATGATAGAGACGCGCAGAATGGACGCAGGCCAGCCTGTATTGATCATACTGCTACCAATTTGGGCATATTCAGGGTGTCTTCGCACGATTCTCTCGCGCCATTTAATACGAGCATGCGCGAAACGCCCAACGGAGAGGACAGCACGAATGTCCGACATGGAACACGATCATCTTAAACAGCACGAGCAATATACAGGCTACAACAGCGCATACAAAATATTATAAATAACAGCTGTCACAAGCAGAGTAAAGCTATTAAATATTGTACTCCCTTCTGTCATTTAAAAACTATCTAGAGCTCTATATATGTAGCGAAGGAAAAGTGCAAGCGGTCGCGATACCTCAGGCAGCGGGTTGGTATTGGCATATGGATTATACCACGTGGCTTCATGTAAAACTTTATATTGAAATACGCAAGCTCTCCAATTGAAGCTGATAACGAATTGCAGTATCTGTGCTGTTGTGTGTGGCGACGTTTTCATTTTGTTCCCCTAGTGTGCACATTATTCACAGTGCAGACTGACACGCTGGACAGCTGCTGCATACCAAGAGGCTTGCCCAGGAGTATGGGGGCTGATATACAAATACAGGCCAACGCACTGTGTCCCCCTTCCTCATCACTTCGGAGCTTGTGAACGGGAAAAAAAATTAGCGACAAATCAGAGGAATCAGTAGCTTGTGTCTGTTACCGTGGCCCTCAATTCATTAAGGGAATACTTTTTTGTAATTTTTGGTTTCAGGGATCGGTAGCTTGTGAATGAACCGTCCCTTTTACTGTTATATACCTTGTACCATTATGTGTTTCAGATTAAAATGTTTGTTAAAAAGTTTCCAATTCTCCTTTCTGATTGGCTGAACAAGTTAAATTTTAATTAGTTAAATTACACTTGAGCAGATGTGTTTTTTTGTGTTTCATTCCGAAACGACTAGCACCCTATTTTAATTGCGAAATATGCAACAATACCATATCATAAAAAGCCAGAAAATATGGTCCTCATTATCGTCTCTTCCCGCATATTCGTCGCTCTGTTTTCATTCACCATTTTTTTTTAATTCGCCAGGTTCCCCTTATCTAAAACAACACAATATAAAAACACCATGTGTGACAAATAGGCAATAATATAGGAAAGCAACACGAATCTCAAACTTCCTTCCCGCTCTCGGGTGCAGCCACAAAAAAAAACCTCAGCGGAGCTCCGGTCAGACATATTTTTTTTTCCTTGAGATACATGACTTTAATCTATATGGGTCATTACTTGAGCTATCCAATAACAAACTATCCTTGACTTCTCCATTTCGGTGCACTGTGTAACCTCCGAGTTAAAATAGCAATATATGGCACAATATTGGTTCTCGGGTTGCTTTCCGAATCGCTGGTGAGGTCAGGTGATCACCAACCCCCCCCCCCCCCCTCGGGCCCAGGAGAAAGCAGCGCTGTCTATGTAATGTGGATACTGTGGGTGGAAATCGATGGGTCATGGCTGGCGTTGGTCTTCCTGTGTATTCCCAGCGACAACATTCCTGGTGTTGGATATATCTTTCTTGAGGCCTGAATATGAAACCATCGAGCAGAAGAAGGCATACAGCTGGCGGGGTGCTGCTGGGTAAGAGAAGGAGTACGAGTTCACACAACGACGACAAACAAGAATGACAACTTATGAATAATTCCTAATGCATCCCGTGGATCTTCTTTTATTTACTGTAAAAACTTCTGAAAATATTTTATCCAAGTGAAAACTATTTCCATACCAAGACTGCTAAAGCCAAATCTAAGTATTCTTTTCCCCAAATGCATACAAAGTGTATGTTTTCATCCAAACACGTTACAGTGGCCATTGTCTTGTCAGCTGCTGTTTGTGATTTATTGGTTGCAACGTTGACACATACGTGGTGGACTCCATCCTATCACGCTCTCAGCAGGCTTGTGATTGGACGCCGCTGTTTGATTTGTCCTTCCAGGTGACATTGGGGTCAAATGGGCTCTTCATCGGGGCCAGCATCCTCACCGGCTGGAGATTAGTGACTTCTATACGAGGTAACGGTTCAATCTCTCTAGCGTCTCTCTGTCTTTACTTCTAACTATGGTACAGTCACTATTCTTATTCTCTCTCTCTCCTCTTCTCTCTCTCTCTCTTTGCCAACCTCTCCATTTTTTTCCAGGTTTATAGCGTTTAGATGCGTTGAGTTTATTAAAAGAACTCTTCGCCATAATTAAGCTTTTTGTTTTCAAGAGCAACATATTCATATCACAGTTGTATTAACTTTGATTTTTACACCGGCAACTAAGTCGAAACCATTTCGGTGGAATTGAACGAAAACAACTGAAAAATGATAAAAGACACCGATTATAATCACAGACTATCGTAGAAGATTTCCAGGTGTTAGACACATTATACTCCACAGGATTAATCTTAGAATGTTCCTAGAGCGGGGCTAGCACCAGTTTAATCCACAGACTATCTTAACATGACGTCTGATGGTGTATTAGAGCATTTATCTGTGAATTCAGTTGCATTGGAGTGGTGTTTGTCTTCTTGTTAGCATCGTAGCTGGGACGAGAGGGGTCCAGCTGTTAGGAATGGGGAGGACACGAGCATACTGTCGCGATTGGTTAAAGCTTTGGTGTGTACAGTGGCCTAATGATCTTCGGCTGAATCAAAGTCCGCTGATATTGCTGGGAGACAATCTGTTTAGCCCC
>PIJE02000389.1:94956-250250 GCA_002895965.2 Coryphaenoides rupestris | reverse complement strand
AACCAGATAACCGCTTCTTACCACCAGAGCTTACTGCGCCCATATTAAGTTCATCGTGTCCAGTTTTTGTATCATCTAAAGTTGCTGTTGTGCTGAATCTCCTCCTCTTCCTCCTCCTCCTCCTCCTCCTCAGTGCTGTGTTGAGTTTCCAACCCTTTCTCTCTCCCCGTCAGTCGTGTCAGGAGGTGTTTTCACGACGCTTACACAACAACAACATTCCCCTTGCATGCCAACCCTGGAAACACCTGACTTCTACAGTAGCCTAGAGTAGCTTCTTATGAAATCCTTACGAAACGTCCTATATATTTTTGGCTGTCCCGTTGGCCTCGGTCCAGGTCCGTCTCCTCTTTTTCATTCCAGGCCAGGTTGCCGCTGGCGTCTTTGAAGCCGTCCTCTGTGGCGTGCTTCTCCTTAACGCGCTGGCTGATTGTGATGTTGTCTCTTCTGTGTTCTTTGTTCACGTCTTATCTCCCTGTCTGTCTCTGTGTCTGTCTGCTCTCCCGCCCTCTGCTCGCCGCACACACAACACAACACACACACACACACACACACACACACACACATCCATCCGCATGTGTGTGTATTGATATGCAGTGGAGTAGAACAAGCACACACACACACCCACACACACACACACCACACACACACACACACACACACACACACACACACACGAGAGAGAGAGATGGAATGTGTTGCTTGTGTGCATACCACCGTGTGTGTGTATGTGTGTGTGTGTGTTGTGTTCACGTGAATACTCATCACTAGTTAGTTTATGCTGGGTTTTCCTCCCCACGCCCTCCCCTCCATACAGACTTCCTGGTGGAGAGGGACAACGACTATTGTGTCTGCGAGACCCCGTGCAACATGACGCGCTACGGCAAAGAGATGTCCTTCGTCAAGATCCCCAGCAAGGCGTCCGCCAAGTACCTGGCCAAGAAGTTCAACAAGACGGAGCAGTACATCGCGTAAGTCATCATCGGCCCGTTTTTTGTCATTTTATTTGTAAGGGACAAGTACAGAGAAACATTGACAGTTGCAGAAGCAGTGACCGATGTGCTGTACATGTGTTTATAGCCGAAGCTAATTTCCAACACCCAGTCCCTTTGTGGGCGTTGTTTATTCAAGTGGTCATTTCATCTTAACTGTTAAAATCTGTGCGTAAAATAATCAAAACCAAGAAAACAACCCAAACAACCAAGATCCCCCTCCACTGTGCCAACAGGGGGGACCGGAGCCCACAAGCCATTCCGTTCCCCCACTACTTCTTCTTCTTCTTCTTCTTCTTCTTCTTCTTCTTCTTCTTTTTCTCCTTCTTCACCTTCTTCTCCTTATAGCCCCTCGAGCACAGACAAACCATCGCAGAGCCACCCATCGCTGGCTTTGTCTTTGTCAAACATACTTGTGGCAAAAAGTAGTCACCGGAGACCAGTGAGAGATGCACATAAAAATGTGAGATTCTCAAAGGTGTCACAGGAAATTGTCCGACTCTCGACGGATCATCCTCTCATTTCGTCTTCATTTCTCTCCTTGCGAAGTTGGGTGTTTTTATTTTTTGCCTTTTTAATTCCCTGTGGGGGACCGGGGATGTGAAATTCCTCAGGGAGAGCCGTTTCAACCGGCCATGTGTGCGCGCGCCGTCGCTCTGATGCACACCAGCGGACACAGTGAGCCGCCGAGTCCGTCCGGCCCTGTAGTGTGTGTTCAGCGGCGGGAAACTACATCCAGAGACAATTAGTGGACCCGGGTGCACCTCGGTCCTGGCACCGCGACGAACCGCAACGCAACGCAACGGGTGGCAAAGCGCTTTGCCGCTGTCTTTGGCACGCTTGTCAAAATATGATGGAATACACGCTAAGCACATGGGCAAACAGTGTATTGATCCAAACGTCAATAAATCTGTGCATACATTCAGGGGGTGTTTGCATTTGACATTTCGAGCAGTGGAACCCACGAGACACACACATGTCCACACACACACACACACACACACACACACACACACACGCATACACACACACAGCTACACACACACACACACACACATACACACACACAGCCAGACGGACATATCTATCCTCGGATTAAACAACATTAGACCTGCAGCAGCGCGTGATAACCTGCGAGTGTGTGTGTGCACATTATTCACAGTGCAGACTGACACGCTGGACAGCTGCTGCATACCAAGAGGCTCTGCCCAGGAGTATGGGGCTGATATACAAATACAGGCCACGCACTGTGTCCCCCTCTTCCTCATGACTTCGGGAGCTTGTGAACGGGGAAAAAAAATTAGCCGACAAATCAGAGGAATCAGTAGCTTGTGTCTGTTACCGTGGCCCTCAATTCATTAAGGGAATACTTTTTGTAATTTTGAGTTTCAGAGGAATCGGTAGCTTGTGAATGTAACCGTGCCTTTTACTGTTATATACCTTGTACCATTATGTGTTTCAGATTAAGATATGTTTGTTAAAAAGTTGTCCAAATTCTCCTTTCTGATTGGCTGAAACAAGTATAATTTTAATTAGTTAAATTACACTTGAGCAGATGTGTTTTTTTTTGTGTTCATTCCGAAACGACTAGACACCCGTATTTAATTGCGAAACATGCAACATTACCATTATCATAAAAAGCCAGAAAAGATGGTTCCTCATTATCGTCTCTTCCCGCATATTCGTCGCTCTGTTTTCATATCTTTAGATTAAATCTGGCGCACATTTTCTTTAATTCGCCAGGTTCCCCTTATCTAAAACAACACAATATAAAAACATCATGTGTGACAAATAGGCAATAATATAGGAAAGCAACACGATATCTCAAACTTCCTTCCCGCTCTCGGGTGCAGCCACAAAAAAAAACCTCAGCGGAGCTCCGGTCAGACATATTTTTTTTCCTTGAGATACATGACTTTAATCTATATGGGTCATTACTTGGAGCTATCCAATAACAAATATCCTTGACATTCTCCATTTCGGTGCACTGTGTAACCTCCGAGTTAAAATAGCAATCATATGGCACAATATTGGTTCTCGGGTTGCTTCTCCGAATCGCTGGTGAGGTCAGGTGATCACCAAACCCCCCCCCCCCCCACCCCTCGGGCCCAGGAGAACAGAACAGCGTGTCTATGTAATGTGGATACTGTGGGGTGGAAATCGATGAGTGACGGCTGCGTTGGTCTTCCTGTGTATTCCCAGCGACAACATCCTGGTGTTGGATATCTTCTTTGAGGCGCTGAACTATGAAACCATCGAGCAGAAGAAGGCATACGAGCTGGCGGGGCTGCTGGGTAAGGAAAGGACGTACGAGTCACACAACGACGACAAACAAGAATGACAACTTATGAATAATTCATAATGCCATCTCCGTGGATCTTCTTTTATTTACTGTAAAAACTTCTGAAATATTGTATCCCAAGTGAAACTATTTCCATACCAAGACTGCTAAAAGCCAAATCTACAAAGTATTCTTTTCCCCCAAATGCATACAAAGTGTATGTATTTTCATCGCAAACACGTTACAGTGGCCATTGTCTTGTCAGCTGCTGTTTTGTGATTTATTGTGTGCAACGTTGACACATACGTGGTGGACTCCATCCTATCACGCTCTCAGCAGGCTTGTGATTGGACGCCGCTGTTTGATTTGTCCTTCCAGGTGACATTGGGGGTCAAATGGGCCTCTTCATCGGGGCCAGCATCCTCACCGTCCTGGAGATCTTTGACTATCTATACGAGGTAAAGGTCACTCTCTCTAGCTGTCTCTCTGTCTTTGACTATCTATACTAGGTAACAGTCACTTTCTATCTCTCTCTCTCTCTCTCTCTCTCTCACTCTCTCTCTTTGCCCACACCTCTCCTTATTTTTCCAGTTTATAGCTGTTAGATCGTTTAGTTTATTAAAAAAGAACTCTTGCCAAAATGTAAGTAATTTTGTTTTCAAAGCAACATATCATATCAACATTGGTATTTAACTTTTGATTTATTTAGCACCGGCACAAAGTCAAATCCATTTAAGTTTGAACGAAAATCACTGAAAAAATTAAAAGGTTATGGGAAAGTACTGGAATGCATGGGTTGCTGATTAAGTGTTGTTAAATCATGTTGTGTCTAGCATGATTCTAGAGTGTAGACACCATTATATCCACAGACTATCTAACATGACTCTAGAGTGTATAGATGCCATTATTCTGTGAATTAGTTCAGTATTGAGTGTATTGGTTTCTTCCTGTAGCGATCTAGCTGGACTAGAGGTCCAGCTAGGACATGGAGGACAACGAGGCATTACTGTCGATTGTTTGAAAACTTTGCGGGTGTACAGTATGCCTATGATCTCCTGACAAAGTGCTCGCAAATAATGCTGAGACAATCTGTGGGTAGGCCCTTGGATCCAAAATATCAAACCTATCCTTTCACAGTTTGTTTGATAGAAATAACTACAAGTTCTTGTACAGAGAGCTAATTTCTCCGTTCTTTGTGCCATGCTTTCTATATTATATAGATAAACATGTGTACAGTATATAGATATTAGATATATTTTGATATAACTTAACTCATGATGATAAGTCCATATACTAATGAAAATGCTTGATGGGCATGGAGTTGCTATGATGTCCAGTGCCTAAAAACAGATACGCACACACATCATCATCTCTGCTGAAATCCATTAACATTTTGGATGCATTATATTTTAGATGAATCAGTATTCGTCTGCCCATCTGAGTTAATGTGTGTGTGTGTGTGTGTGTGTGTGAGACAGAGACAGAGAGAGAGAGAGAGAGAGAGAGAGTGTGTGTGTATGTTTGTGTTAAGGTGTGTGTGTGTGTGTGTGTGTGTGTGTGTGTGTGTGTGTGAAAGAGAGAGAGAGAGAGAGAGAGAGTGTGTGTCTAACACACATTTCAACACCTCGTATGACTCTCATCCGTAGTTTTTCTCGGCGATGCTCCTGAGGCTCCCCCATCTACCACGCCCTACCCTCCAACCCTAACCGCAGAGTCACTTTGGGAGCACGTTTTAAAGTGACTCTAGCATTACAAAGTGGCAATAGAGACGGTTCAGATCCCATAATGTGTGGCGTCTAATATTGTGGAGTTCATAATTTGTCAGCACAACAAAAAGAGAAAGACAGTGGAATGAGCAGGGGCTCTCCTTAGAATTGTCTGCTCTCCGGGGTTTTAATTACCATTCTTTTATTCAGTAATCGAAAGAGTGCGTACGGACAACCAATTAGCATGAATCGGGAAATTGGAGCAGATGTTGCTATACTCATCTTCAAGGGAATAGATAGATATGACCAACTCGAGCGCAGTCTTTGAAGTGTTCAGTCTTCCCGGTTTTAATTGTATATGATGAGCCGTTCGCATAATTACTCACCAACGAACCAGGGCTGCACGATTGCCCACCTCGCCACTGGGGATTTACAGATATGTTAATATCTCAGTGGTGATTTAAAATGAATAAATCTCAGTTAATAATAAATGCTGAATTCCAGGTGGAGAAGATTCACTGGAAAACAAATCGCCGACGATAATTCGACAACTTGGTGAAAAACGGTCACATCTGTTCCCAGAAATGTATCATCATAAATAGAAATAAAAACTTTTTTCTATCTTTCTCTCTCTCGCCAATTAAATCGAGGCAGTGTGTGTGTGTGTGTGTGGGCAGATGTGGATGGTCACAGAGCTGGGAAGCGTGCTGAGAAGAAGAAGAACAAGAAGACGAAGAAGAAGAACAAGAAGAAGAACAAGAAAAAGAACTGCAGTCTCTCTTTTTGTTCTGTCTGAATGCAAGTGTGTGTGTGTGTGTGTGTGTGTGCGGGTACGGGTGTGTGTGTGTGTGTGTGTGTGGTGTGTGTGTGCGTAATGTGTGTGAGAGATGTGGGATGAGAGTGGACAAAGGAGAGAATGCCAAGAAGGGCAAGTACAGCGTAATGAAGAGAAGAAAAAGAGGATAAAGGGAGTGTAAGGTGTGTGTGTGCCTGGGTCTGTGTGGACAATCCAGCAGTCCCTATAACAAGTGGGATTAGCTGGTTGCTAATAGTGATTGTGGATGTGGCTCCCCAGAGGACACCACCAACCTCTACCTTCCTCCCCCTCCCTCCCCCCTGTTATCAGGTTGAGCACTGATCCTATTCATCGCCCCCATTTGTCCGACTCATTTGGTCCACTTTACCAAGCGAAGATCCACCCGCTTGCAAACTCTAAGCCCCGAAGAATATTCACAGAGAGCGCAGGGTGAAGAGTCAAATCACCTCCCTGATGAAGGGGGGAGCCTTTCTTCAGAGACGGGGGGCGAGATGGTGGGGAAGACAGCGCTGGAGACAGGGGGTGAGGGGCTGGGGGGGTGAGGGTCTGAGGGGGAGGGTGGCAGTCGAACGAAAGCAGCAAGAGTAGTTAATGGAAACAATTAGGAGATGGGATCGCGCTTGGGGGGCGCGTGTCCCCAGTGCTGATAAGCCCTGTAATGACGAAGCCTGACACTCACATTAATTACCGGTCTGGATCTGCTTATCCCACCCTTTTAATGGAGGGTTGTTTAGAGCGGACCCTCTCCCACTCACCCCCCACCTGTAGTCACCGTACTGTCTGTCCTCGTTGCCCAGGAGACGCCCCGTACTGCACCCCGGAGCAGTACAAGGAGTGCGCCGACCCCGCCCTGGGTAAGGAGATAACGCAAAAACCTCCGTCTGCCTGTCTGTCTGCATGTTGACCTGTCTGTGTCTGCCCGTCTGTCTGTTGACCTGTCTGTCTGTCTGCCCGTCTGTCTGTCTACCTGTCTGTCTGTGTCTGTCTGTCTGCCTGTGTCTGTCTACCTGTCTGTGTCTTGCCTGTCTCACTGCTTGTCTGTCTGTCAACCGGTGTGCCGGTGTCTATCTCTCTCTCTGTCTGTCTGTGTCTACCTGTCTACTAGGAATGCACCGAATACAAATACATTATTCAGGAAAGCACAGACAATGCGATGTAAACAGCTAATTATTCGACCCAATTATGTGCGTCAATATTCCGAAAAAGAAGTCAGCTTGTCAGACTGCCTGCGGATTAACCACTGCTTATTCAAATCCATTAATATCATTGTGGATGGCAACAAGATAAAAAAGAATATCCATCCCGTTTTCAGCATCAGACTTTGATTTCACTAATTCATAATTCACACTACGTCTCCGAAAGTTTTTTGAGAAGTTTTCAGACAAAAGCCCAACATCGGAGGCATATCGTATCGTGTTCCCGTGAGCTCCAGACTTGTGTTTCTTCTTGGTGCAGCGGCACAGCTTGTATTTGATCACCTGGAACAGACAGGCATGGCGTGTCGTGACCAGAGTACAGAGATAAGACGCTGCTCACGTCAGCCCAGGTTACTTTCCCCCCGCGACGCGTTCAGCACGCCTGGCATCGTGCCTGCGGACCGACGCGTGGTGGGCAACAATGGAACAAGCCCACACACACGGCGGCATCGGTTCAGATGAGATGGATTTCACACTTCTATAAATACGGCGCGGCCAATCTATTATGTGAACGGAGGGCGAATAGGCACACACCCACGCACACACACACACATTAACTCACACATACACACCCACGCGCGCACACGCGCATTAACTCACACATACACATGCGCGCGCACACACACATTAACTCTCACACACATTAACTCACACATACACACACACGCGCAAACACACACATTAACTCACACACACACACACACACACACACACACACACACACACACACACACACGCGCAAACACACACATTAACACACACACATTAACTCACACACACACACACACATAGCAAGTTAAATATCTGGACCTGTCTGTCAAGGAGTCAAACTCGTGTAGAACAGACAGACAATCAGTGCTGCTCATGTATCTCCAACCATTCTCACCAGGAATTTTTTTTTGTTATTTTCTCCATATTTATGCTTTTTTCTTTTCTTACCCTCAGCGAGCCAACGATCAAAGTCGCAGCCAAAGCCTAGACAATTAACTCCATCACAGCATAAGCACATCATCGACGCTCACCAGCATCATACACAGTCTCACCTGGAAAGGTTCATGTAATACTGATAAAATGTATATTTGATGCCTTGAGGGGATGACAGTTCCATTGTTCCATTGTTCCATTGCCAAACAAATATTAATTTGTGCATCTCTACTGTATACCTACTCTCTNAGAGAAGAGAGAGAGAGAGAGAGTTGAGCAGCAAGTGGAAGAGAATTTGATAGATGTCAATGGCTGCGTAAGTAAGGCCGGGCGCCAGAAAATGGAGACGTATAGGTAGAAGCAGGGGCGGGGGCAGAGAAGAGTGGAAATTGGTTGACTTTAATCAAGATTCTGTGGACAGACCCAGGCCAGGATAGCAGTGTGTGTGTGTGTGTGTTTGCGTGTGTGTGTGTGTGTGTGTGTTTAGGGCTCTGGAAGGCGTGAAAGCTCCTCTCATTACCCTCCCTAAATGAAGCCGGTTCACTGTGTTCTAGCCGGGGGCCCCATTAACAACAACAGGGGAGCCGCTGAGCTCCGTGCTAACCTCACCACCCACCTATCATCCCCGTTGTCACCAATTTCTACCCTCTGTCGCACCTTTCCTCCGGTAGCCGACACTGATTCCACGTTTGCATCAATTCACCTTATCTCCACTCAATGGACATAGTGTGATTTACCTGTTTGTGTGTGTGTGTGTGTATGTGTGTTTAGGGCTCTGGAAGGCGTGAAAGCTCCTCTCATTACCCTCCCTAAATGAAGCCGGTTCACTGTGTTCTAGCCGGGGGCCCCATTAACAACAACAGGGGAGCCGCTGAGCTCGACGCGCGACCGCCACAGTAACTTTGTAATCAAGTTTCTGTCCACCTTTATTATTTTCTTCATTATTCAACCCCAACACAATTTCCTCAACCTTTAAGTTCGTTCGCCATTTTTCATATTTTGTGCTCTTCTGGGCAAAACTTTGACTGTATTGTTTTCTCACTTTCCAGCACGCTTGCTTGTCTGACTTCTCTATTAATTGGCGTTCCGCATCGCTAATTACTGCCTTGTCTTCCTGCTGTGCATGCGGAAACCTATTTGATGCAGACTTTGGTTAAAATGGAAAAAGAGCCCCGGTGTGTTTAACTTATCCTCTCTCTTACTCTCTCTCACACGTTCTCTGCCTCTCTCTGTCTCTGTCTCTCTCTCTTTATGTGTGTCTCTCTCTCTCTCTCTCTCTTTATGTGTCTCTCTGTCTCTGTCTCTCTCTCTTTATGTGTCTCTCTGTCTCGGCCTCTGCCTCTCACTCTTTCTGTGTCTCTCGCTCTCTGTCTTTACATTTGCATTTACATTTAGGGCATTTGGCAGACGATTTTATCCAAAGCGACATACAATAAGGAGGCCTACATTTGTTGACAGAGAGACATCAATATATCGCTGTGGAATAGTTTTCAAGCATTCACAATTGCAAGGTTAAGAGAACAAGTTTCATAATTGGTTTATGCAGACTCCAGGTGAACTCAGAACACTCTCTCTGAACTCTCTTTCTCTGTATCTCTCTCGCTCTGTCTCTCTCTTTCTGTCTCTCTCGCTCTCACTGTCTTTCCCCCTTTCTCTTCTGCTTCTCTCTGTCTCTCTTTGCCTCTCTCTCTCTCTTTCTGACTGTATCTCTCTCACTCTGTCTCTCTCTCTATGTCTTGCTCTTTAAGTCTCCGTCTCTTGCTCTCTAAGTCTCTCTGTCTCTCTGTCTCTCTCGTTAATAACTGACTGTTGCTCTTCCTCCTCCATCGCCATCGCAGGCTCCCTGTGAGAACCTGCGCACGCCGTCCACGTATCCTGCCAACATGCTACCTCACCACCCTGGCCAGGGCAACTTTGAAGACTTCACATGTTGAGCGCGCCCCCCACCTGGGTTGGGGGGGCTCAGGAACCGCGGGGTGGTGTCGCGTCAACCAAAGCCAAAACCACAAGAAAAATAGAAACTTTAGCCCTCGAACCCGGGAGGGCGAGGCGAACGATACGAGACCACATTCAGAACAGACCGAACGTTTTTATTTCAAAGAACTAAACAAACAAGAAAAACAAATTCTAATAAAAATGAACTTACTTAAGAAAAAAAAAAAAAAAATCAGAGGCTTGAAAGGCGGGAGGACATCGTTGAGACCTGACGACGTAGATTCAGCTGCGTCTCCGGAGAACGGCGAGGGAAAGTCGTGTCGCTTTGGCATCGCCACTGCTGAACGCCCGTCTGCGTGGTTGTGAAATACTGCCAATCAGAGAGGGAGAGAGAGGGGGGAGAGAGAGGGGGGAGAGGGAGAGAGAGAGAGAGAGAGAGAGAGAGAGAGAGAGGGAGAAAGCTCGTCAAATCACAGACACCCATTCCGATGGCAGACGACAAGTAGTAGTTGTAGTGTACAAGCCGCTCCCACCACAGACGACAGCGGATGAAGAGCCACATGCCTTTATACCCCCAGACTGTCGACACCACCTCCACCACCACCACCACCACTTCCTCCGCCTCTGTTAGGGAGGGGGGGGGTGTAGAAAAAAATTACAAACGAAACAAAGTCGCTTATTCCATTGTACATCTAGCAAGGTGTGTACCTGTGGCAACTCTGTACGAAGAAGGAGAACGAGAGAAAAAACAAACGGACACACGACCACAAAACATGGCGGACGGACACGGTGTAGTGGACGCCGTGTAGTTCATGAATGTATCTTTGTCGGCGAGTACAAGGTTCAGATCAGGACGTATAAGGGGATGGCTGACTGTTAATGTGTGGGGTTGAGGTTGACAGATGATTAGAGTTGCAGTGGTTGGTGGTGATATCCTCCGCTGTTGAATACAAAGCATCTGCTGGGGGGATATTTCAGGTCTCATCTTGTAAATGCATGCTTGTGTTTGTCCTGTGCATGCATTACCTTTATTTCATTTTTGTATTTTTTTTTATAGATATGAATATATACATTTGCCAAGTTTGCCTAAATGATAAATAGCAACAGGAAGATGGTTGTGTGTGTGTGTGTGTTTGCGCACATGTGCACACACACGTGTGTGTGTGTGTGCGTGTGCGTGTGTGTTGCGTGCATGTGTGCGTGTGTCTATTGTGTAGTGATTAGTGAATCACGTAGCCACATGCTCTTTGGTTTTATATCTTTTTTTAATTCAAAACAAACTAGTCTTGTTCATCTAGTCTTTGCAATTATCCATTCAATGTTTGCTCGGTGAGCCAGAAAGTGTGTGAGTGTGTATGACTTCCTTTGCCCAACTTCATTTCCTGTTATCTCGGCTCTTGGGATAGGCTGAGATTTCCAGGCTGGATGGATTGGTATATTCCGCGGAGTGCTGTGGGCCTGTTAAAAGTTCTTTATGTGTGTTCTAGTTGCAAACGTCTTATCAAAGCACAATACCGCCAATATGTAGAGGTAATGTAAAAGAAATGTACTCTTCTTATTGATATATAGTCATCTTGTCAAGATCATTATTTCTGTGTTGATCGGAACCTTTTTGTTTTGTTTTTTTGTATAATTTTTTTGCTTTAATTTTTTTATTTTATACAAAAAAATGTTGCCTGATAATCAAATTTCCATCTTCCAGGTAATAGGCTATTCTATTTAGCTAACAAAACATAAATATATTAAAACCATGAATGGTATTAATGTTGATATTATCATTGACATTAATGTCAACGTTAATCTTAATGTACTGTATATACGTATCATTTTGGAAATTGCTATTCTACTGAGGTTTTATTCTTAAACCTCAATACACTATGAAAGATTTATTTACCAGCTGCTGTTGGATAGGTGAACAGTTGCAAAGGCACTCTATTTGTATTTTTCAAATGAAGATACTGTGCAAATGTTCATTTTTAATCACATGAAGTAGCTGTCAAACCAATTTAGAATGCTATAATTCATCCAATACATTTTGCTCGCAAGTTCCCCCAATCGCCACCTTATCTCATTTCCCCCCATTAATTTAGTTTCTCAGTAACCATGCTGGTAATGGCTTTAGGGGGAAGGAAGAAAATCTTGTTTAGTCGGATATTACTTATCTATACTTAAACTAGTCGTCTGAGGAGGGAATGGGCAGCCTCAAGCCACAACGCTGGTAAATACACGTGTTGCGAGACACAGAAGCGCAGAAATATGTAATTACAGTCCAAATTGATGCCCAAGTGGACGGAAAGGGAAATATCCTGTGCAGCCTTTTTTATCAAGCTTGTCTGCCAGAGACCTTACACAGTGTTAAAGCCGTCTAAATGGTCCACACCGACTGGCCCAGTTTCAACGGGGGGAAAGGGGCCAACTAATGCATCGTGTTCTGCATGTTCTCAGACGTACCCCCTCTAAAAACGCCAGCCACGTCTCCCCTCATGTGGCTTGGAGCACGTTCACACTGGCGCTCGCTGCTATAGTCGAGGCCGCAGTCTGTTTGGGGAAAACGTCTCTCTCAGTAGGAAATGAAACATCAACGTTTTCCATCTGGTACAAGCGCACTTTTCCTTTTCATTATTCAGTAAGGAAGCCTTGTGGTCACCGTTCATTAATATGCTAGTATTAGGCAGTCCTGCAGGAGAAGTACTGCCGAACCCTGCACACATTTTTTCCTCTTATGAATTTCTATGACATGATTCTAGCCGTGATTAGTATTTTTTTTTTCTCTGTTGTACCTGCCAAGAAGACAAATTAACCAAGAATAAAAGATGATGCAGTTCATTTCCTGTTGCAAGTTATTGTGTGTTTGAGTCATCGTCTGCTGCCTTGAAGATTAAATTAAAGATTGCATTTGACACACACACACAAGACTTGCCTTTCTAACATAGACAGTCCACACCACAACATGTTTTCTGGTAATTAAATGTATAAGTCCAAATAATAGCACGGCTAAAACAGTGTTCAAGTTCAGGAAATCAGATCAAATTACTGTAATGCTGCCTTTAAAACCAGGAAAAGAACTACGATATCCAAAATCTAAGACGATATCTTGGTCTCAGAACACAATATGGATATTATATTAATATAATGCCTGCAGCCCTCATTTTAACATGATCTGGTGTCTCAATGGAACAAAAACCAAAACATTCAGTTTAAGATGAATGATAACAGATTGCCAACCCCCCCACCCACCACCAGCAACACCACCACACACACACACACACACACACACACACACACACACACACACACACACACACACACTGACTTCCTGGAACAAGGCATGTGGCTCCATTTGGCCGGTGCCGCGGGCCCCTGCGGACACTCCCAGACCTGGCACGAGAAGCTTTGCAGCATCGAGACGTTCTTGCCTTGGTCTCCGAGAGGCCGCACAGCCCCCACCGGCTGTAGCGTCTGGCCCCCGTTTTATTGATGGCTCCCCTTTGGTCCCCGGGTGCCCGTTAATGGATTCCTCCCTTCTGCTCTGAGCCTTCTTGTTTCAAGAAACGTCCAACTGTGGAATACAAAGAGCCAGGACTGGTGATAACTTGTGGGGCAGAGAATGATTCAGAATGGTTTTCTGCAGTTTATTGCCAGTATATCTCTCTCTCTCTCTCTCTCTCTCTCTCTCTCTCTCTCTCTCTCTCTCTCTCTCTCTCTCTCTCTCTCTCTCTCCTCTCTCTCTCTCTCTCTCTCTCTCTCTCTCTCTCTCTCTCTCTCTCTCTCTCTCCCCCCCCCCCTCTCTCCCTAACCTGCAGACGATTCTATTTTAAAATGACTATTTTAATGTGGCTTGGTTCAGATCCATAATGTTAAAGTGGAGTTATAGAAAGCCGGGCTCTCCTAGATTGTTCTGCTCTCCGGGGTTTAATTTTTTACAGTAATGGAGACGGAACAACAGAACAGCGTTTTATTCTATGAGAAAGATTGCCAACGGAGTCTTTGATGTTCACGTTTAATTAATCAGCTTCCAATTCAAACGAAACCAGGCGAGAGCCAGCCGGTGGTGATTTAAAATGAATAAATCTCAGTTAATAATAAATGCTGAATTCGAGGTGGAGAAGATTCACTGGAAAACAAATCGCCGACGATAATTCGACAACTTGGTGAAAAACGGTCACATCTGTTCCCAGAAATGTATCATCATAAATAGAAATAAAAACTTTTTTCTATCTTTCTCTCTCTCGCCAATTAAATCGAGGCAGTGTGTGTGTGTGTGTGTGGGCAGATGTGGATGGTCACAGAGCTGGGAAGCGTGCTGAGAAGAAGAAGAACAAGAAGACGAAGAAGAAGAACAAGAAGAAGAACAAGAAAAAGAACTAGAAGACGAATAAGAAGAAAGAAGAAGAAGAAGAAAGAAGGAAGAAGAAGAAGAAATAAGAAGAAAGAAGAAGAAGAAGAGAAGGAGAAGGAGAAGGAGAAGGAGAAGGAGAAGGAGAAAGAGAAGGAGAAGAAGCAGCTGGAGGACTAACATGGCGTTTGACGTCGTCCAGGCTCAAGGCGGCCCCCCGGTCGTTGTTGTTGCTCCGCTTGTGTTTCTTCTTGGTGCAGCGGCACAGCTTGTATTTGATCACCTGGAACAGACAGGCATGGCGTGTCGTGACCAGAGTACAGAGATAAGACGCTGCTCACGTCAGCCCAGGTTACTTTCCCCCCGCGACGCGTTCAGCACGCCTGGCATCGTGCCTGCGGACCGACGCGTGGTGGGCAACAATGGAACAAGCCCACACACACGGCGGCATCGGTTCAGATGAGATGGATTTCACACTTCTATAAATACGGCGCGGCCAATCTATTATGTGAACGGAGGGCGAATAGGCACACACCCACGCGCACACACACACATTAACTCACACATACACACCCACGCGCGCACACACACATTAACTCACACACACACACATATGCGCAAACACACACATTAACCCACACACACACGCGCAAACACACACATTAACTCACACACACGCGCAAACACACACATTAACTCACACACACACGCGCAAACACACACATAACTCTCACACACACACACACACACCTGAAACATACACTCTCTCTCTCTCTCTCTCTCTCTCTCTCTCTCTCTCTCTCTCTCTCTCTTCTCTCTCTCTCTCTCTCTCTCTCTCTCTTCTCTCTCTCTCTCTCTCTCTCTCTCTCCTCTCTCTCTCTCTCTCTCTCTCTCACACATTAACTCAGATGGGCAGACGAATACTGATTCATCTAAAATATAATGCATCCAAAATGTTAATGGATTTCAGCAGAGATGATGATGTGTGTGCGTATCTGTTTGAGAGAGAGAGAGAGAGAGAGAGAGAGAAGAGAGAGAGAGAGAGAGAGAGAGAGAGAGAGAGAGAGAGAAGAGAGTTGAGCAGCAAGTGGAAGAGAATTTGATAGATGTCAATGGCTGCGTAAGTAAGGCCGGGCGCCAGAAAATGGAGACGTATAGGTAGAAGCAGGGGCGGGGGCAGAGAAGAGTGGAAATTGGTTGACTTTAATCAAGATTCTGTGGACAGACCCAGGCCAGGATAGCAGTGTGTGTGTGTGTGTGTGTGCGCGTGTGCGTGTGTGTGTGTGTGTGTATGTGTGTTTAGGGCTCTGGAAGGCGTGAAAGCTCCTCTCATTACCCTCCCTAAATGAAGCCAGTTCACTGTGTTCTAGCCGGGGGCCCCATTAACAACAACAGGGGAGCCGCTGAGCTCGACGCGCGACCGCCACAGTAACTTTGTAATCAAGTTTCTGTCCACCTTTATTATTTTCTTCATTATTCAACCCCAACACAATTTCCTCAACCTTTAAGTTCGTTCGCCATTTTTCATATTTTGTGCTCTTCTGGGCAAAACTTTGACTGTATTGTTTTCTCACTTTCCAGCACGCTTGCTTGTCTGACTTCTCTATTAATTGGCGTTCCGCATCGCTAATTACTGCCTTGTCTTCCTGCTGTGCATGCGGAAACCTATTTGATGCAGACTTTGGTTAAAATGGAAAAAGAGGCCCCGGTGTGTTTAACTTATCCTCTCTCTTACTCTCTTCTCACACGTTCTCTGCCTCTCTCTGTCTCTGTCTCTCTCTCTTTATGTGTGTCTCTCTCTCTCTCTCTCTCTTTATGTGTCTCTCTGTCTCTGTCTCTCTCTCTTTATGTGTCTCTCTGTCTCGGCCTCTGCCTCTCACTCTTTCTGTGTCTCTCGCTCTCTGTCTTTACATTTGCATTTACATTTAGGGCATTTGGCAGACGATTTTATCCAAAGCGACATACAATAAGGAGGCCTACATTTGTTGACAGAGAGACATCAATATATCGCTGTGGAATAGTTTTCAAGCATTCACAATTGCAAGGTTAAGAGAACAAGTTTCATAATTGGTTTATGCAGACTCCAGGTGAACTCAGAACACTCTCTCTGAACTCTCTTTCTCTGTATCTCTCTCGCTCTGTCTCTCTCTTTCTGTCTCTCTCGCTCTCACTGTCTTTCCCCCTTTCTCCCTATTTCTTTTGCATTCTCTCTGTCTCTCTTTGCCTCTCTCTCTCTCTTTCTGACTGTATCTCTCTCACTCTGTCTCTCTCTCTATGTCTTGCTCTTTAAGTCTCCGTCTCTTGCTCTCTAAGTCTCTCTGTCTCTCTGTCTCTCTCGTTAATAACTGACTGTTGCTCTTCCTCCTCCATCGCCATCGCAGGCTCCCTGTGAGAACCTGCGCACGCCGTCCACGTATCCTGCCAACATGCTACCTCACCACCCTGGCCAGGGCAACTTTGAAGACTTCACATGTTGAGCGCGCCCCCCACCTGGGTTGGGGGGGCTCAGGAACCGCGGGGTGGTGTCGCGTCAACCAAAGCCAAAACCACAAGAAAAATAGAAACTTTAGCCCTCGAACCCGGGAGGGCGAGGCGAACGATACGAGACCACATTCAGAACAGACCGAACGTTTTTATTTCAAAGAACTAAACAAAACAAGAAAAACAAAATTCTAATAAAAAATGAACTTACTTAAGAAAAAAAAAAAAAAAATCAGAGGCTTGAAAGGCGGGAGGACATCGTTGAGACCTGACGACGTAGATATCAGCTGCGTCTCCGAGAACGGCGAGGGAAAGTCGTGTCGCTTTGGCATCGCCACTGCTGAACGCCCGTCTGCGTGGTTGTGAAATACTGCCGATCAGAGAGGGAGAGAGAGGGGGGAGAGAGAGGGGGGAGAGGGAGAGGGGGAGAGAGAGAGAGAGAGAGAGAGACAGAGCGCGAGAGAGAGAAAGCTCGTCAAATCACAGACACCCGTTCTCGATGGCAGACGACAAGTAGTAGTTGTAGTGTACAAGCCGCTCCCACCACAGACGACAGCGGATGAAGAGCCACATGCCTTTATACCCCCAGACTGTCGACACCACCTCCACCACCACCACCACCACCTCCTCCTCCGCCTCTGTTAGGGAGGGGGGGGGGGGGGGGTGTAGAAAAAAATTACAAACGAAACAAAGTCGCTTATTCCATTGTACATCTAGCAAGGTGTGTACCTGTGGCAACTCTGTACGAAGAAGGAGAACGAGAGAAAAAACAAACAGACACACGACCACAAAACATGGCGGACGGACACGGTGTAGTGGACGCCGTGTAGTTCATGAATGTATCTTTGTCGGCGAATACAAGGTTCAGATCAGGGCGTATAAAGGGGTGCCTGACTGTTAATGTGTGGGGTTGAGGTTGACAGATGATTAGAGTTGCAGTGGTTGGTGGTGATATCCTCCGCTGTTGAATACAAAGCATCTGCTGGGGGGATATTTCAGGTCTCATCTTGTAAATGCATGCTTGTGTTTGTCCTGTGCATGCATTACCTTTATTTCATTTTTGTATTTTTTTTTATAGATATGAATATATACATTTGCCAAGTTTGCCTAAATGATAAATAGCAACAGGAAGATGGTTGTGTGTGTGTGTGTGTGTGTTTGCGCACATGTGCACACACGTGTGTGTGTGTGTGTGTGTGTGTGCGTGTGTGTTGCGTGCATGTGTGCGTGTGTCTATTGTGTAGTGATTAGTGAATCACGTAGCCACATGCTCTTTGGTTTTATATCTTTTTTTAATTCAAAACAAACTGAAGCTGAAATCTGTGTTTTCATCTAGTCTTTGCAATTATCCATTCAGTGTTTGCTCGGTGAGCCAGAAAGCGTGTGAGTGTGTATGACTTCCTTTGCCCAACTTCATTTCCTGTTATCTCGGCTCTTGGGATAGGCTGAGATTTCCAGGCTGGATGGATTGGTATATTCCGCGGAGTGCTGTGGGCCTGTTAAAAGTTCTTTATCTGTGTGTTCTAGTTGCAAACGTCTTATCAAAGCACAATACCGCCAATATGTAGAGGTAATGTAAAAGAAATGTACTCTTCTTATTGATATATAGTCATCTTGTCAAGATCATTATTTCTGTGTTGATCGGAACCTTTTTGTTTTGTTTTTTTGTATAATTTTTTTTGCTTTTATTTTTTTATTTTATACAAAAAAATGTTGCCTGATAATCAAATTTCCATCTTCCAGGTAATAGGCTATTCTATTTAGCTAACAAAACATAAATATATTAAAACCATGAATGGTATTAATGTTGATATTATCATTGACATTAATGTCAACGTTAATCTTAATGTACTGTATATACGTATCATTTTGGAAATTGCTATTCTACTGAGGTTTTATTCTTAAACCTCAATACACTATGAAAGATTTATTTACCAGCTGCTGTTGGATAGGTGAACAGTTGCAAAGGCACTCTATTTGTATTTTTCAAATGAAGATACTGTGCAAATGTTCATTTTTAATCACATGAAGTAGCTGTCAAACCAATTTAGAATGCTATAATTCATCCAATACATTTTGCTCGCAAGTTCCCCCAATCGCCACCTTATCTCATTTCCCCCCATTAATTTAGTTTCTCAGTAACCATGCTGGTAATGGCTTTAGGGGGGAAGGAAGAAAATCTTGTTTAGTCGGATATTACTTATCTATACTTAAACTAGTCGTCTGAGGAGGGAATGGGCAGCCTCAAGCCACAACGCTGGTAAATACACATGTTGCGAGACACAGAAGCGCAGAAATATGTAATTATAGTCCAAATTGATGCCCAAGTGGACGGAAAGGGAAATATCCTGTGCAGCCTTTTTATCAAGCTTGTCTGCCAGAGACCTTACACAGTGTTAAAGCCGTCTAAATGGTCCACACAACATCTGCCACTACCGACTGGCCCAGTTTCAACGGGGGGAAAGGGGCCAACTAATGCATCGTGTTCTGCATGTTCTCAGACGTACCCCCTCTAAAAACGCCAGCCACGTCTCCCCTCATGTGGCTTGGAGCACGTTCACACTGGCGCTCGCTGCTATAGTCGAGGCCGCAGTCTGTTTGGGGAAAACGTCTCTCTCAGTAGGAAATGAAACATCAACGTTTTCCATCTGGTACAAGCGCACTTTTCCTTTTCATTATTCAGTAAGGAAGCCTTGTGGTCACCGTTCATTAATATGCTAGTATTAGGCAGTCCTGCAGGAGAAGTACTGCCGAACCCTGCACACATTTTTTCCTCTTATGAATTTCTATGACATGATTCTAGCCGTGATTAGTATTTTTTTTTCTCTGTTGTACCTGCCAAGAAGACAAATTAACCAAGAATAAAAGATGATGCAGTTCATTTCCTGTTGCAAGTTATTGTGTGTTTGAGTCATCGTCTGCTGCCTTGAAGATTAAATTAAAGATTGCATTTGACACACACACACAAGACTTGCCTTTCTAACATAGACAGTCCACACCACAAACATGTTTTCTGGTAATTAAATGTATAAGTCCAAATAATAGCACGGCTAAAACAGTGTTCAAGTTCAGGAAATCAGATCAAATTACTGTAATGCTGCCTTTAAAACCAGGAAAAGAACTACGATATCCAAAATCTAAGACGATATCTTGGTCTCAGAACACAATATGGATATTATATTAATATAATGCCTGCAGCCCTCATTTTAACATGATCTGGTGTCTCAATGGAACAAAAACCAAAACATTCAGTTTAAGATGAATGATAACAGATTGCCAACCCCCCCCCCACCCACCACCAGCAACACCACCACACACACACACACACACACACACACACACACACACACACACACACACACACTGACTTCCTGGAACAAGGCATGTGGCTCCATTTGGCCGGTGCCGCGGGCCCCTGCGGACACTCCCAGACCTGGCACGAGAAGCTTTGCAGCATCGAGACGTTCTTGCCTTGGTCTCCGAGAGGCCGCACAGCCCCCACCGGCTGTAGCGTCTGGCCCCCGTTTTATTGATGGCTCCCCTTTGGTCCCCGGGTGCCCGTTAATGGATTCCTCCCTTCTGCTGCCTCTGAGCCTTCTTGTTTCAAGAAACGTCCAACTGTGGAATACAAAGAGCCAGGACTGGTGATAACTTGTGGGGCAGAGAATGATTCAGAATGGTTTTCTGCAGTTTATTGCCAGTATAACAGTTAGATTAAAGGCATCAAAGGATTAGTAATCGAGAGTTTTGTCCCTGTTTGGGGGCTTTTGGTCATCCACGGGACAATGAGGTACAATCATAATGAGGGTAGCGGGCAGGCATTGTCGTTGACTGAAACGGAATATGTAACTCGCCATTGTTCTCTCCTTGCTCTCACCTTTCTGTTTGACACAGAGACAATCTCCACGGTTTTCTTGAGTTTATTTTCAGTAATTTCAGGCTTCCTGGACCTGGTAGTATAGCAAGTAGTATAATTTCAGTATCATCATCTTTTTCATTTTCATACAATGAATTTTAATTTAAGTCTGATGAAATTAAAGGCTAATATACTGAAACTCATTTGATCTACCTGCAAAAACACATAGAAGACACTTAATATTCTGCTGCACACTTGGTCTTGGTCTGGTGCACACTGGTGTTCCCATGCAATAGGACCCCAATTTCCCTTTGGATGTGTATTCTCATCAGTCAAAACCCCAGGGGGATGAAGGAATATACCAACTCCCCTGCTATGGCTTCAAAAAAGTGGATGATGGTGGTTGTCCACCGTCTCAAAGAGGAGAATGACACACATCCTCACGTATATTTTCCTCTCACGGTGGGATGTCAAAGAAGAGGAGCTATTTTAGTTAATTTTATTAAATGTATCCTGTCACATCAACGCAATTATATAAGTCCACCCGTTTTTCAAGGATGAGGTTTCACCGAAACAGGAGCTTCCTCTGGGCTTGACTTAGCAGCCCTTCTCATTAACAGGACTTAAACAAGTGAGTGCACATTGGTGTCTCGGGGAAGCTGTGTCAGATTCCACACCCCCTGTCACTCTCTGACAGTTGCCCCAATTGCTACAGAATACTTCACCCTTCGCTCTGTGATATTCAGGCTGTCAAACTTGTCGTTACAAGATCAGCCCTAATTGACTGATTTTTCACTGGAGACGTCTGTGCTGTGCAGAGTTTCATGAAGCGTGCAGCAAATGAGATAACAAAATAGCAAACAGTCCACCAGTCATGAGCCTTTCTTTATGGACTGGACATGTGACCGCACCTTGTCCACACAGATTATATATTTCCACTAATTAATTCTAACAAGGTTTATTGATGGCATCAAATTGGACACACACCAAATGTCAAGTGGGGACTGTGCCAGTGCAAACTGGGTTCAAATAATTGATTCTTCTTATTCAACTGGAGTTTTTAGTTTTTTAATAAGCACAAAAATATAGACCATAGTAATAACTAATTATTACAAGAATAATACTTGTGGCAATTTCCCACAACTAAGAAAGAATGTGCCACATAAGCTGTTTTGATAGGCTTGGTCCACACTAGACACTACATTTGTAATGTTAATCAATTTTCCAATTTAAGACAATGTAGCCATTACCAGCCATTACAATATCAATTACAATATAATTACAACATAATTTTGTCCACGCTGCATGCCCGTAACTGTAACATTTAGTCTGTTCCTCCGATATCAAACGGAAGAATGTGTTTGTGGAATTGATGGAATTTGTGGAATTTATTGAATTTGACTTATTTGACTAAAACTGACTGAACTGATTAGGTTCTCTTTGTTCATTGACGATGCTGGCCTGATGGTAACTCTTGTACAAGAAGTTAGAAATGGACAGTTCTGATTCGACTTTAATGGTGGCTGATGCAATGTGTAAGATTTGGCCAACTGTCAAATTAGTCCACCACAAAATAATGCAGCATATCACCACAAATGTGTCACCTGACAATGAATTTGTGCTACGTCAAGTTTTCCTCCTTTAAGTGCTCCGGTAAGTTTGAGTCAGCATTACACTTTCCGGTGTATGTTTGACAGTATGGTCCTGCGCTAGCTGGACTGTCTGCTAACTTATCTGCTAAATATCTCTACAACACAATACATCGACATCTTTGACCTAACATCACAACTCTGTCTGAAGGCTGCTCTCCACTAGGTGAAAAACCGAGTCATTCTAGGGCTGACTGAGTGGGGGGCACTGAGATTGAGATCATTACATTTGACATCAAGAATGACCAATGGGGTTTGAGGTCAAGAACAGCCAATGGGATGTGAGGTCAAAAGGAAGTAAAGGAATGACCTGGGAGATTTGGAACGTTTTTGGAGGGCACGGTTAATGGGACAAAAGAGTCTTGAGGTGTGTACCCCCTCACGTCGCCTAGTGTGCACCACCGACCAAACATAAATGCAAGACTGATCGTGTGTACTGCCTAAATCGGCCCTTTTAAGAGACCATTTCCATTTTAGGCCGCTCCTGGTTAATTTCTGACCAATCAGGGTGTCTCTTCCCTGATTAGTCCAGGAAATTAATCTTGCTTGTCAATCACAGGTGTGTGAATCCAACACTTGTCAATGGTGGAGGAACATAGTGAGGGAAGGAGCAGAGAGGGAGGAAGCGTTTTTCTTTTTTCACCACTTTTAATTTGCCTCTGTCATTAATCACTGTAAAACCTTTTAATCTGTATTGAGCTACATACTGCAAAATAGATCACTTTATAGTAGAAACAAACAAGGGAATTAATGGTTAGGCAAAACAAGACAAGACAAATGTCTAAAAAGCTTCAGAATCTATTTTGACCCCCATGTTAACAGAATCCACTCAGCACTTCCTTTAATATGTACAGCATTATATCACAACTGTGCTTCATGTTTCATTAATCTTATATGTTGTATGTTATATGTAGTATGTGGTATTATTTGGTTATTTGTTATGGGTAATCTATGATTTATGTCTCTTATGTTGTTATGGTTTAAGGGGTATATGTGTTATATGTGATATGTTATGACTTATGTGTACGACGTGTGATTTGTTGTATGAAATGCCACAGCTAAACTGAATCCTGGCCGAAGGGTGTGTGGCGTCTTGACACACCAGCCATCTGTCTTCTATGAGATATTAAGGAACTGCACCGCTATGAGCTATGTGGAGCATGACCAACCGCATGTATATGAATCACTGGAAACATGACTCAATGTGTGGGATTGTCTTGTATCTTACATCGACTGTTTGCTTTTCTCTTCATTTGCTGTCGTGGCCATTTCATACGGTTGCAATGAACGTTCAAAGAAAATACCTCCTTGTCGCTTGCTAAACACACTTTGATAATTGCCTTGATCAATATTGCATGACTTCACACATTACATTATACTAACCTTTTTGGCATTCATTTTAGTTGTATATGTTTGCGTATAGCACAGACATTCGTTTACTTGCTGGGAACACACATGGCAAAGGCTGTTGCCTGACATAGGACGGAGAGACAGCTTTTGTACAATTGTAAGTTATCCCCATGGCAACCAGGATGTGACCTCATTATTGTAATGCTGTGCCATTCCCGCTACTTAACTGATTGCTGCTCTATGAATCAATACATCCTTCAAATAATTCCACATCATAAAACCAACAGGATTGTTGCGTTCACACAATATCTCACAGCACCTTATGAAGAAACAACAAAGCCATTATGAGAAGTACAGCTAGTTGCCTTCTCATATGGTAAATAAAAACGGTTAAGGGATTAACAAGAGACAATAACAACACAATCATTGTTAGCCATTTAGTGTAATATTCAAGGTTGTTGGTCAAATGAACATGAATTGTATAGGCCCTTAAAGCCAGATGCGGTTTTAAGGGTTGAAGTATCAACCGAAACATGACACAAGCTCTTAATACTATTTTTCTTTTAGGATTAGGTTTAGCTAAGCTAATGAATACATTAGAAACCATTCAGCTGGCAGGCTCAATATGACAGTCAAAAGGAAAATGTATTCAATGATAAAAATCCAATTCACGTCTACTGCTGGTTGGGCGCCTAGCCTAATGAGTCGTACCATGAGTAGTAAAGGCCAGAAAAGCTCAGGAGGTTTTTTATTTTTTTATTTCACATGTAATCATTAACTGTGAATCCATACTACTAGAACCGTAAATGTCACTGAAACATGTGTTGCCTCCTCCCAGAATAACAAACGGGTGATTCCTCTGGAATAAAATTCTGTTATTACTGTAGCTGTGAGACTGCATCACTATAAGACGGTGCCCTGCAGAGTCCTGATCTGGAGGGAAAGAACCCGGTCCATCTTTGAAACCTCTAACCTGAGACCAAACGTGCTCCGGGTCTGACTGGTTAGAGGAAGAAGAGAAGAAACCAGAAATTGATAGAAAACGTGCCTCACGTGCACGGTAGTTTTCTTTAGATTCGTCATACATATATTGCATTCGTCAATTTGCTGCAAGACTGACCTTGTGATGAAAGGAATGGCTGAATCAATGCGTTGGTTGTTAAATGCTGTGATGCTGACAACATTTTTAACCTGCTACTGTTAAGTAGTTGAGCATAAAATTGATCTCATTGTTCAAATTGGTTCAACGGCAACAGATGGTCATACAATTTACTTAGCAGCTGAGGACCAGCAGAGTGGTGTCCTTGGGCATGGGATGTGTGGTGAAGCGTGCAATTGACATCCTATATGTCTAGAGGCCAACTGCATCTGTAGCAATGGCAACCCGGGGATGTCAGTTATGTATTGGACTCAAACGACCTGATACCATGTAATATGAGCACTCACCAGAGCATTCACTACTATTCTCTATGCAATCTCTTTGCAAGATAATATGCATTGGTATTTTGTCTACAGTGGTGCGTCGGTGAGAGGATTAAAATCACATGATAAAAATAAACATAGAAATATTTCTGTGTACATTTGGATGTGCATCTTTGCTTTAGGGAGTTATATTACATGTAACATGACAGTCAGTTCAAACAAAGGGGTACAATTGATGTTATTTACTTAGGGTCTTATTATCAATGGATTTATCGCTGCAAGACAAAACCTATTTAAACTAAATAACATAAATTTTACCCTTTGAATTGAGCCCTTCCAAACCATTCTGGCGTTTGAACTCCAGAGAATGTGGAATCCAGAGCCTGGTTTGAAGTAGACTTGTGATGATTTTGATTTTGATGATTAGGCCGACAGCAGCTCTGCAAAACGACACAGTGACCCAACATACATTGTAATGCACGGCCTATCCAGCAGGGGTCGACATTGCATCACGCCTCAGCGTTTAGACTTCCTCTCGCGGTACTTCCACACCCCCGCCGCCACCACCTCTCGCGATACTTCCACACCACCACCACCAACTACCGGCGGCGGCGGATTTCAGGAGATGGCGGCCAGAGGTGGTTTTCAGTCGGCACCGACAGGAGGTGGTGGCGGCGGCGGCGGCGGCGGAGGAGGAGGAGGAATGGGCCCTGGACCGCCGGTACAGGGCGGAGGAGGAGGACCGGGCATGGGTCCCGGGACACCTTCTGGAAGGATGGGACCCTCGTCAGGGGCGCAGAATCACATGTACCGCTCCCCGATGCCCGGGCCTGGATACCCGGTAAGCCGTCCCCGCTGACGCGCCAGAACAAAGCCGCTAGCCGCTCGTCGCTTTGTTAGGCGGCTGGCGGAGTGTCGTGTCAACGTTGACATTATACCCTTTTGTTGTTGTTGTTGTGTCGGACCACGGCGGACATGTGGTCCGAATGCATCCTCGTGTGTGTGCACGACGGGCTGCATGGTGCTCACACACCGCTTTGTTTCTGGGACTTTTAAACGGAGCTACCGCGCTGCTAACACTCGTAGCGTTAGCCGCGTCCATTAGCCTGGCTCAGTTGTACGCTACATAACATAAATAAAATAAATAAATAATATATATATATATATATATATCCCCACACTGCCTCTATTTAAATGTTTTGTAAATAAATATGACAACTATTTTGTGAAGGTATGACTGGCTGGGGTGGGGATGCAACCAACACCAAAGTGCTCCAGTGGAAAATCGCGCCTTGCACTTCATTCAAGCCAATAGTGTTCGCTACTCCTCAGCCACCGCCGCGGCTCCGGAGACGATGCATTAACGTGACCGTTTGACAGCATTTGTGTTTTACTGTCTCTAAATGTAACCGCCCTGTGTTTTACTGTCTCTAAATGTAACCGCCCTGTGCCCTCTCCCAGCATTTCCTTTTTTGATTTTTTTTTAAAATATGGGCATTTGATATCATTTAATCTTGTTTGACCTGTCAACCCATCAGGGCAGGGGTCTGCAAACTCTACTTCATGTGGTACACTATGGACCCTGTTCCCAGATGGTCAGCAGCAGGGTAAACTTCCTGTAGAAGCAGGGTAAAGTCACTTCCTGTTCCTGTAGAAGCAGGGTAAACCAACTTCCTGTAAAAGCAGGGTAAAGTCACTTCCTGTTCCTGTAGAAGCAGGGTAAACCAACTTCCTGTAGAAGCAGGGTAAAGTCACATCCTGTTCCTGTAGAAGCAGGGTAAACTCACATCCTGTTTCAGTAATTTTAAAGTTATGTGGGTTAAGTGTCTGTCCCAGCACAGTCAATGTATATTTGCTTGACCAGTTGGGTCTATTGTGGTATATTCATGTTGTGAGCTACACCTGTGTTTCTCTTGCCGTGACAAGGGTATTATAGAAGCTAATCATTTTAACATACAGCTTATGAAAGAAGGCTTAACTTTGAACATCAATACATGTCTTTTCCTATTCCCCTTTCTGTCCCTTGTTATATAATTTTCCTTTTTTTTCCCCCATTAATTTGTTGAAGTAAATGGATTGCATTTATATAGCGCTTTTATCCAAAGCGCTTTACAGTTGCCTTACATTCACCCATTCATACATCGACGGTGGTGCCAACCATGCAAGGTAACAACCAACATATCAGGAGCAGTTAGGGTTAGGTGGTGTCTTGCTCAGGGACACACAACACATCTGGTACTTCCCATATCAATTTCCAAACCTACATACTTGGCAAATATAAATTAAATGCATGTTGTAAATCTAAAACGTCCTGTAGATAGGTTGGAATAGCTTTTAAAAGTCTGT
The DNA here is from genome assembly GCA_002895965.2 of Coryphaenoides rupestris. Lineage (NCBI taxonomy): Eukaryota > Metazoa > Chordata > Actinopteri > Gadiformes > Macrouridae > Coryphaenoides > Coryphaenoides rupestris. The sequence goes on along the minus strand of PIJE02000389.1, from coordinate 222,962 downwards.
ATTGGTCATTAGCCTTTTACAAGGCCATGCGGCTTTGCTCCTACTATGCACAAATACATTTCCTGTGAAAGGATGCTCCATTTTCTCCCCGCCTCCCCCACCCATCACCAGTATCCTTGACAGCTTCCACACATGCTCAGGCTTTCACGGTGTTATAAAGAACGCTTCATGCACTGAATACAGCAGAACTCTTGGGGTCTGTTTGTTGAAAACCAAGGTTGCAGTGATGAATGGTGATAATGGTGTGTGGAATTTTATTTTCCACCCACACAGTTTGATCCTCGTCCTATTGGAATCCCCCCCCCCCCCTTCTTGCACACTGTTGTCTTGAAAGACTTGATTTGCCTCTCCCAGATGATTCAGTTTTTTATGCATGATTGTGGTTGCACTTAAATTAATGGCTCATGTGTAGTTTTCCACATTTGAAATAAATGGATGCTCATAAAATGTAATATGGTAGGTGAATCGAAAAATTATATAATAAAATGATTTGATATGTTCGGTAATGGATAGACTATCAGCCACTGGGAATGTATGTGAGCAATAAGCAACCAAAAGCTAATACTATCCTCATCTGAAGTCATAATTTACTTTAACCTAAATTCTCTAAGAGAAGCGCTTACGGGACACAGGTGCACCGCTTCTGGGTTAAATATCCAGCGAAGGAGATGCAGGGCAGATTGTATCTCGCTCTGCCTGGCTCCACCCGAGTCTGTTAACGGAGGGAGGGAGGGAGGGAGGGCTGTGCCACTGCTAGGGCTGGAGAGCGCTTGACAATCATAGGACTCGTGGTGCTGAAAAGAGTGGAATGAAAGAGGGGAGAGGCGGCTTGTCCCTCATCCGCACACATGCAGTCTAATACCCGGAGCCGCCTGTTTGAGTTCTTATCACATGGCTTGGTGAGTTGCCGGGAGATTTGGTCTTTTTGCATTTGGCAGAATCGCTGTGCAGAGTTGCGTTGATGCGTTTAATGCTTGCAATTTGCTATAAACTCTAGGGTAAACGTACGTTTTATAGTAAATAAATAAATACATTGTATTTAGAAAATAGTAGCTTTTAAGAGGCATGTCACCTCACTGTTGGTGAATGAAGAATGTTATTTGCCTTTTTTCCAAAGATTAAGATGGTTGGTTTGAGCCAATGCCTGTAGCGTACTTACTGTTCAGTTTGTTTCCAAGTTTACACTAAATGCATGATGTGATATTCTTTTTTTTTAATTATTTTTGTCTTATGTCTATCTTGCATGTCTCAAATGTGCACGCTCGCCACCTCTATTGAATTTACATATGATTTGCATACGATTTTAATGGGCCACATTGTGAAGAGATGTGTGAAAATAAAAAACACTGAAGAGTTTCAATTTATTTCATTTGTCCTTGGAAAATGAATTGTTGCTTCACTGAATTGGAATCCTGGGCTTTTAGCATTCGTTTTCTCCCTGACCCATATTCTTGTACAATTATTTAGGTGCCTCCTCATCGTAACGTGAAAATGTATGCCCCATCCAGTACCATAAGTGCAAGAAGCAAGTTACATTTTTAATTAAATTATTTTTCTGTTGGTTGCAAATGTCTCACACACCGTACACTGCAATTTTGGCTTAAGGGGTAGGTGGTCACCTTGGTTTATGTAGAACCAGCCAAAGTATTCCCATCACTATGACAATAAAACCTTGCAGGATTCATTTGCAGGTGCTGGTGTTGGCGCTGTGAAACTCACTCTTGGTAATTTAACTGTGGTACTTTAAGGGCTGTTCTTGACCAACTCTGTCGGTCAGTGGCGAGCTTTAACCCTCTGGTTTCTTCCCCACCCCCACAGAGACCCGGTATGCCCCCATCCAGTCGGATGACTCCGCAGGGCCCTGCCATGGGGCCCCCGGGATACGGGAACAGTCCCGTGTCGCGGCCCGGCATGCCAGGCGGCATGGACCCATCTCGGAAGCGGCCGGCTCCCCAGCAGATTCAACAGGTGCAGCAGCAGAACCGCAACCAGCAGTAAGTACGACCCGGGGTTGCGATCCGTCCAGCCCCGCAGTCCTGCGGGTTTGGCATTCAAGCTAATGAATAAACATGTAACATTACGTTTTGTTATACCTTTTTGACTTGTCATTTATTCACCATGTTTATTAATAATTAACTGGGATAGTAACTGAAAGCCTGCCGGTCTTGCTTCTGGCTAACCTCATTTAACCAGAACAATGTCTTTATCTTGTTTTTACACAGCACCAAGAAGAAGAAGATGGCTGATAAAATTCTACCTCAAAGGGTGTGTATGAACTCGATTGAAAAGGGGAACTCTCATTGAGCTGTCGTTTTGAATTGACGTGTTATTTCACGCGGGTACATTCTATAGTTTATTTGGTCCTTTATGAAGGCCTGCTAGTGAGGCTCTGGGTAATTGGATTTGAAGTGCTTGCTTGATTTCTACGGTCTCTGAAATGATCTGTCTTCAATCAAGACGCTAGTGCCATGACCCCCCGGCACCTTCAGCTTCTTATGAATGTAGCCGCGTCTTCTGTTCTTGCATCTACTGTGCCACGCTTCAGATACCGACCACCTAAAAAATCACAGTATTGCACAGATGCTTAATTGAAGCAGTATGAAGCACCATTTTTCTAATTAATTTAATGATAATGGTATCCCTGGGTCCACTAATGTCCTCCTGTTTGTGTGTGTGTGTCTGTGTGTGTTCATTCTTAGATCCGAGAGCTGGTGCCAGAGTCTCAGGCTTACATGGATCTGCTGGCCTTCGAGAGGAAACTGGACCAGACCATCATGCGCAAGAGGCTAGACATCCAGGAGGCGCTCAAGAGACCCATTAAGGTATAACGTTCAAATGACCTATAGACGTACAGTTCCAGCGACGCCCCTCTTGCATATCAACACATACCAAAACCTAGTGCAGAATGCTTCATTTTTCTATTAATGGTACTTTATTAATGAAGTTATTTGGATGGTTTTGCTTCTTATTTTGATGCCCGCTTAAATTGCTACCCTCTTTTAATTTAATGGACATTAATATCCCCAATACAACAGAAATGTTGAATACTAACGGGTCACCCCTCTGCCTTTTTAGCAGTTCCTAATCTGTTTGCTACAAATCCAATATAAAAAAAGGTCAAAACAATAGGGAAGTTCAAGATTAACACGAAAGGCATTTCTACAGAGTAGGGATGTAACGGTTAGCAATTTAATGATAAACCGTGGTGAAATTGAAGACTGTTAGTAGAACAGTGTCAAATTGTAATTATCATAAAAACGGTCACGGTTTAACCGTGGTTGATTACTGCGCTAAAACTGACAAAGTACTGCCCAGCATCAACCAAAGTAAGCGACAGTCTCCCAGACGCAGGTGCGCAGGCGCAGCATGCAACGTGGGTTTGTTTACAATGTCATTATCTGACAACATGGCGGAAGGTGGAGACAGCGCTCCGGATATTTTGTATCAATCTAAGAGGACTAAATCTGAAGTGTGGGTGCATTTTGACGCCCTTTATTGAAGGTTGAACTCCGAAGCTGTGCACACACTGCGGTGCTGAGCTCAGCTTCTAGTTACTCCGGAGGCGCATCGTTGAAATGTCAATCAATTCAGTCCATTTCACGGTAAAACGGTGATCCACCTGATTCTTAACTGCGTCTTAACACTCTTTGCCAAGTTTCAGCGAACGGCTGCTCACTTACCCAAAGTAATCTGTAGGCGAATCAATAAAATGAATGAAGAAAAAAAGAAGCCGCATTCATTATTATTATTCATCGTTATCATGCCTCTTGCTTTATTCACTAGATTATGTGATTGACGTTAGCCTAATAGCGTTCAACTTTCTTTTCAGCAAAAGAGAAAGCTCCGCATCTTCATATCCAACACATTCAACCCTGCCAAGCCTGATGCCGAGGACGGGGAGGGCACCGTGGCCTCTTGGGAACTGCGCGTCGAAGGCCGACTGCTAGAAGACGTGAGACTTTCTCTTATTTTCCCCCCTTGATCTGAACAATCCACACGTAAAACACTTATTTTGCACACGGCAACAACATCAAAACCAAAACGAGGCTCCCACAATATCCAAGGTTCTGGTGGGGATGCCTCATGCCAACATACACCGTACCAGAAATGACTTGTGATTTTTTTTTTTTTATTCTCCAGACGGCTGTATCCAAGTATGAAGCGACCAAGCAGAAGAGAAAGTTCTCCTCCTTCTTCAAGTCTCTGGTGATCGAGTTGGACAAGGACCTGTATGGTCCCGATAACCACCTGGTTGAGGTAACAACACCTTAATTTCATGACTGTATTGCCAAGGGTTATGCCACCAGGTGTGAGCATGATAAGCCATTACAAGCGGTTTCGAAATAGGCATTGTGACGAAGTGTCCACCTTGATTTATGATGAGCAGATCAGTCTAGTAGCCTATCCAGTGGACTGCACCAACTGGTAAACTGATCTAGTCAGCATACATCTAATGGGGCCCTTTTTAATTAATTTCCCATCCATGGTACACCCATCTGTATTTAATTGTTCTCAGTGAGTCATACTTGTTCAGTCCCCAGTAAGGTAATTACTGTGTGTTTTTTGTAGTGGCACAGGACAGCCACCACCCAGGAGACGGATGGCTTCCAGGTGAAGAGACCAGGTGACGTGGGCGTCCGCTGCACCGTCCTCCTCATGCTGGACTACCAGGTGATTCACCCAGGATCCTTAGAGATACAATTGTATCATGTATAATAGGGGTGTGGCGTCGGGAACATGGTAGGGCTGGCCCAAATCAGTTCAAGCTTTGAATATTTTTTTTAGGTTTTCGGAACAAATGCTTTAATATTCTGAGAGGGGGGGGGGAAGTAAATTCATATCGCATTATCCTTAGTCGGCGACACTCAGGGACGTTTTATTAACGGTTTGTCTGGCGAACGGGAAGGCTGCTGGTTCCGGACTCTCTCTCTCGGGTCCCCCTTAGACCCCCAAGTGTCGTGTCTCTGAGCAAGACGCCTAACCATAACTGCTCCCGAAGAGCTGTCTGTTGTTTGCATGGCTGACACCACCGTTGGTGTATGAATATGTGAATGTGTCGGCAATACTGTATTGTAAAGCGCTTTGGATAAAAGCGTTATATAAATGCAGTACATTTATCTTAACCACTTCTGCAGAATCGTGTGGTTTTTTTCATGTCTACAGTGTTAATTTACTAACGCAGACATCGAAACTACAAAAAAGTAAATAAATAAATAATAACTTCATTTACATAGCACCTTTTAAAAAGTTTACAAAGTGACAAACTAAGCAAAAACAGGTTGCTCAGAAGAAAATATAACAGATAACGTGGGATTGCTGCTGATTCCATCGGGCCGAGGACGGCTTGGTTACGGCAGAGCTTCAATTTGGCCTAAAAGTTTCCAAAGTCGCTCAAATGAGTTTGCGATGCAGGACTAGCGCTATTTCCCCCTAGAGGAATCACACAGGCGCTATATTATGGGTGACGGAACGCCATAGAAGGAAAGAAATGTGACTACCTGTTCTATTCATGTTTATGAAATTTCCTTGGGTGGCATCCTGGAAAGGGTTCCATCCAGGGACTCGATAGTTCTACTGGGGGACTTCAACGCACACGTGGGCAATGATGGAGAAACCTAGAGGGGAGTGATTGAGATGCCCGATCTGAACCAGAGTGGTGTTTTGTTATCAGACTTCTGTGCTTGTCATGGACTGGCCATAACAAACACCATGTTCGAACATAAGGTGGTCCACAAGTGTACCTGGTACCGGACCACCTTAGGCCAAAGGTCGCTGATCGACTTTGTAATCGTATCAGCAGATCTGCGGCCGCATGTTTTGGACACTCGGATGAAGAGCGGAGCAGAGCTGTCAACTGATCACCACCTGGTGGTGAGTTGGATCAGATGGCGCGGGAGGCTGCCAGACAGACCTGGTAAACCCAAACGTGTAGTGAGGGTGAACTGGGAACGTCTGGTGGAAGCCCCTGTCCGTAGGGTCTTTAACTCCCACCTCCGGGAGAACTTCTCGTGCATCCCGGGGGAGGTTGGGGACATGGAGCGTGAGTGGCCCATGTTCAGAGCCTCCATTGTGGAGGCTGCAGCTCGGAGCTGTGGTCAAAAGGCTGTCGGTGCCTGTCATGGCGGCAACCCAAGAACCCGTTGGTGGACACCAACGGTGAAGGAAGCTGGCTGAAGAAGGCTGAAGAAGGAGGCCTTTCGGGCCTGGTTGGCCCAGGGGTCTCCTGAAACAGCAGACTGTTACCGGAGGCCCAAAAGGACTGCCGCTTCAGCAGTTGCTGAAGCTAAATCCCAGGTGTGGGAGGAGTTCGGTGAGACCATGAAGAAGGACTTTTGGTTGGCCTCTAGGAAGTTCTGGCAAACTGTCCGGCGTCTCAGGAAGGGAAAGCAGGGCTTGGCTCAGGCTGTGCTCAGTCGGGGAGGAGAACTGCTGACCCAGACTGGGGATATTGTCGGGCGGTGGAAAGAACACTTTGAGGAACTCCTGAACCTGACCAGTACGTCCTCTGTGGAAGAGGCTGAGTCTGAAGACTCAGGGAAGCCTCACCTATATCCTTGGTCGAGGTCACTGAAGGCTCTGGACATTGTCGGGCTGTCGTGGCTGACACGCGTCGTCAATGTCGCGTGGAGGTCGGGGACAGTACCTGTGGAATGGCAGACCGGGGTGGTGGTCCCCATTTTCAAAAAAGGGGACCGGAGGGTGTGCTCCAATTATCGAGGTATCACACTGCTCAGCCTCCCCAGGAAAGTGTATTCCAGGGTGCTGGAACGGAGGCGCCGGCCGATTGTCGAACCTCAGCTTAAGGAGGAACAATGTGGATTCCGTCCTGGCCGTGGAACAGTGGACCAGCTCTTTACCCTCGCTGGGTTGTTGGGGGGAGCATGGGAGTTTGCCCATCCAGTCTACATGTGCTTTGTGGACTTGGAGAAGGCTTATGACCGTGTCCCCCGGGGAATCCTGTGGGGGGTACTACGGGAGTATGGGGTACCGGGGCCGTTGGTACGTGCCATTCGGTCCTTGTACGAACAAAGTGCGAGCTGCGTCTGTATTCTCGGCACAAAGTCAAGCACGTTCTCAGTGGGGTGTTGACTCGCCAAGGTTGTCCCTTGTCACCGATTCTGTTTGTGATCTTCATGGACAGAATCTCAAGGCGCAAGCGAGGTGAGGAGAGTGTCCGGTTTGGGGACCTCAGAATTGCATCTCTGCTCTTTGCAGATGATGTGGTTCTGTGGCTACATCAGACCGTGACCTCCAGCATGCACTGGGCGGTTTGCAGCCGAGTGTGAAGCGGTCGGATGAGAGTCAGCACCTCCAAGTCTGAGGCCATGGTTCTCTGCTGGAAAACGGTGTTCCCTCCGGGTTGGGAATGAGCCTCAAGTGAAGGAGTTCAAGTATCTCAGGGTCTTGTTCACGAGTGAGGGCAAAATGGAGCGGGAGATGGACAGACGGATTGGTGCAGCGTCTGCAGTGATGCGGGCGCTGTACCGGTCCGTTGTGGTGAAGAGGGAGCTGAGCCGGAAGGCGAAGCTCTCGACTTACAGGTCCATCTACGTTCCAACCCTCACCTATGGTCACGAGCTTTGGGTAGTGACCGAAAGAATGAGATTGCGGATACAAGCGGCCGAAATGAGTTTCCTCCGCAGGGTGACTGGGCTCAGCCTTAGAGATGGGGTGAGGAGCTCAGACATCCGGAGGGAGCTCGGAGTAGAGCCGCTGCTCCTCCGCATCGAAAAGAGTCAGCTGAGGTGGTTCGGGCATCTGATTAGGATGCCCCCAGGGCCTTCCCCAGGTTTTCCGGGCACGTCCAACTGGGAGGAGACCCCGGGGCAGACCCAGAAGGAGAGTGTGGCTGGGGAGAAGGAAGCCTGGGGGGCCCTGCTTAGCTGGCTGCCACCGCGACCCGGCTAAGCGGACGAGAATGGATGGATGGATAGTTTAACTATTTGGCACAAAAACATTTGTCAGCAGTCTTTGCTGCTCTGTTCTGTCTCTCTGCAATTACCCTTGTCTCTTTTGGAAGGTCAGTGGAAAATGTAAAAAAATAAAAGGTGCCTGTTTGAACTGTAAACAAGGCCAGGTGTAGGCTGCCGGAGGCAGTGCTGTGTTGAAACTGGCTCTGCCAGTACCGAGCCGTCCCTTCTTGAATATTTGTCATGTGTGTCAAATTCACAGCCACTGTATGCGTTGTGCTCGCACACTCCAATTCATTACTGCTGAAGTATGTTTCCTCATGTAGCTTCCCTGTGTTCCCCCCTGCAGCCCCCACAGTTTAAGCTGGACCCCAGGCTGGCTCGCATGCTGGGGATCCACACCCAGACCCGGCCCGTCATCATCCAGGCCCTCTGGCAGTACGTGAAGACCCACAAGCTCCAGGACCCCCACGAGCGCGAGTTCATCAACTGTGACAAGTACCTGCAGCAGGTCCGCAGGAGTAGCCTCCATATTGGTTGTTGTGTATTATCACAATAAGTATGGGGAATTTTACATGGTATCGATAAATATCACGATATGCTTATGAATTCAAAACACCATTCTAAATAGTCCTAACGGAGGGTTATGACATTAAAGTATATGAAAGTTAAAATATGGTATCGGACAAAAAAAATAGCCTTCCTTTCTCACTGACATTTCCCACCTCATATTTGATCATTTTAAGGGAATATCTTGAATGAATGACAATTCATTTATAATATAAAACACTTATCATGATAAGTCTTATTGCCCAGCCCTACTTGATATGAAGGGCAATAAAGGCAGATGGGTAGTTTGTAGTCGACTGCACATCTCGAACACGCGTCTGCCGAAGCAGGATGAAGAATGTATGATTCACCAGAATGGATTGTCATTCCTTGTGGTTTTTTTTACATTTGTTCCAGAAATGTCCATTTAAATCATACACTGAAATGCTTCACATTGTGCCTCCAGTCATTGCTGGCTGCTTGGTGTGCTTTTGGTGTGACACACAGTATTTTACTCAGGCTGTTTCTTGTTAATGGCTGGTTCTTTTTTACTCATTAGCGTTTTATTGCCATGACCCTAATATTGTCATATCGCAGTTGTTTTGAAATCTGGTTTCTGTATCTTGTTTTGTCTTGCAGATCTTTGAGACTCAGCGTATGAAGTTCTCTGAGATCCCACAGCGCCTGCATGCCCTCCTGATGCCCCCAGAGCCAATCATCATCAACCATGTCATCAGGTGACTACTACCACGTTTCTGTTGGACGCGGTGGACGTGAAGAGCGGGAATACACTTTCAGAAGGGCTTTAGTTCTTTTTATGTTCTAAACACTGTTCAAATCACTTGAATCACCGGCATATTTAACGTCTTCAATGGAACTGTAAATATTGTACTCCTATATCATCTGCCCATTACCTTTTGACGCCATACATTTTCAAACATACTTTGAAATTAAATGACCGCAGCCTTGTACATGTCTCCAAAGCACTGTTGCTGTTTGAACACCTTTTTCATTATTTGCATTTGTGATGCTGAATGGAAAATTCTTCTTCTTAAGGGTGTTTCAGACCCGTAGGAAATATGTTTACATAAAACTTTGCAGGCACACGGCCACTAGGAGAGGATAACTATAGCAACCAGTCAACCAGTGTTGCTGCCAGAACAGGAATCTGTTCGCATTCTGCATTTTGACCTCATTTCACGCTTGCAATCAAATTAAAAGTACTTGGAATTTAACGTGGCATTTTGAAAGCATTTGTAAAGGCTAGAGATGTCGAATGGCATGAATGAAAAGTTTTTTATTACGGCCGCCTAACCACCGGGGTGACAACAAAAACAGCCATTAGTGGTTTGTGTGGTTGTTAGTTTAGAAGGCCACCCGGCCCCCGTGCTGTCAGAGGACTCTGGGGTCAAGGCAGTGAGTGGGTGCATTAGCAGTAAAGTGATGTTCTGAAACAAGTGTTGCTGGCCAAACTCCATTCCATGCTCACCTTATTAATGTTGAGTGCAGACGATTTGTAGCTTGATTGTGTTTCTCTACCGTCCTAAAACCTGACAACACAGTTCTGGCATTTGAACATTTCGTTTTTTTGGTTGTTTTTTTGCCTCCCAGCGTGGACCCCAATGACCAAAAGAAGACCGCCTGCTATGACATTGATGTGGAGGTGGACGACACACTGAAGACTCAGATGAACTCCTTCCTGCTGTCTACCGCCAGCCAGCAAGAGATTGCAGGCCTGGACAACAAGGTGCATAACCAGCAGCAGTCCAAGAGCCTTCCCTCTGCACGTCCAGCTGTCATGCATTAGCTTACTGCTCTGCATCGGCAGGATTTGGTCGCCTCCAGCTCGTCTTCAAGTCTCACCGCAACATATGATGAGGCGTTTTTGTTTTTCATTCAGCTTTTATTTTTATATATCGCTGCCCTCCAATGCAGTGGTGCGTTGAGCAGCACCGCGGCGATGGTGTGCAGATTGTGTCGAGCCGTTAAGAGGCCAGATACTTGGCCAGCGCAGTCGCTGTAGCACCAATAACCCTCAACGTCGTTCCCGTCAGTGGTCTGTGGCAAAAAGAAAGCCCTGAGACCCACACCCGTACTCTGAGGTAATGTCAACAGCCGATTTCTCCAAGCCCATCATGTCCCAATTATCTGCACCCTCGTTCGCTCTCCATTTTTGCGCGCATGATGATAAAATTGCACCCAATCGTGAAGTCGACCATCAGTGTCACATTGACCCCGGGCCGAGAGCGCTCTGTAATCACATTGGTAGGGCTTGCTGCCCCGTCTCAGTCAGAGACTCCTCTGTGTAGTCTCTGTTCCTGGACAGGGAAAAGGGATCCCGGTGGATCACTTGATACATTTGTACACGTAGCGACGCTAACCACACACATAAGGTGGTACAACCCTAATCGCCGCATTTCCATGTGACATTAATCACACGGTGTTCACCTGCCCCCTCAACGTCTCCTCTCCCCTCCTCAGATCCACGAGACCATCGAGACCATCAACCAGCTGAAGACCCAGCGGGAGTTCATGCTCAGCTTCGCCAGAGACCCGCAGGGCTTCATCAACGACTGGCTGCAGTCGCAGTGCAGGGACCTCAAGGTGAGTCCCAGGGGCTCACGCTGTCACCGCTCTACGGTCACAAAGTGATCAACAGGGATAACGACGAGGGACGGGGAATAAACGGCAATTCACTTTGAGTACAGTTGAAAGAGTTTTTCCAACAGAAAAACGTAGAAGGTACTTTATCATAGAAAGGCCATACTACACTGTGTTCCAAATTATTATGCATATGCTGTTTTACCGTTTTTCCTTAAATCTTTTTTTTTTTATCCTCAACAATTATATTATAATCAGGATTTTATTAAACAAAACTTCAGATGATAACAGTATATTGTTTTTCTCTAAATAAATGCTATTTCCATCAAAAACATCTTCACAGGTCAAGTTACATGTTAACATAGGAGCCCTTCTTGGATATCACCTTCACAACTCTCCCATCCATTGAACTTGTGAGTCCATGTATAGTTTCTGCCTGGATTTCATTTGCGTATGCCAGAATTGCCTCCCAGAGCTGCTGTTTTGAGGTATACTGCCGCCCACCCTCATAGATCTTCCTTTTAAGGATGCTCCACAGGTTCTCAATAGGGTTGAGGTAAAGGGGATGATGGTGGCCACACCATAATTTTGTCTCCCTTTATGCCCATAGCAGCCAAGTACTCAATGGTATTTTTTGCAGCATGGTGCATTGTCTTGCATGAAAATGATTTTACTCCGGAAGGCACGGTTCTTCTTTTTATACCATGGCAGGAAATGATCAGTTATGAACTCCACATATTTTGCAGAGGTCATTTTGACACCTTCGGGCACCCTAAAGGGGCCTACCAGCTCACTCCCCATTATTCCAGCCCAAAACATCACTCCACCACCTCCTTGCTGACGCCGCAGCCTTGTTGGGACATGGTGGCCATCCACCAGCCATCCAGAACTCCATCCATCTGGACCCGGCATTCATCAGTGAATAAAACTGTTTGAAAATTGGTCTTCATGTATTTCTGAGCCCACTGCAAACGTTTCTCCTTGTGAGCATTGGTTAGGGGTGGCCGAAATACAGCTTTATGCACAACGGCAAGCCTCTGAAGGACCCTGCATCGAGAGGTTCTTGGGACTCCAGAGGCACCAGCAGCTTCAAATACCTGTTTGCTGCTCAGCAGTGGCTTTTTAACAGCTGCTCTCTTAATACGATGTATTTGCTTGACAGAAATCTTCCTCAATACACCTTTATCTGAACAAACCCGTCTGCGCTCTGAATCACACACATATCTTTTCACAGTACGATGATCTCTTACGTTTTTGTGACATTTCCAGTGTTTTCATACCTTTTGCAAGGCATTGCAATATTTCACGCTTTTCATCTGCTGAAAAATGTTTCTCCCCATATTGCATGAAACCTGTGACTTGCTTAATAATGTGGAACAACCTCCTTAAGTAGTTTCCCTTTAATTAGGCTCACCTGCCAAATTAATTATCAAACCTGTCTGAAATTGATGTCAGTGTTTTAAACAGACAGAAGAAACAACACAATCGAAACGTTTAATTGAAAAACAAAAAACAAATGTTTATTTAACTGAAATCCTAATAATTTGGAACACAGTGTAATCTTGTCATGGTGACATTTCAGTCTGTGTTCTTCCTCAAAATGATGCAAGCTCACTTTGTTACCAAATGCACTGATGATGCATTTTGGCTTATTCAGAACATGAGCGTATTTAGCAGTTCTCAACGGAGAAGAGATGTCCCCTCTTTTTCTTTACTTGTAAAAAATGTTTTTACCATTTATGAAGAAGACATCCGCCATTGAAATGTTCAACCAGTTTAGAGATGGCGCCACTGAAGGTTACGGTAGTGGGACCAGCCTAGCGGTTGTGTCTATAACCGTTATTATATTACGTCTTCCCCCTCCCCATCTCCTATCAGACCATGACGGATGTGGTGGGCAACCCAGAGGAAGAGCGACGGGCTGAGTTCTACTTCCAGCCTTGGGCCCAGGAAGCCGTGTGCCGCTACTTCTACTCCAAGGTAACCCGCCACCACAGCACTCCCCCTCCTCCTCTCGCCTCCTTACCCTCCTTCACACACACAGGAAATTCAATTAAAGTTATTTTCTAATGGCGTCTTGCTTGACTCTGGTCTCTGTGTGTGTAAATGTGTTGCAGGTCCAGCAGAGGAGACAGGAGCTGGAGCAGGCGCTGGGCATCAGGAACACCTAGGCGCGTGTTGGTCTCATGTTTGTCCGCCATCTTGGCCACGCGATATGAAAAGAAACATTGTCGTGCTTTCAGAGGTGTGTGAATGTGCGTGCGTGTGTGTATGTATGGGGGGGGAGATATCCGGTGGTTATTTGGTATGTTTGAATGGAAAAGCAGGTTTTACTTTTTAGGGATTCAAACCTAGAAAGAAAATGGACCTCAGGACTGATTTTTGTCATTGTTTATTTGTTTTTGTTTCCATCAACTCCACCCAGTGATGTAATTTCTATTGATTTGGCCTGAGCCTGTCCTGGAAGCATTCCTTTGACATTGTAACAGGCTGTGTCCGTGTGTCAAGACAACTTTGTACCCCACCCGTCCCCCACACACACCAGGTATAGCCGGGCGCCATGAATGACTTGTGTGGTTCCCGTTGTTGTGTGGTTCCCAACGCCTCAGAACTGCTGGCTCCCCATGCAGCAGTAGTGGTAGCGGTGGTGGTGAGCGCCTTTGTGATTGATTGATGCTACGACACGATCAGAACGTCACCCGCCATGACTTATTAACTGGTTTGTGTAGACGGTAAATGTGCCTGTCCTTTTCTTTGTTTGTTTTTTTATCATCGCCTACTTTAACTTCTAATGCTTAACTGCTTCCGTGAAAGGTGGTTTTTGTATTGGACATGAAAGTTTATTTAGTTTTTTCCTTCTTGGCTTTTTTTTCTTTTATATTGACTATATTAAATGTATTGTTAGCTAGTACACAATTATCCAACAAATTAGCTAGTAAATCTAGGCTTGTTTTGTTAAATGCAAAGCAGGAAAAAAAAAAGATGATGTTAAGTAAACTTGTTCTAGGGTTTTTTCCAGCTGAAACATTCTTGTATCATTTAGTACTGAAGCGCCCAGATGGATATCAGTGAATCGTCTGCTTTTTAAAAATGTACTTTTTAAACGGAGCAGAGAGAAGCCATATAAAACCAGAGCTAGCTCGTCCCATGGGCCACTGATCCTGCCTAGCCTCTCTAATTAATTTTCTGTTGCGTTTTAATATATCCGTGACAGACATTTTTGTTGTTGCGTTGTCATCGTGTGCAACTTTGTTTGCATCACTAAAGCTTGGTCTCTGGGCCTGACCAGCCGGGTCCTGTTTATCTTCAGAGTTGTCAGAATACACTAATGTAGTTTATGGGGTGGAGGGGGGGGGGGGGATGGATATTAGGAATGGGGCTACCGTTGGAGCTGAAATTATCACAGCCAGGAATCGGGACTGATTATTTGGAAACGTAGATATTTTCATGGACCAAGCCTATTTTTCTGTATGTTATCTTATGTTATAATAAAGGATATGTGAAAGTAATGTGTTGGTGTTTTGTCATTCACTTGCTGCCCAATATTGCTTGATTGTTATTACACTTGCCTTCACTCACCAATGTATTTACTTTGCTTGAGGTCCCCGCTCTACTGGTTTTACCTTCCACCTGGGCGTGTGCCATTGAACCTGGGGCCCCGGGGCCACCAGGACAAATAAGCCGATGGGGGCGGGGCGGCACCTCAGCCGTCACAGTATAAATACGGGCCGTCGCCGCGTCTGGCGGAGTTGCGGCGCCGGCACGGAGCGAGTCCCCCCCCTCCCCGTCACACAACACGGTAATGGCACCTAAGAAGGTCTGCATCATTGGCTCCGGGAACTGGTGAGCATTTTTGTGTCCATGTCTCCTTCGTTATTGTGTCTCTCTGGGACCCTTGTTCTTCGTTTACTTGCGTGTATTAACGTGGGCTCGTTGTCTTTCACGGGTGTTTCTGTGTGTGGCTCGTCCACCTGTCCGCTTCTCCACTACCGCGCGTAAAGTTACGGGCTCGGCTCATCCAAGCGACGTCACACCTCACCTCACATCGTGGGGTCCTCATCTATGGGAGACTCACTATGGGATCATTGCTTGAACGCATTGTCACGCTGTCCTCCTCTGCGTCTGGTGGGTGACTGGGGGGGGGGGGGGACTACTTCTTCCATTCATCCGCGTCACGCCAGGTGGATACGCGGTATCGGGGCGCCCATTGTGGTGCCCTACGGTTGTGTGTGTGAACAGGTGCGGGTTTGCGTGCGTGTGTTCAGCTTCAGTCTTCCAGTGCAGTGTTTCTTCTACCCGTGTGACTGTCCTCGGGGACTCGATAGCATAACGTTGTTGTTGTTGTTGTTGTTGTTGACGGCACTGTTGTCCATCAAGGGGCTCCGCCATCGCTAAGATCGTGGGGGCGAACGCGGCGCAGTATGACCGCTTCGACACGACGGTGAACATGTGGGTGTTCGAGGAGGTGATCGGGGGCCGAAAGCTCACCGACGTCATCAACACGGACCACGAAAACGTCAAGTACCTGCCCGGTCACAAGCTGCCCCCCAACGTGGTGAGCGTTCAGTCCTACACGCTCAACCCCAAGTGCACATGATCATACATGACGCAATAGACCACGTGGTTTTTATGTAGGATGACAATATAGTTTGAATAGATCTATTTAACAGTGTCTGTTTATTTAGTGCTAAAATAAATACAGTGCATGGTTTCTTTGGACTGGTTGGGTGGCCTACTTTCACACATGAGGAGACCAGTATACTGCAATTGTATTCAATGTGCACTCAGCAGTAACATAGATCACCATTGTATGACGCTCATGTGCTCAAGTATGGGTTAACCTTGGGCATAGGATGGGACATTGTGTGGTCTCGCCACCACATCTTGAGAGTCTGGCTGCACACAATTCTTGTTAAATCACTTTAACTGTGAATGAACCTCACTTGAACTGAGCAGAAAACTCCCCCTTTCGACAATGTATGTTAAAGGCAAAGGAAATGTCTGAGTCATGGTAATGGTGGATATGCTTCCCCTTTTTTTTTTTAAGTAGTTGTATGACTGATTTATAACAAACCAAAACAAGCTTGACAGCCTAGAACTTGAACTAAACCAATGTTGTCAATATGACCGGAGTGATACATGGAAGGTGTTATTTTTCTCGTTGCTTTCCGTGTCTCCCAGGTGGCCGTGCCCGACTTGGCGGAGGCGGCGAAGGGAGCCGACATCCTCATCTTCGTGGTGCCCCACCAGTTCATCGTCCGGGTTTGCGACACCATCAAGGACCACATCAAACCGGACGCCGTTGGCATGTCTCTCATCAAGGTGGGGGCAACAAGTCGTGTGTAAAAGAAGCAAAAAACAAAAAGAGATTCTGTTCCTAATTACAAATCTAATTATCAAGCTTTTTTTTTCTATTGCCGTTTGAATTTTCCCCCTGTATGATGATGATCCTGATGATGGATTAATATTGATGTTCATAATGGAAATCCTGTACCAGGGAGAGCAGACTTGTCTCTTGTAGAGATTGGGGAAAATGACCTTTCAACAGTCAATGTTTAAAATGTTATTTTAAAGAGCGGTGCAGAATACAGTGAGTTGTGGAGTGTGTAGCTTTTGTATTGTGTACATGCATAAGGTGTCCATCTGAGCAGATATGTACACATGCATCATGCATTGTAGTTGCCACCATCTAATCATAAACTCAATATAATTGTATTAAATGTCAGAGTGGTTGAATTGTTTTCCGATGTCATTAGAAATAGCCACAAACAAGGACTTGTCCTTGTACCCGGCTGCATGTTGATGGTGGAACCATAGGTCTGTTTTGATTCTTCAAATTCTCTGAAGCTGTGAATGGTGACATTGTCATGGTTGCGTCTTGCAGGGTGTGGATGAGGGCCCCGATGGACTGAGGCTGATCTCAGACGTGATCCGAGGGAAGCTAGGCATCCCTATGGCTGTGCTCATGGGAGCAAACATAGCCAATGAGGTCGCTGAGGAGAAGTTCTGCGAAACCACCATCGGTACTAGATGTATTCCAACGAGACATTCTTTAACACAATTGTAAAAAGCTAAATGGGTTAATTTTCACCTAAGCCCCTTTAATGGACAAGCTTATTTTTTTCAGAAGAGAATTTAACCAAACAAATGGTGACTCTCTCTCTCTCTCCTTCAGGTTGCAAGGACAAAGTGAACGGACCCATTCTGAAGGAACTAATGCAGACCACTAACTTCCGCGTGACTGTGGTGGGCGAGTCCGACGTTGTGGAGATTTGTGGAGCACTCAAGGTCAGGGGTCATCCTTTGATCTTAACTATAGCTCTTTAGTCTGCCAGACTATTGATTGATGCAGGCATTATTTTGAACATGTTAGAACAATACAATAAAAAGAATACAGTAAAAGAAAATAACCTAACATGTCCAAAAAGGAGCAGGAAGAAGCATAAGCGTATTTAATCCTACCCCTTTTCCATCACTCAGTTATGTGTATACTGTATGTACCCGCACACCCATAAACATGCATATTTACAAAAGTACATATTGACAAACAAAATAAATAATTACTATAAATAAACACGGTCGACCCATGAAAATAACTAATTAGACTAGACACTAACGGCCTGTTACCTGTGACACACACACAACCACTCAGACAGAGCTGTGCACACACTTATGTGCACACACACACACCCACCCAGACAGAGCTGTGCACACACACACACACACACACACACACCAAGACAGAGCTGTGAAGACACAAGCATGCACACACGCCACATTTGCACTGTACACATCACTGTACATACAATTGTATATTATTCATTGTATTATTGTATTGCATTTTAAAATCCTTGGGAGACAGGATTCATTTTTTTGATCCATTGGAATAACATCACAGCATCTATAATTATTACTACTTGTTAATTATACATATTTATGTATTCAGTACATTTTGCAGTAATCCATCCGATAAAAATGCATCATCATAGTGTGTCAGCATGACAATATATACCCTCGTTTCTGTTTGTATGCGATCGCTGAACGCACCGCAGAACATTGTGGCCGTGGGTGCCGGCTTCTGCGATGGCCTGGGGTTCGGCGACAACACCAAGGCCGCCGTGATCCGCCTGGGCCTGATGGAGATGATCGCCTTCGCCAAGATGTTCTGCACCGACGGGCCCGTCTCCCCCGCCACCTTCCTGGAGAGCTGCGGCGTGGCCGACCTCATCACCACCTGCTACGGCGGACGCAACCGCAAGATCGCTGAGGCCTTCGTCAAAACGGGCAAGGTAGGAGGAAGAGGAGGATGAGGACTGGTGGTGACGTGAGATGGGAAGCAGCTGTTTGAGTCAGTAACCACAGTCAGTAACCACAGTTACTGACTGTGTCCCGCTCTAGAGCATAGCAGAGCTAGAGAACGAGATGCTGAACGGACAGAAGCTCCAGGGACCAGCCACTGCAGCGGAGGTCAACCGCATCCTGATGTCCAAAAACATGGTTGACAAGTGAGTTGCTTTGGATGGATGGGATGGATGCATTTCATTCAATGCTTGTTGTGGTCAGTGCACATAGTACAGACCCATATGTACTATGATGCGAGTTCAAAGCAAGACATTGACCAACACCATATACATTTTTGCATTTACATTTGTTTATTTTTTCACTTGTCAGTTACGTATTGCACCTTTAAAATGACCTGCGACAAGACTTTGGTTATAACATGGTGACAGGGTTATGGTTCCACTGGTATATAAATGGATACCAAATCACTCCAAAGCGAGTAGGAGATGCTCAACAAGTGTTCTCTTGAACTCTTCCTCTCAGGTTCCCTCTGTTCAACGCAGTGTTCCAGATTTGCTACAACGGACGCGCAGTCACAGAATTCATCAGCTGTTTGCAGAACCACCCGGAGCACGTGTAACGGCTAGCCTGACCTGAGGAGGCTTCAACATGGACTTTCATGTATGCTGAAGCTAGCCACGGTGGCTACACAACCACAACAGAGGGGGATGACAATTGTACCTCATCTTAACACAAAACCATGGTGCCTTTGTTTTATTGCGCTTTTAACTATGTTGGTACCAGATGTTACTGAAACGCACATGTTATGACTGGTTCAGGTGAATATTTAAGATCTAAATTATTCTTATCGTCCTTCATTTCAACGTGACTGTATAACTAATGTGCCTTGGAATTGCCATTTTGACAAATATGTGTGCTTTGTTCTCACCCAGTTGGGTTGAATGTAGCAGAATCTGTTTCTTAACCACAGTGCTGTGACTATGTTGTTTTTTTAAAATATGACATGATTTGCACTAAAAATAAATTAAGTACTTCAGTCATACATAAGTGTGTATAATTATTGTATTTCCATTTGTTGTGTGATTTGTCTCATGTTAAATGTTTTGAATTGGAGTGATCTTGTTTATGTTGGTGGAAGGTCTTCAACAAAGGCATGCTCACTTTCTGCTTGACTGTAACCGGACCCGGGTCAGACTAAAGCGCTACTCTAAACCATTCACCTTTACCATTTTGTAGAGCAGCCATTTTGACCTTTCGTAAAGTTCATGGTCTGCTAAACACATGCCCCCCCCCCCCCCCCCCCCTTTACACTGTGGATCAAGAATGATAACTATTCTAGATGAGATTATACATTAATTCAATGTTTCACAAAAAATCACAACACACAAATAAAATTGGATTTACCATTTAAGCCTTGACATGTGAGAATTAAGCAAGATGTTAATTTGTTCAAGAATATCTGCCAGTATCATGTCTGTCCATCTTTGGGGGGTTTGGAAGGCTGAATGTGTGGGCTTTAGTTGCACCTATTATTGGATGACAATGGAGAAAGAAATTCTATGATGCAACCACAGGCACATGCACACATGCATCAGCATAGCAGGAGGCCTATGTGACCCTGTCTGTCTTGAGCAAGACAAACGACTGGCTACTACTGAGTCACTGCAAGTCTTATGGTCATTCTCTTATGACCATGCATGTATTTTGCCAACACTTGCTATTCTCATCCGTTCTTGGTTGCATGGCCACACTCCCTTTCATAGCTGTGCACCAATGGGCAAAAGTGCATTTATAATTAGAATGTAGCGTTTTAACAGCATTTCAGCTGACTTTTCATAGATAAACAGAGGAAATTAAATGTTTCTCCCCCAAATACAGTAGTCTACATCTTTATGGTGCATTGACTTACTATTTACATTAATTATGTTGCTCTCAGCTCGGCTGTCATGGTTTAGTCATTTTAACTTCATAATCACAATCGAGTTTATGTGTGTGCGTGTGTGTGTCAAACAAATAAACAAAATATACTGGAGGGCCCCCTGTCACCCTCTTCCATAATAAATAGCCTACTTAAACAAACAAAGAAAATAATGTTCTCTTAAGTTTGATACTCCATGCAAACCTCATTTAACCACATAGTAAAACTATCACAGTTATGGCTCCTTTTTTTCGCTCGGCCGTGGTGGGGCCCTATATGGTGCAGCCCCTGTGTGTGTGTGTGTGTGTGTGTGTGTGTGTGCGTGTGCGCGTGCGTGCGTGCGTATAAATATACTGTACATGTTCTCATATTGCTTTATAACGTGTAGTTATACAGCGAACAGCCACACGGTGGCGCAATTCTCTTTAATCCGCCCAGGACTTCAGGCGAACTATTTTTATCTCTTCCTGTCTTCCACCAATTTTTAGCATTGTATCAATAGATAATGTAATGTAACAGAAAGGGGAACGCGGGTAAATTGAAGAACTTATTGAAGAACGATATATGGACAAGTATCGATCACCCATCACTTGCTGAGCGTCTGCGGGGCCCCTAAGTAACAGTCGGGAGGTGGAGGCGCCGCCTTCACTACTTCCTCAATCCCAACTCCCATCTCAGGGGCGGTGGTTAGGCGCCAGCCTACCGTCGTCTTCTTACACCGACCCCGAGGCAGGGGGAGGAGGAGGAGGCGACCTGGCATGAGAATAATAATCACAATCATTCTTATTAATATAACACCTTCTAACCCCCGAGGAACGAGCAGTCAGTTGGCGGGACGTGTGAGGAAGCATGGCGGCTCTCTCCGCCTGGTTCTGGGACGAGCGGTTCTGGCTGCCGCGCAACGTGACCTGGGCGGACCTGGCGGACCCTCCGGCCGGCGTGGAGTACCCCACGGCCCGCCACCTCTTCTCCGTCCTGCCGCTGGCTCTGCTCATATCCGTCATGAGAATACTCTTCGAGAGGTGTGTACAATATTTATTACTATCATTACTACTACTACTACTACTACTACTACTACTACTACTGCAGTACTATTGTTCCCGGAGTGTTCTGGTATAGTAGCAGTAGTAGTGACGGTGACACCTTACGATACATTGAGTGTTAAAGTCAACTGTGTGTTGTTGTGACGTGTGTGTGTTGTAATGCTGTCCCGTTGCTTTCCTCCATCCAGACTGTGTTGTTAAATGACACTGAACGGTCTGGGTGACATGAGGCGGGGGGGGGGGGGGGGGGGGGGGGGGGGGGGGGAGCCAACTGTGTCTCCTCTGCTTGTGTTACTTTGAGCATTTAGAGTCAAAGTTTAGAGACTGTGTTGTCTGGGATGGGCCGATGGGATTGTAAAGTTGTAGAGAGCACGCGCACGCACGCACGCGCGCGCGCACACGCACACACACACACACACACACACACAGTATGCGACCTAGCCTTTCTGGAGTTGAGCTTGAGCCATAATGGCTATACTGGTGTGTGTGTGTGTGTGTGTGTGGTGTGTGTGTGTGTGTGTTTAGGTGTACTTGTACTCTAATATGAATGGCCTTTGTTATAACAACTGGTTAAACACGAGCAGAATTAATATTAGTTTTACTGCACTGTATTTACCGAAACATCCTTAAACACACATTTATGTTTACATTTACATTTACATTTACATTTAGGGCCTTTGGCAGACGCTTTTATCCAAAGCGACTTACAAAGAGTACATTTGTTGAAGGAGAGGCAGCAATATATCACTGTGGTACATAAAGATCAGAATAGAGCTGTTTTCGAGCATTCATAGTTGCGAGGCTAATAGAACAAAACACTTTTCATTCACGTAAACACACATTGCACTACAGGAAGAAAGGCTACACATGGCTAAGGTCAGGTGTGACCTTGGATGCTGCAACCCTGCCAGTTTCAGCACCAATGAGGCCCAGGGCTGGAGGCGGTCGGGTGCAACCCTGTGATCTGCCCTGTGGCTTATGTTCACAGTCATGAAATACCAAAACTATCCTAAACTGTCAAGTGTCATTAGTGTTTGGGAAGTACACTGAGCCTATGTGCTTAAAAGAAGAATAGAACGATCTGAATGGCTTTGCCCCGTCTTATGGTCTATTGTAAACAGCCGAACCCCTCACTAAAGTGTTATTATTGTGGTGAAACATTTACACACACATGTGCATGCGCACACACACACACACGCACACCTTTCTTGATTACTTAATAGCCGCAAGTCTTGTTGCACAGCCAAGTGGAGACTTGTCATGAAGCCTTTATTTGTTCTGAATCAAACGCAATGCTTAAGTCTGCTCCATAGACCCGTATATATAAAATATACCTACTGCATTAGAAAGTACCAAAATGAAAAGTAAAGTTAAGGTATATAGGCTGTGTTTGTGTATAGCCTCTTCAGAGCAATTCTTGCCACGGTGTTAAAACTGTTTCTCAACTATGTGAACGGCAGGCAAATATTTTATTTATTTATTTATTTTAAGAAAGCCGTGAACGGGATCCAACAAGTCAGAGCTTACATTACCGTCCCGTCGTCTCGACCCATATCTCTCATCACCAGTAGAGCTTTTAAATGGCCTCCACTGTAACTCTGGCCTCCATAAACAGCCCGTGGGAATTGAACACTTCCCTTCACCCACTGGGGGGAAATAGGAAGAGGAATCCTTGAGAAGGGACCCTACCTTAGGACTCTGATATCTGCACCACAGGCAGTCTAATATAAGGCCATATCAAGCCTTCAGTGTGATTTCTACACGTCAGACGATCGTGAGAAAATGCTAGAGATGGGACCCGACAAAACCGGTGTGGTTAAGGAGCCACGACCGTCGGCAGGGTTTAGAGCTGCTGCTGGATTGGGCGCACCAGGGCATGTCCCGGGTGCCACGCCCATGCCAGCGAGGTAGTCGTCGGGCGGGAGGCCAACGGGAGTCGATGTTATCATCAGAGCACATTTACTGTTGCGTCTGCTTCTGTGCAATGGTGTGGTGCGGGCAAGGTCACTTGCTCATTCATTTATGCATCAGAGGAAAGACACTAGGAGCAACCAGCCTAGATTCTTCCTTCCCCACTGCGATGGCTGCAAAAGCCTCAGGAGTGTGGGGCACGCCATGCACATGTATGCATGCACTGCACGTGTTGTCTCTTAATGCACTCTCTCTCACTCTCGCACACACACAGACACACACACACACACACCTCAGAACACTATGACACTCATGAGCCATGAGCAATGGGTAGCACGAAATGTGCTCCCCATATCTGTTGCATGGCCTAAATAGCCTCAGTGAAAGAGAATTATTGTCCGTTATGTTAACTTTATCGTATTTAACCACGTGTATAAGGAATCAATGAAGTGATTCGAAAAAAGTATTTGACAAGTGGTGAATCCTGTTCTGAATGATCACACTGAGGCGACTTGCAATGCTCTCCCTCGTAAATATCTGCAGGACATTTTTATAATGAGGAATACCCGGGCTGCTTTCTCTGCACACAGGCCCCAAGCCTTCCTAATCCATGTCATGGGTTTGAACTACAAACTACAAACAATGATGTGTGTGCGGGATAACCATGCGCTGGGTTTTATGAGCCTCCGTTGCCAGTGGTTCCTTCCTTCCTTTTAGCCTTGGTTACCCACCACCACCCACACACACACACCCGCATGGTCCACTAATGTCTGGCCTCCCCGCGTCTCACCGGCTGGAAGTCTTGCTTGGAATGCACCTCTGGGCATTGTAGCCCGAAGGAGGCAAAATACAAAAGAAAAGTCGTGTTTGATTCAGACTAAAGCGCTGAACTCTTGTGACTCTTGGTGGGATAGATCGTTTTTGTATCACAACTTTTCATTTTCACTGAAAAAACTAGAATAATGATGTGACATTTGCTGGGGTCTGTAAACAAACCAAACAAACATCTGAAGAAATAATTTTTAGGCCAGGGCATCTCTACAACACTACAGCACAGTAATGATGTTATACATTACATTTACACATTCAACCCTTATCAAATAATTGATTGCAGGTTTTGCAATTTGGATATTGCACATGGCCATATATTGCAATTTCGATAATATTTAGATTCATTGTTCAGCCCTAATTCAGACGCTCATGAATGTGTGTCGTTTAGCAAACACAATCAGAACCGCTAACAACTCACCTTTGGTGGAGTCGTCATTCAAGACCAGGG
The DNA here is from genome assembly GCA_002895965.2 of Coryphaenoides rupestris. Lineage (NCBI taxonomy): Eukaryota > Metazoa > Chordata > Actinopteri > Gadiformes > Macrouridae > Coryphaenoides > Coryphaenoides rupestris. The sequence goes on along the minus strand of PIJE02000389.1, from coordinate 198,449 downwards.
TTACGGCCTGGCACTGTGAGGACGCTTTTGTTTTCCACTTAGGGGATTGGATCCTGCCATTGGTCTCCTGACAAAACGATCACCAGGGCCTGTTGTGTAAGCCGCCTGCTTACACACACACACACACACACACACACCACACCAGCCGGTCTCCTGGTAACTGTGATGCTCCCACGCTGAAGTGGTCAGCTGTTTGTGGGGAAGGAATAAGGGTTGTACTCATCCGGATGTCTGACATGGATACGTTTCGCTTCTCGATGGTTGTTAGTTGGTAATGGTAGTTAGTTGGTCGTGGTAGTTTGTTTAAGCTAGGGATAGCATAGGGTTGTTTAATCTAAGACATGAGATTTGGCTCTCCCGGGAAGGTTTTGCCAGTTTGTTGAGAACCGGATAGACAGTGCAGGTTAGGCTACGCGTTGGCCTAGTTCACACCGATGACGAGACAAACCAAAGGAGAAGCGCGAGAGAACATTTTCACATGGTGTGTAGGACCACAAGCAAATGTTTGTAGCGTGCTCGCTCATAATGAAACACACAGTGGCTCAGGTTGTGGCTCTGCAGCCAGTGTCGTATTCCCACAAGTAGAAGAAAAGGTGTTGTGCTTTCACCGAGACAAGGACTCGCTCTGTGTGACCAGTCAAGCCTTTGTCACCCTTTATAGAACTCGCCGTTTCCATTGTTGTGTAACTAGGCTAACGCTTCAACAACTGGATCAGGGGAATTCATTCTAAATCCAATTCCTGTATCTCTGCCGGTTCACGATTGTATTTTTCAGTCTGGTCATTTAGAAAATAATCTCTTATTTCTGCAGTTATCATTGTTATTTGTATTGTTGTTAGAGTTGTCCCCATAAACGTCCTATCCTATATGGCCTTTCCATAGGCTTTGTCTTCTGCAGTTCACTTCCCGCAAGCACAATAAGTGAAACTTGTTCACACGTATTTCATTTGAAGAAGACCTAATCTATGAGAGTCATTGGTTCTTCCTCCACAGAACATGGGAAGCAGGTGTCCTGGACTAGAACACTTGTTTGTCTCCCTTGCAAGTACCATGCCCCCACCCTTTTCCTCACCCCACCCTCCACCTCCACCTCCACCACCCACTTAGGGCCTCCATTACTACTACCACCACCTGTGCGGCTTGACCAATGAACACCTTTAGGAGGTGGATATGCATTACACCCCCCTGACCTTTATGAATTTGTTAGGCTGCTTTTGTACCGTAGTAATTGTGGGGGGGAGGCAGGGGGGGGGCGGCGGGGGGTGGATTGGCTAACCTGCTCCTTCTTGTAAGAATATTTTGCATTCCTTGTTCAACGGCCCAAGGGGCAAGGTCAGCACTGACGTTTCCATAGCACAATTCACAGTGCAAACTGAATAACTATTTGACACCCCTTTGGCCCCCATAGACAATGACCGTTGTTTTGCAATAAGGTCGCATTTTGGATAAAAGTGTGCTTGTTCTTGGCAAATAAGAGTATTGGAATACCAGAGGAATGTACGGCCCATTGGAATCTCTTTTACCTTGGCCTTGTTCTATTCCAGACCTAGGGTTCCGTAGTTTCTGATCATGAACTGATCACCTCCCAAAGGCCAACGGCGTCAGAATAAAAGTTATAATTAGGGTATAATGTATAACAAACCGTAATAAACCCATTTATAGAGAGAGAGAGAGAGCGAGAGAGAGAGTCATCAAGATCACTGTCTTTCACTGTCGTGAGGAACTTGAGACGAGAGCAGCTTCTCTGTGTGAAAACTAAAGCAATGGGATCATCCACACAGGCGTGGTTACAACTGCTCTCAGCTACTATTTGTGTTGTACGTCGTTGAGAGGAGAGATTTCCTGATAACCGCAGGCTTCATGACACCTGCCGCTGAGAGGCTTATTTTGCTTGGCGTGCGGCCGGGCCTGAATCACATCCCATGAAGAAATTGTGGGATGTTGACAAGGGCTCATCCACAGCCGTGATCTGCGCTGAAATTAAACTAAACACTCATCAATGTCCTGCAATTTTCAAATAAATCCATCCTCCATAGCCACTGTCACTGACCATGTGAAAAGGCTTCATCATAGTCTGTCACTGTATGATAACACAGCCTAATTCACCGCTTGGTCTGTCCGTCCATACATGTCATTGTATGTGGATGTGTATTCTGTTACCCTCGCATAAGACCGACTGACTGTTTTCTTTCCTCCTTCGCTGGTAACAGATATATAGCCGGCAACTGCGCCCGAAGTCTCCACATCCAGGCCGAGATCAGCCGCAGAGCCCAGCCCAACGCGGTACTGGAGAAGGTGTACCGGTCCATCGCTAAGGTACCCTGCTCCTACCGTGGCCCACGCGTCCATTCATTCAACTGCTCATCTTCCATGGCTTCTTTCTTATGTTGCCAAACTGAAACATGCAGGGCTAACAGACTGGCTTCCTGGCATGTTGATTTGTAAACACATGTATGAAGACTTATTCGGTCAAGTTGAACAATGTCAAGCATCTCTATGTCACAGTGTGTTTTTGCATTGTGCTTGCTTTGAACTTGTGGTCATTCGTTGAGGCAAACAGAACTGAAAGATTATCACGTTTTACATTTTTTATGAAATCACGTGGGGTGAATGGGTTATGATGAGATTTCAAGTGAAGTATTACTCACTTCTCATGACGTCAACGACTCTCAAAAGAATGCGAAAACCAACCATAGGGCATAACTTGTTTCACACAGTGGCATATTGATATGTGCCCTGGGAAATATGCATCCTCCGCTGTAGACAACGTCTTCTTTTATTGGCTTGTCACACCCTCCCCCCATTACCCCTTCATGTGCCGTCCGCGGGCCTGACATGGTAAAGCACAGCCAACAAAGGGAAGGGTTACAGTTGGCTGTGTGTGTTGTGCAGCGCAGACAATCATAACCAATCATAGGCCTACATGCCCTGAGGGTGGAGCTTTAACGGCATAAGCCATTCACTAATGGTTTGGTATAATCGGTGGCTTTAAGCTACGCTGAGTTGTCGGAGTGGGAGTTCATGTCCCTCCCTCATCATCTCTGCTGTTGAACTTAAGTTGATGGTGTTTTTGTTCAGAACACGGGTGAAGCTTAATGGACAGCGTGGAGTCAAGTGTGCTGCAGAGCCCTTATCAGAATCAGAATCAGTTTATTGCCAAGTAGTTTTCACAGACAAGGAATGTGCTTTTGTGAATTGATTCATAACATTGCACATTAGACAGAAAGTAAACTTTATTTATATAGCACACTTCATGCATAAGATGCTGAACAAAAAAAAAGCAGATAATCATAACATTTAATCAAACAATAAACAGGATAAGACAAGATAAAACAACCATCAGGTAAAAACACAAGTAGGGCTGGGCGATTAATCGATCTCGAATTGAGATCGCGATACATTTTTTGTCGATCTCGATCTATCAGCCTTCGTGATTTTTTTCGATCTGGATAGATCTGACAGCAGCGTCATGACGCACCGGAAATACACAGCCAATCAGTCTGCAGTGTTTGTCTCGACACGCCCATTTATACCACGGCACGATGCGTTGTTTACCAACAGCGACAAAGAAAGGACAACAATGAGTGACAGCGGCGAGGAACGCAAGTTCCAAAGTGACCAAATTGTTGACAAAAAGCGCTTCACAAAGTCTATGATATGGAACTGGTTTGGTTACTTTAAAAATGACAAGGCGCAGAAAACGACCGTCTGCGTCTACATGTCATCGGACGTGTCGACCAAGACGGGAAACACGAGCAAAATATTGAAGCACCTGAAACGGTAGCACCCCAGTGACTACACATGGGGGCGGAGCCAAGAAAGCCTTCAAGTAGCAGCGGGGCCCAAACAAGCATCGATTGTGTCATCATTTGCTGCCATTTCCCATATGAAAGACGTTCAAAAAGAAGCGAGGATATAACTAATGCAGGATCGTACTTCATTGTGAAAGATATGATGCCTTTCTGGCAAAAAACCTATAATGGTGTTAAATGATGTGCACAAGATAAAATGTGTTGCATAATGACTGGTTTACATTGTTTACAGATTTCATTTAAGAGATGTAAAGCCAGTATATGTCTATTTTGTATTATTATTATTATTATTATTATTATTATTATTACAGTTGTTGTTTCGTTTGATGCGTTCTGTGCTCATACGCTGTCTCTCTGCAATAAATAATCATTTGGATCTGAAAATATGATGTTTTAACGTTGGTAGGGCTTGAGGTGTAATGCATAAGAGATGTTACTAACTGAAGTGTGGATAAGTTGCATAGAAGTTAGTTTCTAATTAACGTGTTCAATTCTCATTCTGTTCAGCCCTTACCATAGGAAGGCCTTTATTAACGCAGTAAATAACACATGTATGTATTTATCCTGCAAGTAAATATAATCTATAATCTTGTTTCTCAAGTGTTTGTCGAAGCACTCGCATGAGGAATTGCAAACACACTAGAATTATATTGAAGTTCACGTTCGATGTAATATGAAATAACAAAGATATATGAAGCTCATATCAGAGTTTACAATTTTCCTTGAAGTAATTACGACACTGTACCTTAAAAGTATATATATATATATATATATACTGTACATATATACTGTATATACAGGGCTATATTTTGTTCATTCTCTCCTATTCGCTTGAAACTTTTCTTTATGCTCAAGTGTTTTATTTGCCTGGGGGAAAAATAAAAAAAAAACAGTCACAAGCTCTCAGCAAGAGCCCTTTAGGTGTAACACCACCCCACCCAGCCCAGCCCCTCTGAGGGGGGGTTCTGCTGGCGTTCACTTCTTGGTGGCCATATGTGCGATGACTCAAACCTGAGTGTTAACCTCCAGCACAGACCGCAGCACCACCAAGACGCCTACTTGGGCATGGTCTCCGGGCGTATTTAACTGTACCGTTCATGGGACTTAGACATAAGAGAAGGCTTCCCACGGGATTTGAACCCAGAACTGCAGGTAAGAACTCTCTCCGCTGTGCCACCGAGACAGCACACTATGAAGTGGTCGGAGGAGGCATTTGACATTACACTTATGCTGCATTGTTAAGTTGGAAAAGGACAAGAGATTTCCATCGTGACTTGAACACATGACCTTGGAGTTGATAACAATGCACTCTCCGCTGCACCATCAGGACATGACAATACGATTAACACGACTTAGGGTTAGGGTTAGTGTTAGGGTGTTGACTTAAAAGTAACACTTCATAGCATGCTGTCTCGGTGGCACAGCGGAGAGAGTTCTTACCTTCAGCTCTGCAGTCCTGGGTTCAAATCCCACCAGTCACGCGCCAAGCAGGACTTGAACACATGACAACCGTAGCCCCACTGAGACACCAGACTATGAATTTGTTGAGTCCTATTATAGGACTGTTGTTAATGTAAATGCCGGATTAAACAACGCAACAGGCCATATGTGGCTTGCGGGCCATAGTTTGCCCACCTCTGATTTAACCACTTAATATTTTATACTGGGTCGGGTGCATTGTATACTGGGTCGGGTGCGTTGTATACCGGGCGGTAGGCAAAAGCGGGGTCCTGGGCGTGCGGATCCCCGGCGTGCGGATCCCCGTCATCGTCGACTGGTTCTAGGGACGTGGAACGTCACCTCACTGGCGGGGAAGGAGCCAGAGCTGGTGTGGGAGGTGGAGCTCACCTCCACGCACAGCACCGGGTCTGGAACCAAACTCCTGGAGAGGGGCTGGACCCTCTACTTCTCCGGAGTTGCCCAGGGTGTGAGGCGCCAGGCGGGTGTGGGGATACTCGCAAGTCCCCGGCTGAGCGCCGCTGTGTTGGAGTTCTCTCCGGTGGACGAGAGGGTCGCCTCCATGCGACTACAAGTCGCTGGGGGGAAGGCTCTGACTGTTGTGTGTGCCTACGCACCAAACAGCAGCTCAGAGTATCCGGCCTTCTTGGAGTCCTTGGGTGGCATCCTGGAAAGGGTTCCATCCGGGGACTCCATAGTTCTACTGGGGGACTTCAACGCACACGTGGGCAATGATGGAGAAACCTGGAGGGGAGTGATTGGGATGAACGGCCTGCCCGATCTGAACCAGAGTGGTGTTTTGTTATTGGACTTTCTGTGCTAGTCATGGACTGGCCATAACAAACACCATGTTCGAACATAGGGTGGTCCACACGTGTACCTGGTACCGGACCACCTTAGGCCAAAGGTCGCTGATCGACTTTGGAATCGTATCAGCAGATCTGCGGCCGCATGTTTTGGACACTTCGGGTGAAGAGAGGAGCAGAGCTGTCAACTGATCACCACCTGGTGGTGAGTTGGATCAGATGGCGCGGGAGGCTGCCAGAACAGACCTGGTAAACCCAAACGTGTAGTGAGGGTGAACTGGGAACGTCTGGTGGAAGCCCCTGTCCGTAGGGTCTTTAACTCCCACCTCAGCTTTTGCTCTAGTCACTAAGATCTCAGATTTGTCTTGATTTAGCTGTAAGAAGTTCTGCGTTATCCACAAACTTATGTCAGAGATGCATGCAGTCAAGTCGTTGATAGAACTGTAATCGTTCGAGCTTACAGAGATGTATAGTTGGGTATCATTCGCATAATTATGGTAATGATGTTTTGATTTCTAATAATATTGCCGGGCGGTAACATGTACAGACTGAAAAGCATTAGGCCTAAGACAGAGCCCTGGACAAGTACAGAGAGCTTTTTCGCATCAGAGTTCATGTTCAGTGTTGAAAATATTTTACTTACTTTACTTACAAATGGTGCTGTTCATGCTGCTGGTGCTCTGTTGTCTCATTTAAACATTTCTTGGACTACTGCTAACACTTAAAAAATCTTTAATGGCTTTGTTCTGGCCGCGGTATAAATTCAGTAGTTTGTCCTGCCTAACAGTAATGTGTGCCAGAGGGAACCGTAATAGAATGGCTATACAATGAAATTAAATCAATAAAAATAATCTTCTTTGCTTGCAACAATCTTCTCTGCTTGTTGCTTTTACCACTTTTCTTTTTGCTTCCAGCACAGTGGGTTAAAAGAATTTCTAATCATTAATTCCAACATTTTTTATTATCAGTAGGAGTATAGATGATAGGAGAGTTTTGTGGAGCGACTGAACATGTAAAGTCAGGGAACTGTACAGGATGGGGAAAAACATGCATAGGCATGGGGGAATACATTTAGCCCAGTTCTGTTACAAATCCACCTACATTTGAATCACATTTCAATAAAGGTTTGCGTTTGAATTCACAATGGACAGGTTTTGGAAAGGCGGTTTGATTTTTGATTTGTCGTTTTTGATTTGCATTCTTCCCCACTGTAGCAACCCGGCAGGTTTGATCAGATTTTACATTTTTATTCCGCCGGGTGCGGTGGCAGCCGGCTAAGCAGGGCCCCCCAGGCTTCCTTCTCCCCAGCCACGCTCTCTAGTTCCTCCTGGGGGATCCCGAGGCGTTCCCAGGCCAGACGAGATATATAATCTCTCCAGCGGGTTCTGGGTCTGCCCCAGGGTCTCCTCCCAGTTGGACGTGCCCGGAAAACCTCCAAAGGGAGGCGCCCGGGGGGCATCCTAATCAGATGCCCGAACCACCTCAGCCACCTACAGCGCCCGCATCACTGCAGACGCTGCACCAATCTGTCTGTCCATCTCCCGCTCCATTTTGCCCTCACTCGTGAACAAGACCCCGAGATACTTGAACTCCTTCGCTTGAGGCAGCAACTCACTCCCAACCCGGAGGGAACACTCCACCGTTTTCCGGCAGAGAACCATGGCCTCAGACTTGGAGGTGCTGACTCTCATCCCGACCGCTTCACACTCGGCTGCAAACCGCCCCAGTGCATGCTGGAGGTCACGGTCTGATGTAGCCAACAGAACCACATCATCTGCAAAGAGCAGAGATGCAATTCTGAGGTCCCCAAACCGGACACTCTCCTCACCTCGGCTGCGCCTTGAGATTCTGTCCATGAAGATCACAAACAGAACCGGTGACAAGGGACAACCTTGGCGGAGTCCAACACCCACTGAGAACGTGCTTGACTTTGTGCCGAGAATACGGACACAGCTCGCACTTTGTTCGTACAGGGACCGAATGGCACGTACCAACGGCCCCGGTACCCCATACTCCCGTAGTACCCCCCACAGATTCCCCGGGGGACACGGTCATAGGCCTTCTCCAAGTCCACAAAGCACATGTAGACTGGATGGGCAAACTCCCATGCCCCCCCAACAACCCTGCGAGGGTAAAGAGCTGGTCCACTGTTCCACGGCCAGGACGGAATCCGCATTGTTCCTCCTGAAGCTGAGGTTCGACAATCGGCCGGAGCCTCCTCTCCAGCACCCTGGAATAAACTTTCCCGGGGAGGCTGAGCAGTGTGATACCCCGATAGTTGGAGCACACCCTCCGGTCCCCTTTTTTGAAAATGGGGACCACCACCCCGGTCTGCCATTCCACAGGTACTGTCCCCGACCTCCACGCTACATTGACTAGGCGTGTCAGCCACGACAGCCCGACAATGTCCAGAGCCTTCAGCATCTCAGGGCGAATCTCATCCACACCTGGCGCCTTGCCACTGAAGAGCTTTTTGACTACTTCAGTGACCTCTACCAAGGATATGGGTGAGACTTCCCCCGAGTCTTCAGACTCTGCCTCTTCCACAGAGGACGTACTGGTCGGATTCAGGAGCTCCTCAAAGTGTTCTTTCCACCGCCCGACAATATCCTCAGTCTGGGTCAGCAGTTCTCCTCCCCGACTGAGCACAGCCTGAGCCAAGCCCTGCTTTCCCTTCCTGAGTCGCCGGACAGTTTGCCAGAACTTCCTTGAGGCCAACCGAAAGTCCTGCTCCATGGCCTCCCCGAACTCCTCCCACACCCGGGTTTTTGCTTCAGCAACCGCTGAAGCTGCGGTCCTTTTGGCCTCCCAGTACCTGTCTGCTGTTTCAGCCTGACGGCTTCCTTCACCGCTGGTGTCCACCAACGGGTTCTTGGGTTGCCGCCACGACAGGCACCGACAGCCTTTTGACCACAGCTCTGAGCTGCAGCCTCTACAATGGAGGCTCTGAACATGGCCCACTCAGGTTCCATGTCCCCAACCTCCCCCGGGATGCACGAGAAGTTCTTCCGGAGGTGGGAGTTAAAGACCCTACGGACAGGGGCTTCCACCAGACATTCCCAGTTCACCCTCACTACACGTTTGGGTGTTGTGGATGTATTAATCTTGTGTGGCCAGTACCTTCCACTCTGCTGTGTGGCCTACGTGACTAGTTAGCTGTTTGGCCTACGTGACTAGTTAGCTGTTTGACCTACGTGACTAGTCAGCTTCACTCTTATCTGTTTGCCCCGGGAGGCCTCTGAGACGCACTCGCAGCTGTTGTTGTGGGAACAGGTTGCGTCTTCTATCTGGACTGGCGGTCCCACGCAAGGGCTCAACGTGAGACCTTGCAGTCTCTGCACCTCTTTGTGTGGCACGTGAGGCCATGATATCCGTGCTTCAAGTTAACTGTTTGTCTGTCTGTTACATATCCACGTGGGGCCTGGGGTCCTGGCGTCTCCGGATTGGCTGTCTGGGGTGTGGGGACGGAAGGGTCTCCATGGACGGCCTTGTTGTCCCTGCTCCCTGAATGGCTGTCTTGGAGGCGTTTCTATGTCTGTTGTGTCTATATGTAAATGCTTCTCTTTCTCCCATGCAAACTGTATATATGCTCTGTGTATGTAAATAAACTTTGAATCATTCCTGGTGATACTGCCTTGTGTCACATTGATTCCCGAGCTCGCTGCTTTGCTACAGACAATCCAGAACCTGAACCTGAACTCCAGCCACAATAGATGACCGCTCGAAACTGCGCATAACACTGACTCTGACCTAAATTTGAATGTCACATTAGAAACGTAACTAAAGTGTTCTTCAATCATTTAAGTAATATTGCCAAAGTCAGACAGTGTCTCTCACAAGCAGGCACAGAAAATCTAATCAGCCTGCTTTTATCTCCAGCAGGCTGATTTTAGGTGGTCAGACAGTTTTTCTCTCTCAGCTTTTGCTCTAGTCACTAAGATCTCAGATTTGTCTTGATTTAGCTGTAAGAAGTTCTGCGTTATCCACAAACTTATGTCAGAGATGCATGCAGTCAAGTCGTTGATAGAACTGTAATCGTTCGAGCTTACAGAGATGTATAGTTGGGTATCATTCGCATAATTATGGTAATGATGTTTTGATTTCTAATAATATTGCCGGGCGGTAACATGTACAGACTGAAAAGCATTAGGCCTAAGACAGAGCCCTGGACAAGTACAGAGAGCTTTTTCGCATCAGAGTTCATGTTCAGTGTTGAAAATATTTTACTTACTTTACTTACAAATGGTGCTGTTCATGCTGCTGGTGCTCTGTTGTCTCATTTAAACATTTCTTGGACTACTGCTAACACTTAAAAAATCTTTAATGGCTTTGTTCTGGCCGCGGTATAAATTCAGTAGTTTGTCCTGCCTAACAGTAATGTGTGCCAGAGGGAACCGTAATAGAATGGCTATACAATGAAATTAAATCAATAAAAATAATCTTCTTTGCTTGCAACAATCTTCTCTGCTTGTTGCTTTTACCACTTTTCTTTTTGCTTCCAGCACAGTGGGTTAAAAGAATTTCTAATCATTAATTCCAACATTTTTTATTATCAGTAGGAGTATAGATGATAGGAGAGTTTTGTGGAGCGACTGAACATGTAAAGTCAGGGAACTGTACAGGATGGGGAAAAACATGCATAGGCATGGGGGAATACATTTAGCCCAGTTCTGTTACAAATCCACCTACATTTGAATCACATTTCAATAAAGGTTTGCGTTTGAATTCACAATGGACAGGTTTTGGAAAGGCGGTTTGATTTTTGATTTGTCGTTTTTGATTTGCATTCTTCCCCACTGTAGCAACCCGGCAGGTTTGATCAGATTTTACATTTTTATTCGCCTTGTTTCTATTCACCCTGTGCTCGCTCTGCCCCAACAGAACCCAGACTCCCGTCACATGGACGGGCTCTCTAAGCAGCTGGACTGGCAGGTGAGGAAGGTCCAGCGATGGTTCCGACACCGCAGGAACCAGGACAAGCCCAGCACGCACACCAAGTTCTGCGAGAGCATGTGAGTGCTCCCTTCGATGCTCCCTCCGTGTTGTTCACCTTTGACTTCTCAGGGTGCGCTTGGTTTGATTTTGGGCAGGTTGGGTTCTGCTGGGTGCCATAGATCAGGGGTGCCCAATACGTTGATCGCGATCGACCGGTCGATCGCAAAGGAAGTCCGGGTAGATCGCATGCCATTAAAAAAAAAAAAATGTGATGTTATCATTCATCCTCCCGATGACGTTTTCCACTTGATTGACGTACAGGGCAGACATTCTGAGATCTCGTCTTTTCTAACACACGGATCACCGCGCATGTGCAGTCAACACACTTTCTTGGGGTGTTGGAGCTTCCCGGCTCAGAAAGTAAAAGTCCTCCACGGTATTATATAGAGCTGAACAATGAAACAAAATATTATCGCAATATGGCCAAGTGTAATATCCAAATTGCAGGAGCTGCAATTTTTTGCTAAGGGTAAAATGTGTCAATGTAAATTCATAACACCATTTATGTGTTATGCGCACACTTTATCTTGATCTGAGTGAAGTCTTCTGATTGGCCGCTCTACTCGAGTGGTTGGGGAGAGATGGGGAAGTTCACAGATTAATAAATAACGTCCAACAAGTCGGACAGGTTTTTTTATCCCCTGGGTTTTTGGTAAGCTGAGATCCAATCTTTTGGTGGCTGTAGAGAGGATGCACGTAACAACTAGTTAATCCTCCAACAGGTATGTAACTATTGGAGAAAACATTGGGGTTCACATGTCACACATTAGATAACGGCCAAGTGCCTACCATCATCATAGAAGAAGAGGTGAATTACCTGTTTGTGATTCGATCACATCGCATCGTCAACTTCCATCTTTCGGTCCCAGCAGCATAAAGTCAAAGTCAAAGTGCTTTATTGTCACATGTACATCATAACACAGGGCCATTCTGAACAGTGAAGTTCTTGTGACATGGTAGGCAAAAAAAAGATCAAAATAGCAAGATACGCTGACTCGGAGCCCGACGCGCGCCTCACGGTAGCGTCATTGCGCATCCTTGGCACAATATCTGTGATGTCCACCAATGTCCTAAACAACAACACGTCCTTGCTTGAAGTACTTCGGTGATAAACGAATCAAAAGGTCAAACTACGTAATTGCGTTAATGGCGTCAAAAAATGTGTGGCGTTAACGTGTTAATAACGCGTTAACTTTGACAGCCCTAATATATATATATATATATACACATAAAAATATACACCCATATACAGTACACACCTATATACAGTATATATATATTGGTCCGATTCCGAGGTGGCAGGGGGGGGGCCATGCTGGGCAGCATGCTGATCGATATCTTTCAAAAATGATTTCTATTGTTGCCCTCCGTTTCCTTCCCCAGCTTATGTAAACTCAACCTATTCACGTACAGCTATACGTGCCCTGGGGGCGGGGCTTTAACAACACCCACTAATGGTTTGCTATAATCAGTGGCTTACGCTGAGTGGTAGGAGTGGGAGGAGAGAGAGTTCACATCCCTCCTCTTTCATCTCTCCCTCGTGCTGGCTTGAAGATGTGTGCTGCACAGATCATACACTTGTGGAAAAGATTTGACCTACTTTACTTACAAGTGGTGCTGTTCATGCTGCTGGTATTCTGTTATATAATTGAATTTTTTTTTTTCTAAGTTCTAAGACTTAGAAGAAGAAGAAATGATTCATAAATCAACACGGCAAATACGCAGTGTCGTTGGAGTAAGGCAGTAGTGAACTGTAGTGAAGCTGTTTCTTGTTTATGTCAAAGTTTTGGCGGTGGTACAGATTCTGCAGCGTCGGTTAGTCTTGCCTAATAGTAATGTGTGCCAGGGGGAAGGAACCGTGATGGAATGTTGTCCTGTTGTCATGTGACTCTGGCAGCCAGAACCAGACAATTAAAAGAAATGCTGAAAAATGAAATGAATAAATCAAGTAGTGAGTAGTTTACTCAACATCCTCTTCTCCGAGACCTCCACCAAAGACTCCAATTCCACTCCCAGGACAGAACCCGCTTTCCTGATGAGCTTATTGAGTCTGTTGGCGTCGGCTGCCTTCACCCTGCTGCCCCAGCACACAACAGCGTAGAAGATGACGCTGGCCACCACAGAGTGATAGAACATCTGCAGCATGGTCCTGCAGACGTTGAAAGATCTGAGTCTCCGTAGGAAATACAGGCGACTCTGACCTTTCTTATACAGGGCCTCTGTGTTTTTAGTCCAGTCCATTTTATTGTCTATGTGAACACCCAGGTACTTATATTCCTCGACAATGTCCACCTCGGTCCCCCTGATGCTGACTGGTTTCGGGTGAGTCGGTTGCTTCCTGAAATCCACCACCAACTCCTTCGTCTTAGAGATGTTGAGTTGCAGGTGATTCAGTACACACCACTCCACGAAACTGTGGACCATGTGTGCTGCTACGCGTGACCCCTGTATCTGTATCTGCACGGCCATCTCACCCGGGGGCGTGGCCTGCTGGGTGACATCCTGACAACCCTGAACATGAGCCTGAGTGTCGTGGCTCCGCTATAGATACTCATCCGGGCAGAAAACCGCCTTTTCATGAAAAGGGGACGTGATACGTGAGACTGAGTATGTGGCTAATACGTTGTGATGTTTTTACATGCAGGCCCTGCATGTATCCCCCAATGAGGAAATGGGGAACTATGAGGAAGTTAGTGTCATTCTGGGTAATCCCACTGTGGAGTGTGTGTGTGTGTGTGTGTGTGTGTGTGTGTGTGTGTGTGTGTGTGTGTGTGTGTGTGTGTGCGCGTTGTTGACGGGGTGGGGGGGGCATGACAAAGTTCTGTTCATTTTAGATTGTTGACGGGGGGAGTTTCGATCGAAAATTTAGGTTTTATGTCCGTGTGCGTTATACTTTGTAATATGTGAAGTTCTCATAAAAAATTTGAAATAAAACAATTCAGAATTTCCCCCTGCGCCCCACCTGTAATAGCACTGCGCCCCACTAGAGGGACGCGCTCCAGTTTGAGAAATACTGGAGTAAGGTAATGACCAAAAATGTACTGAATTGTAGTGTACCACAAGGGCTCATGCAGTTATGCAAGGTACGCCAAATTATATTGTATATATATGAAGTATACTCGGGATATATTTAGCATTTTTAGTGTAGGTAGATCATTTTGGCTTGGTCATTTTAAAAGTAGCTCGCAAGTTGAAAAAGTGTGGGCACCCCTGCCATAGAGACTTCAACATGCAAAGGTGCTGGGAGTAAATATGGATGATGTATTTTGGTGTTGACTAAGAGATGACTAAGAGACACCTTGTCTGTTTGTTTTTTCATTAGGTGGAGGCTAACATTTTACCTTTGTATATTTACCTATGGAATCCGGTTTCTTTGGCAGGTAAGCCAGCCAGTCCATGCTGTCTAGTGTGTCATTGTAAAAGTGAAGGTTTGCTTTGACTTGCTTTTCAGAAGTACGATGACGACAGATGTACGTATGCTTGTCGGATAGCTTATGTCGATGTTTGCTATGTTTGATGAAGTAATGAGTTTAATGCAAATCTCTGTGTTTCTGGAACAGTGCCCCTGGATGTGGGATACACGGCACTGCTGGTACAACTATCCTTATCAGGTGAGATGCATTGCGAGTATGAATTGGGAGATAGATCAGATAGTGCAACGCTAGCATGCTAGTGCTCTCTCCCTGAGTGTGTGTGTGGTGATGGGCTCATTTAACCTGTGTGCACTGATCAGTCAATGCATCACAGGTGTGCAGCCCCACCCAGCCCCAGACTAATCAGCCTGACTCGGGCCTCGTGAGGCTGATTAAACCAGCCACCAAACACACACTTTCTTGGGCAATGGAATACAGTTGGAGCTTCCCGGCTCAGAAAGTAAAAGTCCTCCACGGTATTATATAGAGCTGAACAATGAAACAAAATATTATCGCAATATGGCCAAGTGTAATATCCAAATTGCAGGAGCTGCAATTTTTTGCTAAGGGTAAAATGTGTCAATGTAAATTCATAACACCATTTATGTGTTATGCGCACACTTTATCTTGATCTGAGTGAAGTCTTCTGATTGGCCGCTCTACTCGAGTGGTTGGGGAGAGATGGGGAAGTTCACAGATTAATAAATAACGTCCAACAAGTCGGACAGGTTTTTTTATCCCCTGGGTTTTTGGTAAGCTGAGATCCAATCTTTTGGTGGCTGTAGAGAGGATGCACGTAACAACTAGTTAATCCTCCAACAGGTATGTAACTATTGGAGAAAACATTGGGGTTCACATGTCACACATTAGATAACGGCCAAGTGCCTACCATCATCATAGAAGAAGAGGTGAATTACCTGTTTGTGATTCGATCACATCGCATCGTCAACTTCCATCTTTCGGTCCCAGCAGCATAAAGTCAAAGTCAAAGTGCTTTATTGTCACATGTACATCATAACACAGGGCCATTCTGAACAGTGAAGTTCTTGTGACATGGTAGGCAAAAAAAAGATCAAAATAGCAAGATACGCTGACTCGGAGCCCGACGCGCGCCTCACGGTAGCGTCATTGCGCATCCTTGGCACAATATCTGTGATGTCCACCAATGTCCTAAACAACAACACGTCCTTGCTTGAAGTACTTCGGTGATAAACGAATCAAAAGGTCAAACTACATAATTGCGTTAATGGCGTCAAAAACATGTGTGGCGTTAACGTGTTAATAACACGTTAACTTTGACAGCCCTAATATATATATATATATATACACATAAAAATATACACCCATATACAGTACACACCTATATACAGTATATATATATTGGTCCGATTCCGAGGTGGCAGGGGGGGGGCCATGCTGGGCAGCATGCTGATCGATATCTTTCAAAAATGATTTCTATTGTTGCCCTCCGTTTCCTTCCCCAGCTTATGTAAACTCAACCTATTCACGTACAGCTATACGTGCCCTGGGGGCGGGGCTTTAACAACACCCACTAATGGTTTGCTATAATCAGTGGCTTACGCTGAGTTGTAGGAGTGGGAGGAGAGAGAGATCACATCCCTCCTCTTTCATCTCTCCCTCGTGCTGGCTTGAAGATGTGTGCTGCACAGATCATACACTTGTGGAAAAGATTTGACCTACTTTACTTACAAGTGGTGCTGTTCATGCTGCTGGTATTCTTTTATATAATTGACATTTTTTATTGACCACTTCTAAGTTCTAAGACTTAGAAGAAGAAGAAATGATTCATAAATCAACACGGCAAATACGCAGTGTCGTTGGAGTAAGGCAGTAGTGAACTGTAGTGAAGCTGTTTCTTGTTTATGTCAAAGTTTTGGCGGTGGTACAGATTCTGCAGCGTCGGTTAGTCTTGCCTAACAGTAATGTGTGCCAGGGGGAAGGAACCGTGATGGAATGTTGTCCTGTTGTCATGTGACTCTGGCAGCCAGAACCAGACAATTAAAAGAAATGCTGAAAAATGAAATGAATAAATCAAGTAGTGAGTAGTTTACTCAACATCCTCTTCTCCGAGACCTCCACCAAAGACTCCTATTCCACTCCCAGGACAGAACCCTCTTTCCTGATGAGCTTATTGAGTCTGTTGGCGTCGGCTGCCTTCACCCTGCTGCCCCAGCACACAACAGCGTAGAAGATGACGCTGACCACCACAGAGTGATAGAACATCTGCAGCATGGTCCTGCAGACGTTGAAAGATCTGAGTCTCCGTAGGAAATACAGGCGACTCTGACATTACTTATACATAAGAAAGGTCTACTATATATACTATTCTATGTTTTTAGTCCAGTCCATTTTATTGTCTATGTGAACACCCAGGTACTTATATTCCTCAACAATGTCCACCTCGGTCCCCCTTGATGCTGACTGGTTTCGGGTGAGTCGGTTGCTTCCTGAAATCCACCACCAACTCCTTAGTCTTAGAGATGTTGAGTTGCAGGTGATTCAGTACACACCACTCCACGAAACTGTGGACCATGTGTGCTGCTACGCGTGACCCCTGTATCTGTATCTGCACGGCCATCTCACCCGGGGGCGTGGCCTGCTGGGTGACATCCTGACAACCCTGAACATGAGCCTGAGTGTCGTGGCTCCGCTATAGATACTCATCCGGGCAGAAAACCGCCTTTTCATGAAAAGGGGACGTGATACGTGAGACTGAGTATGTGGCTAATACGTTGTGATGTTTTTACATGCAGGCCCTGCATGTATCCCCCAATGAGGAAATGGGGAACTATGAGGAAGTTAGTGTCATTCTGGGTAATCCCACTGTGGAGTGTGTGTGTGTGTGTGTGTGTGTGTGTGTGTGTGTGTGTGTGTGTGTGTGTGTGTGTGTGTGTGTGTGTGTGTGTGTGTGTGTGTGGTGGCAACCCGCTTCCACTCTTAAGGCAAGACGCATAGGAAAACACTGATCAAGGCTGGTGAAGGCTCCGTGGTCGGGCCGTTTATTCCACAACAAGCATAGAAATCACATCCGTACTCCGCTGTAGATACTCATCCGGGCAGAAAAACGCCTTTTCATGAAAAGGGGACGTGATACGATACAAGATAAAGACATATGATTGACTGAGTATGTGGCTAATACGTCGTGATGTTGTTTTTACATGCAGGCCCTGACTCCAGGCCTGTACCACTACTATGTGATGGAGCTGGCCTTCTATTGGTCCCTCATGTTCTCCCAGTTTACTGACATTAAAAGGAAGGTAAGAGCTATGCGTTTGTGTGTACCTGCACGTGTGTGTGTGTGTGTGTGTGTGTGTGTGTGTGCGCACATGTGTGCACGTGTCGGTGTGTGGGTGTGTTGTGTGTGTGCATGTGTGCATGCACAAGTGCACATGTACTGTGTGGGTGTGTCCGTGTATGTGGTGTGTGTGTGTGTGTGGTGTCTGTGGTGTGTCTGTGTGTGCAGTGTTTCTGTGTGTGGTGTGTCTGTGTGTGTGGTGTGTCTGTGTGTGTGGTGTGGTGTGTGTGTGTGTGTGGTGTGTCTGTGTGTGTGTGTGCAACAAGTGCATGTTCATATATCATAAAGTGTCTGTTGACATGGAGACCAGGGGCAGTGTAAAGTGTAAAGTGGTTTACACTTTATGCAAATGCATAATACTTGCATTCGTATGTGTTTTGTTGTTAAAGCCACCATGGTGAGCTTTGACGCTCCCAGTGTTGGATTTGAGCCAACCCTTTTCCATGATTTAGGCTGACCTCTGTGTAACCTCTGGTACTGCGACTGCCTTGTCTGTATTCTATGTCAGCCCCAGACAGAGTGATAATGACAACCATAACTACATTGAAATTCCCCCTCAAGCTCATAAAGACGTCAATCTTGTGTACTGTGTATATGAATGAATGACAATAAACAAACATGAACTTTAACTTGAACATTACCACAAGAAATGCTGCTAATAGCCGCTGTCTTTATATGAACATTATTAGGTTAAGTTCCTATGGTAACGTACAAAAAATTTGAATATTTTAAGGCCACACAGTTATTGCCGTTTTTGTTGTGACAAAAGCATAGACAGGCTTTTTAAGCGTAAACACTTTTAAGAAGAGCTTTGAGCTAGCTATTACTGAAATTCTTTATGAACATAGGACTGTGCAATTCACTTTTTTGGTCTCTTGTGGTATTTATATTGTTTTCTAACAAACACAAATGCATTTATATGATGTCATATTTTGGTCTAAAGCGAAAGGCTTTCTGATTATACAATGCACCTGACAGTTAAACTGAAGGAGACACACCCCACGTATTAAATGTCACCACTAAGGTGGCGTAACCGTCAGGAAGAATATGACACAAAGCAGGAAATTGACCCTGTCACTCATATCATATCATAATTGGTGGGTCTGCACCTTTTTATGTACCATTGTGTATTCACACCATAAGCGGCTTATGGCCAATGAGGAAGTTAGTGTCATTCTGGGTAATCCCACTGTGGAGTGTGTGTGTGTGTGGTGGTGTGTGTGTGTGTGGTTGTTGGTGTGGTGTGTGTTGTGTGTGTTGTGTGTGTGGTTGTGTGGTGTGGTGGCAACCCGCTTCCACTCTTAAGGCAAGACGCATAGGAAAACACTGATCAAGGCTGGTTAAGGCGCCGTGGTCGGGCCGTTTATTCCACAACAAGCATAGATATCACAGCCATACTTTACATTAGGCGTCATAGGAGTCCTCTCCTAACCGGACGCCTCCTCCCGGGTAGCCGTGCTCCGCGGGGTACAGTCCTCACCCGGGCGCGATCTCTCGTGGTCGGCGCGATCTCCGCGGCATCCGACGGGGCGGCGATCTCCGTGTCGCCGCGCTCCCCTGCGTGGCGGTGTCTCTTCCCTCTGCGGTGTCTCGGCGCGTCGGCGCGATCTCCGATCTCCGAACTCGTGCCGGCGCGCCCTCCGAACTGGGAGGAACCCCCCGGCTTTATACCGTGTTCCTCCCGATTGTCTGATCGGCCGCAGCTGTCACCACTTGGCCTCCTAATTAGCCTATAGGTGACAGCTGCGATACCTGGGACTCGGGAGGGAGGGGCCAGAACGTCCGTCTTGCCACAGTGTGTGTGTGGCGATGGCTGGTTCATCCTGTGTGCTGTGATTGGCCAATGCACCACAGGTGTGCAGCCCCACCCAGCCTCAAAGGCAAATCACACGGCCTCAGGGCCAGGTGAGGCTGCTCAAACCAGCCACCAACCACACACACTCCACAACCACATCATGGGAGACTATTTGTTTTCCAAACTTAACATACACTTTAGTTTACGTGGTAAAATGCTATGGGGACAAATTACAAATTACAGTTGAATACCATTTATTTTTGGTTTATTTTTGGTAATATGATGTCATTGCGCTAAATATTTGGTAAAGGCTATACTTGTTTGACACTATATATCTCCCAGCCCTATGAAAACATCCATTCATCCATCCATCCACCCATCCATCCATACATCCATTCAACCATCCATCCATTCATACAGACACGATCAGTGACACACACACACACACACACACACACTCCCACACCCATGCATGCATGCTGACGGGCACCTTCCCCCCCTGTTGTCGTGCGCAGGACTTTGTGGTGATGTTCGTGCACCACCTGGCCACGGTGGGTCTCATCAGCTTCTCTTACGCCAACAACATGCTGCGTGTGGGCAGCCTGGTCATGATCGTCCACGACGCCTCCGACTTCCTGCTGGAGGTCAGTCTGCCGCCACCGCCGAGCCACCACAAATTTAGACACTGTTATGCGCAGTTTCGAGTGGTCTTCTACTGTGGCTGGAGTTCAGGTTCAGGTTCAGGTTCTGGATTGTCTGTGGCAAAGCAGCGAGCTCGGGAATCAATGTGACACAAGGCAGTCTCACCAGGAATGATTCAAAGTTTATTTAGATACATAGAGCATATAGATTGGTGATGGATTGGTGAAATCATATTGAAACCAGGCTATCATTTCACAATGAGACGATTGTCTCTCTGCTGATGTACTGCCCTTAAGAAACCCCAGCATTTCATAGAGTAGAGGATTTGCCATCGTTGTCACTTAATAATGTTCCAGAATGTCAGGTTTTGCCATCAAATACAAAAGTGTGTGTTATAATAAGTAACCTGTCCATCATAGAATCAATAATAATACAAATACTACTACTACTACCACTACTGCTGCTACTACTATACTACTACTACTACTACTACTACTACTACTACTACTACTACTAATACTACTAATACTACTAATCATAATAATTATAATTATAATAATATTCCAAAGGAAATGAATGACTTTTCATGGTTATTACTAATGAAAACATTGGTGACATTGACAATGAACTCCGTGAAGCGCTTCTAAGGGTAGACGTGTGGCTGTCCGGATGCCTGATATGTGACGATGTTGGACGCGATTTTTGGAAGTAATTATTAATTTGCGGCCTGCAACTCGATCCGTGTGAGCAGCGAGGTTCCTCCGTGGTCCGCTGAGGCGTCTGAATTCTTGATGTTGTTTGTGTTGTTGTTGATGTCTGCCTTTTCTCCACCAGGCAGCCAAGCTGGCCAACTATGCCAAGTACCAGCGTCTGTGTGACTTCCTGTTCATCCTCTTCAGCGTGGCCTTCTTCATCACACGCCTTGTCATATTTCCAATATGGTGAGGGCCGCATGACAGCTAATAATCCATTGACATTCATATTTTGCCAATCCACCCACTACCATTTAATTGATCCGTCAATTATTTTAAATAATAAGCGCCATCAATGCCTCCTTACACACTCCTTACAACCCCGTTGCTCTGACAAGCGGGTGTAACTCTGTTGGACAGCACGGTGCTCCGCTGGTGTAAGCACTGCATACATACAAGTCACCCCATGCTGCTACTGCTGCTGCAGGGCCGGTCTGCCACAGGAACGGGGACGGCAGGGAGCATGTTATTGACGGCAGTAACCTGAGCAGCCATATTGAGTGTCCTCTGGTGCGGCCGACTGGAGGGGAGGGGAGGGGTGGGGGGATGTGTGGTGTGGTGGATAATGGCGTCACACAGGAATTGAAATGCACACCTCTGTGCTGTTTGGGGGAGGGCGGGGGGGGGGGGGGGAGGATGGGTCCTCTCACTGCTGTTGTGGTGGGAGCAGACAGCCTGCAGGTTGACACCCCCAGTTAATTAATGTGTGGGGGAAGTGTGTAGTAAATCCAGTTCAAGTTATTTATTTATTTATTTTCACTGTGGAGTGTGTGTGTGTGTGTGTGTGTGTGTGTGTGTGGTTGGTGGCTGGCCCTGAGTCAGACTGATGAGACTCTGGGGCTGGGGTGGGGCTGCACAGTGCACCCCCTGAGGGGCATGACAGTAATTAAGGTGCACAGGTTAAACCAGCCATCAGCACACACACACACACACGCGCACACACTCGGGGAGAGAGCACGCGGACATGTCCGCCATTTGCCACCTGTTCTGGGTGTGACGTCCTGCAAACTCTCCAAGAAACCGGTGTCTGTAACGTTCACCTGTGCCCTGTGTGTCAGAGGAGCCCAGAGAAGCCACCTAGGTGCTGTGTGGTGCTACACATACTTAACCGGGGATGGCAGGTAGCCTGGTAACCATGGAAAGGAAGTAAAGGAAGTAGCTTTGACTGACCCACCGACTTCCTACCTGACCTGCCACCACTGTCTTAATTGGAAGGTATATAGGCCTATGTATTCTATACACTGTTGTTGGTGTGTATGTGTGTGTGTGTGTGTGTGTGTGTGTGTGTGTGTGTGTGTGTGTCTGTGTGTGTGTGTGTGTGTGTGTAGGCTGTAATCAGGACAGAACAGGAGGTAATCATAACCTGCAGCCTTGTAATTCCCGGTGGGGGGGGATTGGCAGTCAGGTTTACATCCATACTACAGCCTTATGTCACCGACCCCCGGGGCCCCACCCCACCAGACTCCTCGGACCCCCGAGGGCGAGGGGGGAGAGAAGCAAACTGCAAGGGACACACCGCTAGGCGTGGCTCGGAGTAGCAAATGGCAGACATGATCATGTATTACATGACGTAGATACAGTCTAATCAAACAAGCCGTGCAAGTGCAATTAGATTTGGATGTAATCATTGGAATAGAGGAACTAAAAAGAAGTACATTTTAACAAGACAAGGGGGATGGAAGGTGCTGTTTGGGCTGATATAGTCCAAAGCGGTGCTGTCTGTAGGATGAGAGAGCTGCACCTCTCACTGTTTACATGCTGAGTACACAGAGATGTAGCTGCAGTACATTTTTTCCAAAGCTCTCAAGTCAAACCGTGTCATGTTAGCCATTTTGTTTCCCTAGCAAGCCTGTCGTCTGGCTAGTAAATCTAAGTGGTACTGTTAACAGGGGACCTGGGCAATGTCAGGCTTTTATCAATATTTAACTTTGTTATTGCACTTACTTATCCTTTCCCCTCTGCTTGATGTTGAGGGCATCGGGGAAAAAATAGTGCAGCAATATTTAGTGAGTTTTCATAGAATCTCATTCAAAGAAAAATCTCGGAAAATGTCGACCCCCCTTTGACTTCCTCTAAAAGTGAAAGTGTTGTGTGAGTGTTGTGTCACAGCCTTCAGGTCCCATCATAACCCTGTTGGGGCCTCACTGAGGAAGTACCTGACTTCATCATCACCACTCAAACCACATGCCTCATATGACTCATATCCCATTCTATTTGGTCATAATATTAATAATAATAGTCATGTGGAGCAAAGCTGCTGCTACGCACCAGGCTAACATGGCTTTTCTGGGGCTCCTCCAAAAGGACACAGGCAGGATGGTAAATAATTCGGTTTATTATAGAAATTGTAGACATGTAAAATGAATGACAGAGCAGATGGTACGTAGCTATCATGCTAGCACTCTCCTGAGTGTATGTGTGTGTGGTGGTGGTGACTGGTTTAACCTGTGGTTATTGATTACCCAATGCATTGAATGCATGCAGACCCACCCAGACCCAGACTCTAATCAGCCTGACTAGGGCCCGGTGAGGCTGCTTAAACTAGCCACCAACCACACACACCCCACATCATGATATTCATATTAAAGGGGACATATTAGATCAGTCTACCAGCTTACCCAGTGGACTGTACCGACAGGTTAACTGATCTAGTCAGCATACATCTCAGTGGACATTCCCACTTGTGATGTCACTAGACGGTAGTCACATGGCATTTGTATTTGTATTTATTGCAGTGTATACATATATACATATACTGTATATATATATACAGTATATATTGTATGTACATACTGTATATATATATAGAGAGAGAGTATTCCTGCTGTACTTAGTTTGTGTTTCCTCCCAGGATCCTCAACACCACTCTGTTTGAGAGCTGGGCCATCATCGGCCCGTACCCATCCTGGTGGCTCTTCAACTCCCTGCTGCTGGTGCTGCAGGTGCTGCACGTGGTCTGGTCCTACCTGATCGCACGCATTGCCCTCAAGGCTGTGCTCCGCGGCAAGGTAAGCCACGCCTACACCTGCACCACCAGGAAGCACGTAGATGATCAAGTTGTGATCAGAAATCTTAAAATGTCATTGATTCTACACACTCTACACTCCCTATACCTACAGTATATCCATCCACAAATCTATCCATTATTGAAATCAATTTGTCATTCAATTAATATTTAACTTCATTAATTATTCATGAACTATATTCCTCAGATTAAAATATTTTTTTATATCTTGAGTCATGTATCAGGTAACTCCCCTGAAGCAGCCTGCAGACTGGGGGTTTCTGTAGCTGCTGAACAGCTGAGACAGCATATCCTGTGTGTTGACCACTCAATGGAGGAATATGACTCTCACCATTGTTATAGTATTTTAGTTCCCACCAAAGATGTTTGCATATTGCACTGTTTCATTCATTATGTCTTTAAACAAATATTTTTTTTCCACATTATCCAAAACCAATTGTCATGGACAGTTTTCCAGGTCTTATTCTCAGGCAAAGCTTGATTTAAAAAACAAAACCCAAATCAAATCAAATAATAAAGAAAATGTGGCACATATTGGTCTGGGAACCATCCATCCATCTTCATCCATTTTCATCCGCTTACCCGGGTCAGGCGGTGCCTGGGAACCAGAACTAGACTTTATAGTTTAACTAGTTTTATTAGGTCTGGCATATGTGTCTGGCCCCCCCTCCCGTTCAGACAGATCTGCAGACTACCTGGCCCGGGTTGGGCCAATCACAACCCTTTATCTAATAATATGTTTATCTAAGTCAGAAATTAATGATTAATGATTAAATTAGTGATGTCAGGCTAGTGGCATGTAGCTGTATAAATACATTTTACAACCATCTATTTCACACTTACACAATTTCATACTATTTACAATAATGTGAACTTACTGTGACAATGTGTCATAACGGTATCTTTTCAATCTGTGTTGAAACTGTTCTTGCTCATTTCTCATTCCTTCCTGCAGACGCTGTGTGTTTCCTCTGGAATCTCTTGTCTGTTTCTTTGTGTGTATCCAGTGAACCCTGCTCGCACTCTTGTCTCTGCTTCTCTTCCTACGTTCTTGTCTGCTTGACAACATTTTACCTTCTTTGTGCTGTAAGTTTCACGTTCACTCCAACTGTGGGGCTCCTTTGGCGTATTTACTCATCGTGTATTGTGGACGTGGCGCCATCTAGTGGTTAAAATAGGCACACGCCACATTTGCGAACATTCCTTGGGTATTGGTTTGCAGTGCAGTGGATGCATCCCAGGGTGGGGGGGTATTGGGAAAAGCCATCTCATGAGTAACTCAAGGATAATTAATGAAAACACAAAATGTAGATAAACTAACCCAAACTTAAACATCTCTAACCTTATACCTCAACGTAAAAAAAAAGAATAATCAATTTTCTGTAGTGGAGGTCACATTTGACAAACACCACATCTTTACAACCAATTATGGAAATTCCCTGGAAATTCCCCACTACTTGACAGAAAAAGCTTTTTATTGTAACAATGCCAGTGTCTTTATATACAATGTGTTGAATGCACTTCACTGGAACTACACTCGTCTCAGGGGCATGGCTAATGCATGGCACCTTCCTGTTTGCCTGCCAGGTTTGCAAGGACGTGCGCAGCGACATCGAGAGCAGCTCGGAGGAAGAGGCAGATGTGTCCCGGGCCGGCGCCACCACCCGGGCTGCCCCCATCAGCAGCACCCGGGCCTCGCCGGGCACCCTTCTCTCACCCAAGGGTGAGAACGGCACCAACGGCCACTGCACTTGTTCCAAGGACATCGGGGCGTCCACAGAACCACAACAGCGGCTGTGACACCCTGACCAGAGCCGGGCCGGGCCGGTCTGCATCACACTACTGCGTCACAACCCCCAGCTCCAAGCCCAATCTTACCCGGCAACAACAGCCACACTAACATGCTACCGGATTTAAAACATTCCCATTAGGTTCTACTTGATTACTATTACGGGGCTTAGGACAATGGTACATACACAGAACATTACAATCTGTTGAAAGAGTATATTGAGTGATTTGTATATTCTGTTATTGTAGCGTTTGATGAGAAGCGTTTCTCTTACTGGCGAGTTCGCTGCAGGTTGTTTGCTTCAAGGGTCTCCTCCAGTTTTATTGGTTGGATTAACTTGGGTGATTTTTTTTTACCACATTGTTCTGTGAACTGTATTTGTTCTGTGAATGCTATTTTGATTTAATATTCTTGTTGATCAATTTGCAATTGATTTTTATTACCGCTTTTGATTGCCAGTGTTTATAGATAGTTAACACATTGTTTATGATGTTCTGTTAATTACTGTGTACAATATTGCAAGTCACTGCCTTCTGTGAAATCCAGGTGTGAGAACATTCTCCATTGAGTGCCTTCTCCATGTATTTCAAAATACATTCATTTGTTGACCTAACTGAGTATGATTCAATCCTCCAGAGTAATGTTGAAAGTTGGACATTTATTTAGTATCTTTCAAACAATCACATAATCATAGATTTATGTCCACATAGGAGGGAATCTTCCAAGGCTTTGTGATGGACAAGACAAACATGAATAATCACTTCAATGAAAACCCGGAAGTAGTCCATCTAGTCCTTGATCAGTCCAGAGTCCTGGTTCTCTGCAGACAGCTGGACCTGCTTCTGTTTCTGCATGTAGCGGTAGCCCCGCATCACACACATCCCGGCCCCGTAGACCGTCAGCAGCATCATCGACCCGGAGAACGCCCGGTACCCGAAATCAGCCAGGCGCTTCCCGGAGATCATGGTGAGACACCGACCCTGGTTGAACGTAAACGCAAATAAGACTTGAATGAGTCTTTCAAGTTAAATAAATAAATAAAGTACATCCAGTTAATGCAATCGCATAATAATAATAATACAAAGAACGCAGGATGCCCTGCAACAGTGAGTGACGAGACGAGCTGCCACTGTTACTCGGATCCGACCAGACGCAGGCCATGACCGAGATGATGGCCTGGGTCTGGTCGTATAAACAACGAGCACACTGGTGTGACGCCGGCTGGAAACATTTAGTTGTCATTAGTGGAGGGAAGACGAGACATTATTATTAGAGATGACTAGAGATGACTAGAGACGCGGACAGGGAGGTTGGACACACCGGAGCTGCTGGCTAACACAGCAACAAACACAACAGCAGCAGCAGCAGCAACAACAACAGCCTCCGGTAGTCAAATAAAAGGCCACTAAGTAAGCCACTATATTCAGCACACCATCGTGTATGCGTATCTGACATTCTGAAGAGCCGGTGAGTGTTGTTCGCCTACCTGATGTGTTAAACTATAGCAGTGATCACACGAACCGTCTTCACCTCTCAAAGTCAGTCAACACGTGACCCACGTCGTCGTCGTCGTCGTTAGCTACGGGGTCCCGTAAAGGACAGAGTAGCTTTTCGTGAAACTCACAGGCGCACTTCCGCGGTCTGACCAGCCGCCGCCCCTATCTTCGAATAGTGCGCCGCTATTCTAATATTACGGTAAATACGGTAAAATACTATGGTTCTCACTTTCCAAAGACAAAGAGGTGCTGCAGTACAAGAAGTCTCGTCAGAAGTTAGCGAGGACACACACGTCCTGTTTTCATTGTATTTATGTAGATACATACTTATGTATGTATGTATGTACCTTGTACTCTATTATAGCAAGTAAACAAATACAATCCACAGTGACCTGTTAACACAAAGTACACAACATGCATACATGGAAATAAGATCAATCGTATTATAGTCTATAAAACATGTTATCCGTGTCCCTTTTATAATAATAATAATAATAATAAATACAATCCCACCTAAATGTGAGGGAAGTCACTGCACGTTGATCGTGTTTCTAGCTCGGACGTGTTTACAACGCGCACACACTACAATGGCAGCGTGTGAGAGGGAGAACAATAATAATACTGAGCACGGTGATCTAAACGATCCAGGTGCTGCACCGTATGGCAACTTTATAAACTATTACACATTCAATCCGCCCGAGAACCGCTTATCTCTCCTGCCCGATACACTCCTCCAAGACTTAGGATACAGAGACGTCCACCAAACTGTTGTGATGCTCGACGTAGGATGTAATTCCGGGGTACGTGGCTGTTATTAGTACAATTAAAAATTAAACTAACGGTGAAATAAAGTGCGTGAATATCAAACATTGTTTGTTTCCATGCGTCCTATCCAGGACCTGAGTGTAGCTCTGTACAAACATCTTGTGCCGAGACCGAGGATAATAAGGAGACTATGAGCGCTCATCTCCTGGGCTTCGACCTGGACCGGAGCCTCATCCAGCGCGCCCAGCAGACCAACCCGCTGCCCAAAAACATCTCCTTTATCCCGCTCGATATCGCCCAGGAGGACACCCCGGTGACCCAGGATCCTCTGCGGGACTACCTCCGACGCCACGGATGTACCCGCTTCCACGTGTGTTTCTGTTTCGCCGTCACCATGTGGATCCACCTGAACCACGGAGACGCGGCTCTGTTGCGGTTCCTCTCCCGCCTGGCGGCCGTCAGCCAGCACCTCGTCCTGGAGGCTCAGCCCTGGAAGTGCTATCGCTCCGCGGCGCGCCGGCTCCGGAAGCTCGGCCGCTCCGACTTCGACCACTTCAAGAGTCTGGAGATCAGCGGGGACGTGGCGGAGCACGCTCGGACGCACCTGGAGGCCCAGTGCGGCATGGAGTTGACTCAGAGCTTTGGCAGCACTGCCTGGGATAGAAAGGTGCTGCTCTTCAAACGAAGATGAAGAATGTGGATCCACCTCCAT
This sequence comes from Coryphaenoides rupestris, assembly GCA_002895965.2. Classification (NCBI taxonomy): domain Eukaryota; kingdom Metazoa; phylum Chordata; class Actinopteri; order Gadiformes; family Macrouridae; genus Coryphaenoides; species Coryphaenoides rupestris. The sequence continues at coordinate 169,673 of PIJE02000389.1, read as the reverse complement.
TGCTGTAGATGTGATCCAATATACGATTCTAGGTTAAGCAAACCTGGCTCTGTTTTTCAGATCCAGGTTTAGTGTACAAGACACTATAAAGACTACATCTCCCTACTTTCTTATATCCAACCCTTAAGGGCACTGTGTGCTCTCCACCATCCACTGGTCCGAGCTTGATTGGTTGTCTAAACATTAAACACCAGAACACAAACTAATTTTCATCATTTTAATTACAGAATGCTAAAAATAACATTACATAAAATGTCCTTTTAAAAGAAACCATTGAATATTACAAAGGTTGTAGATTTTGCAAAGTTAGGATATAAAATCTTTGAACAGTGGTGCATAATTGAAAAGAAAAATAATTTTCATAAAATGCATATATTAACAGTTCTACCACATAAAAAAAATGAGATGGGCACAAAATGCTTGACAGATGAGATGGGTACAGACGCTGCACGGCCACACGGTAAACTCTCCTTCCATCGAAACGCAAGAAGTACTTGGGGGAATGCGCAGCACGCTCCACACATCAGCTGAGACTTCTCAAGTCACGGTCAGAATGGGTGGTGATTTACACACTTGAGGAGAGAGGGGAGGGGTGGGGTCAAAGATCAGAAGACTCAGAAAGTGACTTGGTGACTGCTCCCAACATATTCACACATGTCATTGTAAAAAAAACACGACTGGCCATTGTTTCATAAACACATACTGTTTCCACAGGTGTAAGCTATACAATGTTCCAATAGCTAAGGGTTTTAGAGAAACCTCATACTTAATGTATTCAACCCATACACGGGCTAATAATCATAACACCGCTGTCTCTATATCTATTCACCAACGTCCCGACTGAGCCCAACACACTCGACTTACGTCATTCAGAATTTGCTGCTGTACAACTTGGTCAGTCGGTTCCACTGAAATGCTACCAAGGTCACACACATGGTCAACTGAAGGGGGCTGGGGAGAGAATATACAACAGGAGGAAGGGAAGGCTTAACATGCATAATCTAAAAAATAAAAAATAAAAATAACTGTGCTTGAGTTGCCACCCCCCATCGCTCTCTGAGGTTTACAAATCCACCCTTTGTCATGTCATCGTGAGCCCTTGTTAAGATTAAGTGTTCCTAGCATGTTCCTTAGCCATGACACATGGCGCTCCGCCTGTGAGAGCAGTTCCACGCAAGCGGACATTCAGTCTGTTCAAACCCTGGACCCTCTTTCTGTAGACAAGACACACACACACACACCACACACTGGCCAGAGCCGGGTCCTGACAGAGGTATTTCAGTGGCTCTCCTACCATCTTGGAGAGGTGCTATGTGTCACATTATCGGTAAACACATTCGCACATGTCACACACACGCACGCACGCACACACACACACACACACACGCGCAGGGCAGCAACGCTATCAATAGTCCATTAAGGCGTTCATTCAGAAATGAGACGAGATATGGTTCTGAGATCCAGGGCTGTGACTTCTAGGGGCCGTCCTTGGTTCTCCTGTGTGACAGCAGTCGTGGTCGTCGTAGTGGTAGCACCATCGCCCCCGTGTGGACATGCAGAAGCATCGTGACAGAAACGAGTGATGGAGGAGAACTGGGGAAGCTCAAGGAGCTTGGAGCCCAGGAAATGAGGAACGCAATGTGTGGTAGGAGGGACACAGCAGCAGATCTACCGGGTGGGGTTTTTCATTTTTAAGCTGGTCCGTTGTTAGAATGCTGGGAGTTCCTAGCTGGTGGTAGCGCGTCAGAGCTTCTCGGTTCTGGATCAGTCTCCCCTGAGTTTGTCTTCACGTCAGTCACGCAGACTTCCCCAAGCCTGCTTGTTCATTTAGTGATCCGCAAAAATAGGAAAGGGAAGAAGGAAAAAAAAAAAAATCTATTTCGTATCACAAGCTGATTAGCGTTCAAGAATGAGAACGAGCTCTCAGCCCCATCTGATTGGTGGAGCAGGGTCTTGGGTGTGAGTGTAATCGAGGAAGAGGAGGCGAACAAGCCGAGTGACGAGGAGACACGGTTGCTACCGAAGAAGGGTCAGACTAATCTCTGGAGTCCTGCTCACTATTTCTCTCTGATTGGGGCGTTTCCTTGGCAAGAAGAGATCAAAAACACCCCTCTTTGCCTAGAAAAGTCTATTTCATGTTACATATATATAATGTGCATTATGTAGGTCTCATCGCAGAAAGAAAAAAAAGAACCAATACAGCTCCGTTTGTTTTGTTTCATGAGAGCATGCGTGATTCAGGCCGATCCGCTGGAGTCTGTACACGTCTCTGTAGAGTGGGCTGGATGCAGGACAGTTCTGCAGGTGGTCCGGTGCTGGTGACGGCAGTTAGACGCTGACTGTGCCTCAGTCAGACAGACAGGCAGGGAAGGGGGGGGGGCAGCGACGGCGGCTAGATTAAAGGGGCCGTGTCCATGAGGGCCTTGTTGGGATCCAGGGTGGCGAAGAAGCGCACGTCGCGGTCCTTGTCCGTCTGCAGCGCCATCACCGTCTCCTCCAGCTCGTCCGAGTAGGGGCAGCCGGGCTCCTTGAAGTAGGCTGCAGGACACACGGCACAAGAAGCACATAGTGTCAAGACCCCACACACAACACACACACACCAACACACACACACACACACACACACACACACACACACACACACACACACAACACACACACAACACACACACACACACACACACACACCTTTCTCCATGACGCTCTGTCGTAGGGCCTTGGCTACGAGGACGCGCACGTTTGCCACCGAGTCCGACGAGAGGCTCAGCAGACTGGGCAGGAGATGCTGGGCGAACTGGTCCATGGGCATGCAGTCCTCTTCTACCACAGCCTGCATACACAAAACAAACAAAACAAAAGTAAAACAATGCTTCCACCAAAGTGGCAGCCGGCAAAGGCCATCGGTCGTCAAACTGGTTCCAGGGGTTGGTAGTAGGAATGGCAGGTTAGTAAAGGAGAGCCACTGACCTGACAGATGAATGCAAATGCTTGCCGCCCCACCCACTTGTTACAGTGACAGAATCGAACTATGAGCTCGTTGATGAAGTTCACGCCCAGGTCGTTAGCGCCACTGGCATACAGCTTCTGGAGGATCTCCACCACCTGAGACAAAGACATGGCAGATGGCAGCACACCGGTCTCACGTTACTGTGCAACAAACACCACAGGGGCTGGACTGAGATTTGCTCAGCACAAATAAAACATGACAGAAGCTAGCTTTTCCTCAAGCTTTAGTTGTACCATAGCACACCGACCATACAGATGTATGGCTGGTCATTCACAGTATGCAACCTTGATATTGACATGCCCATACAAATAGGCATGTCGGTGTTGCAACGGTGTGGACATTTTTCTCACCGGTGGATGTTCTACTGAAAACAGTGCAGGTACCAATAACACCGTTGTTCCCTGCTTATTCCCATTTAAGAGGCTATGCATGTGTGTTGCTGTATTTAGCTGCATTTGGGATAAAGCTAATTAAATGGCATTAGGCCTAGTTATTGATAAGCCTTCATTAAGCTGGTCAGTGTTTTCACTTTATTCTCATTTTAGGCTGGGCAAGGAGAAGCAAGTAGGCAGCGCTTCCGTGTCCAGTGTGAAACTGGCATCCTGTTGGCCGTGCGTGGTGTGTGTATGCAAATTAACCCATTGAAATAGCTGCTAAATACATTCAAAACCCTTCTTTGCGAACCATTAACCCCACTTGCCGCAACCTCATATCTATGGCTGCAACTGACTCGTGAGAGCGCCAGCTTGCTTGGAAAAACAAATGCTGGGGAGAACCCTCCAACATTTAATAACTATTATCATTATAACCAGTTAGTGTACAGTAAATTCTCATGCTGAATGGCAGGCGTCTTTCAGCAGCTGCTTGAATAGGGAAGTGTTATAAGTGTTATGTTGACAAAACTAATGAAGGATAATATGGTTATTCAAATATTTGGGGAATGCCTCACACATATATATAATATATATTAATACATACATATACATACACTTATAAAATATGAATTGTTTTCATTCTAATTGTTAATCGGCACTACATATTAATCGGCATCCAATGCACGAGCACATCAGACACCTCCATGGACCTGCGCAACTGGTGTAAGAAGAAGCCAAATCTAATCCCTGTTAAATTTAGCAGGGGACTGGTTACATAAGCGGTGCTGTACAGCGCAAAGAAAAGTCTCTTTGAATGTCTCTGTCTTCTCGACTTCCGTGACCGCTGAAGCTAGCAACACTTGATCAATATAATTAAAATTGTGGAGTGTGTGGTGATGGCTGGTTATAACCTGTGTGCATTGATTAGCCAATGCATCACAGGGGAGCAGCCTCACCCAGCCCCAGAAAACACATACAGGGCAGTAATGAGGGTTACAAGTGACCTCAAAATGGTTGTGAAAGGGATGGACGCTCTCACCAGTTTGTAGGAGATCCACCGGACTTGGGAGACCTTATCTGAGCAGAGCGTGAGCGCGATCTGTCTGAGGTAGTCGTACACGTCGTAGTGGCTGTACAACTCTATGATCAGGATCAACTGCCTGGAGAAACACAGACATGCAAGGATTTAGAAATGGCAAATGCTTCCATGTTACTGCGTGGACCCACAAAGTGGATTACTGAACAGTGTCACACATTTAAAAGCATTTAGACTCCAGCTGCAGGGCCAGAAGCCACTGCAGTAGACTGGAGCGTCTGGTGCGATTAAAACCTAAACAGAGACACTTACTCAGCCAGCTCGTATCTGAACCTCCAGTTGCGACTGTTGTCGGTCACCATGAACTCCTGCAGCTGGTAAAGATACTCTCTCCTCTTCTCTGCATGCAGCAGCTGTCAAACCGGATATGGATGTTTGAGTGGGATTGTCGTCAGTGATGTAACATATATGTGTCAACTATGATCGCGCTATAGTTCAATAGTGGAGCAGATTAAATACTCTCGGGCAGATTAAAGATATATAGCGCTTTTATCCAAAGCACTTTACAGCATTGCCTCATACACCGAAGGCGGTGTCAACCATGCAAGGTAACAACCAACACGTCAGGAGCAATTAGGGTTAGGTGTCTTGCTCAGGGGCACCTCGACACATGGCTAGGTGGAGCCGAACCTGCAACCTTCCATTTGACAGACAACCACTCTTACCTCCGGAGCTACTGCCGACCATAAATCAGGTATTGTGTTGGCCTCAAAAAGAAAGAAAACCCTTGCTGCATGGCTTTTAAGAATGCATATCGTTACACTTGCATAGATGACAAGGAACACACACACACACACGTATAACATGAGCGCAGGCCTGACCTTGAGAAAGTCGTAGAGGTGTTTGAGGACGCCGATGCGGACCTCGTCGAGGTCTTTGAGGAAGCCATTGAAGATGGGCACCAGGTCGGCCGCCGTCAGCTGGTCTCCCAGGATCACTGCCAGCTCGTGGATGGAGAAGGCCAGCGTTCGACGCACCTTCCACTGGTCAAGAGAACAGGAGTGCAAAAATGTGTTGGAAAATTATACACCCATCTTACCAGTCCCAAAAGTATTCATATGGTAAAATGGCAAATTGTTTAACATTCAGATGATTGTTGTTTTTCAATAAAATGATTGAATTCTCAACATTTAAGCTGTACAAGGCCTTGTTTTATGGAGGAGAATTTACAGGGGGAATAAAAAACAGAAACACAGTGGAGCCTTCACAGGATTAAGAATTGCACAGGAAATGTCTTTCAAGTGTGGCCTTTGGTGCCAGTCATCCGCCCCCCCCTACCTGAACATCCGTGGCCAGCGTCTCGTACGTGTCCTTGAGGCAGTGCCAGTTCTGGCGGCCCAGTGTGAGGGCCACGCCGGGCAGGCTGAAGGCACAGTGTTTGGCTATCTCAGTGTCCACGGTCTGGGCCCGGTCTGGGGTCCGTCATGGACAGGTACTGGTCCAACAGCTGCTGGGGTATGATGTTCTAGACGATGAGGACACAAAGAAGCAACAATGAAAAACCCTACAGAGACCACTGGAGGAAATGGGACCATCTCAATGGGACCAGGGGGAAAGATCCCAACATGGGGGAACCAACCAACTGACCTGGATCTTGGGTTTCTCCTCTGGCACTGGGCTCGGGGCGGAGTCCTCCTTCTCCTCCTCCACACTTTCAATCAGCTCAGATTCCTGTAAAAAGTAATTAACATCATCCTATGTACACAAAAAAACCCAGTATGATCTGTCCATTGAGTGGAGAACAGAAGATGACTGACCACGCTGCTGTGGTCGGAGTCGTCCCGCACCAGAACCGGGGAACCGGGAGGAGAGTCATCTTGGCCCTCCTGGGGCTCCGTCTGGGTCTCCATCTCACCCTGTTCCTGGACGGGGCAGGACTCCGGGACGGGGGGAGGCTCTGCCGTCCGCTCCTCTTCCGTGGGACTCTGCTCACTCTTCGCCTGGACCTCTTCCCCATCGTCGCTGTCTGGCGGCGGACTGTCGCCGAGGTCGCCCTCAGGGAGACTCAACGGGTGCTCGTCGGTTGGGCTGCAGTCCGTTGGGCTGTCCAGCTGGGCCGCCTTGAGGGCTGCTGACAACACCTGTACTTGGGCTGAAGGAACACATGCAACATACCGTCAGCTGGCCAATAAGGACATGGATTTTAGAGGGATCATTGATGTGGATTTCTATGGATAAAACTGATCAAATATCATCACATCAACTACGTTACTTCAGAGTTCAACTAGGCTGTTAATTTACAACATTTCCTAAATGTTGCTAAATATTAAAAAGCAAAAATAGTATATAGACCTTGTACATCAGGGTCATCCATATGGGGCTGCAAGCAGTCCAGGACTTTCTGGATCTGGTCACTGGTCGCTTTAGCTGGGCTGCATTTTGACACAGGACATTCCTCTATGCACCCCTCTTCCTCTGCTACCACTTCCTCCTCTGTTGGACTCGTGAGCATCTCCAGCTCCCCGCTGATGTCCGGTAACGGAGGCCTCCAATAGTGAAAAGAGTTGAAGTTCTCGTCAGCCTGCTCCATGTCCTTTTGGTTCTTGTCGTTCTCTGTGGTCGTGGGGTCATTGTTGTTGTTTGTGTTGTTGTTGTTGGGGACGGCGGGAGCGGGGTTGTCCTGCGCCTCCGAGGCAGCAGGCGTAGAGTTATTACCAAACGCGTGTGCGTACTCGAGGTCGGCCATCAGAGAGCGCTCGGGGGAAGGTGTGGCGCGGCCGTCCTGGTTGGGAGGCGTGTGGGTGATGGTCCTCTCTGTGGGGCAGCCCCCCGTTTCCAAGCCCTTCAGAGACTTTATGGAGGAATCGCTGCAATGGAGAGCAAAAAGCCAGAGTACTTAAAATAATGTCTTCAGCAGTGCATTAGGAGTGTGTGCCATTGTAGTGTTAACATTGGCTTTTTGCACTCAAGCCGCCAACATACAATAATAGAACATAGATTAAGGAACGCGTTTCTGAAGACGGAAGGACAGCAGGATTCCAGGTGATCTGTGATGACAACATTGGTAGGAAGCATTAGGGGATGTCCTACCTTTCCAAATGACACCGGGGGAGCTCCAGTAAGGTGCCATCCTCCCGGAAGAGGAGGCCTGTGCTAGAGGGGTTGGCGAAGGTGGAAATGAAGCGGCCCAGAGAATGGAAGGCTCCCTGGCGCACCTGGAGACAAGAACAGGAGGCCTTCCAATCAGGTGTCATTATGATAAAATAATAACCATCGAGCTAACTGCGGCTTCGCCGCATGCGGTGAACGGGGATCATAGCAAAATGGTTGTAGTCCCGCTCCTTCCAATAATGTCAATGAAAGGGTATCGTTCAATTATATTGATTGTTTATGGTATACCAGCTGGGACCTGAATAAACATGGTCAGTACTTTTTTAGAAGCCTTACCCAGCGGGACTGGTCACTGATGAGGTTGATGAAGAGGGGGGACAGTTTTGTCCGTCGCACCTCTGGGGATGTGCAGTTTGAGACGACCATGAAACACTCGGCGCAGGCTTTCCTGATGCCCCACAGGCTGTCTGAGCACAGGTCAGAGAACTTGGGCATCTGTGAAAGCACAGTCATTGGTTTAGTGGGCAACCTTTGGAACGGTGTACGGACATGAGCTCATGGCTATGACTCATCACAGGAAAATGTCACAGACAAAATGAATCTGAGCGAGGCATCCAGTCTAACAAAACAACTTTAAGACACCACAGATTACTTGCCTACAATTAAATGGCTTAATACTCTGATTGTACTCTAGTTATGTCCAGCAGGTCATTGTTTGAGGGTGTAGATGGAAGTCTGGGTTTAGTCTGCTATGCAGCTTGGGGCACATATGGCCACATGGTGCAACATGTTTGACACAAGTAAGAGCGCATATCTTCCCAATGCAAATGCAGCACAATATCGGAATAGCATTGCACATCATGTCGATTCTTATTTGCAAGCCTTTAAATAAATACAATGATATGGTGTACACAGGGATTTGAGGGGATTACAGCCAAGGCCTCTTACCAGCAGGTTTTCCGTTGCATCCTGGCCTACAATGGAACAGAATTCTCCAAAATTGGCAGCACAGACCTGATGACAAGACAATAAGGCAAAGTGACTGATCTCCTCTTGGACAAAAAAGGACACATACTCTGAGGTACCAGTCCTCTGTTCACAAGGAAACAGACAGCTACTAAGCCTTCCGTTTGGCAACTCTGTGTCAGCAACAACTGTAAAAATACATAGATACAAAGATGTTGGCAAATATTTTTGGGGCAAATACAACCGCGAGTTGTATTTGCCACTCCTAAATAGGTGTCCCAGCTAGCTCCAGTTATGCAGGAAATTAACATTCCACAGACAGCACAAAAGCATAGTGTTGGCTGCGTAGCAGAGTACAACAGGGTTAATGTTGACTCATGGCATATGACAATACAACTTGTGCAACGTCCCGAGTGCCAGGCTACTCCTGCTCTGGTAATCTTCAAATTCAAATGCCTAATTGTATAAGTAACAGCATGCTGTACATGTTGTTGCTCCACAATTTGGACGGGAGACAGTAGACGTGAAGAAGTAGTCATGGGTCTGCAGGTGGCTAACCTTGCGGACTTGGAAGAGCCGTGCATCGCTGCACAGCTCACAGAAGCGCATCAGCAGCAGGCGCTCCACGGTGTCCTTGCTCAACATGGTGACCAGCTTGCACATGATCTGAAAGGAGACAAACCACGGTTCATCCAGAGTATGCATTGAAACGGAGCGACGGCTTCATGTCCGAGGCCAGCGCAAATAGAGAGGAGAAACGGTTCTTACAGCCACGGCCTCCGTTTTGTAATCGTCGTCGCTGCTTGGCTCTGTGAGTTCCAGCAGAACGGGGCAGACTTTGGTCTCCATGTCAGCTTTACAGATGAGGCCTTGCTCCAGTAAAACAAGCAGGGCTGCCTGGCTGGTCTTCCGCACCTGTAAAAGACAAAGAGATACGTTATGCTGCGGTCAAGACTCAACATTGACAAGAAAAAAGAAATTATACAAAAAACAGAGACATCCGATTAAGAACGACCCAATTCTTAAAGCTGTTGGCTTTGAGCAAGTTGTTTGCCGAATAAAAACCTACCTGATTATTTGGGTCTGTGAGATACAGGACCACAATGGGTACCAGGTATCTGGAGAAAGCTGCTGGGAAGTTGGGCCGGCTCTCATGCAAGAACATGGCGATGTTTGGGATCTGTTCCATGAGCTCGGCTCGCACCGTTGGCTCTGGGAACACGCCGTGACAAGCATTAGCATATGCACACACTTGGCCACACAAATAAATAAACATCAGCAGGTGTTAGGGGGGAAAGCTCATGTGCAACTGGAGCGAAGCATCAGTTGTGCATATCCACAATACAAATGACTCCAAATAAATGCAGACAAACAAAATATAATCTACCTCCATCTTCTGACATTCTGGCAACAGTCTCCATGACACTGATAAAGTCAGTTTCATTGTCACTGAACTCTCGAAGCACATCCAGCAGCCCGCGTGCCACGATCTCCCTGGGAAGCAACAGAGCCCCTGGGTTAGTTACCTGCCAACAGCTCAGAAGTACACACTGGGTGAATTACGGCACGGCCCAAGCTGACAAGTACAACGTCACACTTGTGTACTTGCTTGTGAATGGCACATGACTAGAGCGCTCTAGACTGCGAGGAGAGCACAAGCGGTGTAAGAACAAAAAAAAATCTATTTCAAAACAGAAGAGAGTACTGAGTGGTGCCGTCAGGCAGTCAGTAACGTTTTGATTTTACCACACTACAGAGAGACACACAGACCCACTAAAACATTTCTCACAGAACGCCAGACTTTTCAGGACCTGAAACTGGAAAGGCCACAAACAACTACAAACCATTCTGACAAACATGCTGTGTTCCAGGAAGACCTGTGTTAACCTGGCCTAACTAAACCATCTGTTTAGTTAGGCCAGGTACGGGCCTAACTAAACAGAGGGGAATGCAGACGGTCTTTAAAAACTAGCTTATGGAATGCGATCCTTCTGGCTGTCAGACCACGTTGCTATCAATGTTAATCAATGTTAACCAATATCATCTTCTCGTCAACTTTGGGGGCTGGACCTCTACGGAGAGATAAGGTATAAGCTGTGCGGGGCTTGCCCTTACCTGTTGAAGAGGTTCTCACTGAAGGCGTACTTCTCCAGCCTGCCTAAAGGAGTGAGGTTGTCTTGCCCTGCGTCTAGGAAGGCTGTGATCCGGATGCCTTCACACTCTGATCCATAGTTTTCAAATCCAACTGTGTGGACTGAGGAAAACAAACTGTTTGTGAATGTATACATATAAACATACATATGGTAACCTACACAAATATGAACGCAAACACCCCAAAAAGTAAAAGATCAAACTTGGCATGGTGACAGAACAAACAGTCGCAGTACTGCATGTTTATGTTTGTGGTCGTTGAGGGAGGAATCATCACCATGGTCAATGAAGAGCACAGAGATCAGATGGTCCATATTGCTTCTAATAATAGCACAGGGTGAACCCCGGAGGATTCCTCCAACATCGTGTTGGGGATGGGAGGCGGGGGCAAGCCTTGACAGCTTCAACATTCCCATGGTCATGCTAATGTAATTTTGCACATACTAAAAAGGGGGACTGCATGGCACTTCACAATATTCTGACCACCACAACAGGCCAACTTCCCACAAGTATATGAATGACAATGTGAAATTAGATTAATGTAGTATGAAAGTATATGAATGGAGTCATGATTGTGTTGACTGGCCTATGAATGTCCTACGCAAATGACACGCTTCTTAATTACGTCTAAAAACGTGTATAGCATATGCTGTGGCTTTAGCTTATTCAATAGCACCAGGGTTTCATCAAAATGTGCTTTTATGTCACATGCATTGCTGAAAGTAGCCAGCTATCAGAGTCACAGTCTTTGGACACAGGTGAATTATTTGCACAGAAGCCAATGTAAATTAACTGGTAATGCAGGCTTATTAAGATTACCATGTCGCCACATTTCCCTGAACAGCCACACATTGTTACAGAATGTATCCGGTTAAATGTGGCAGCACAGACAATGGACCCGTGTGAGTACTGTGTGCACATCCTGCCACCCAAGGATCTCGGGCTGTTTCCTTGATATGAACACGACATTAAAAAACAACAACATACAGTCAACTTACAGTCATCCATATCATCATGGCCATCTTCAAAATATAAAGACAGACCTGAAACAATAGAGAGGAAATAAGACGGGGAAGACGCAGACACGATGGTAAAACGTGTAATCAACATACCATTAGAAGCATAGGTTGGATAGATTACAGACTGGCAATAACACCTAAACCATTTAGCAAGGACAATGGTGTAACAACAACAACCTTGATTCTAAATAATAGGCAGCATATGTCATGCATGTGTCAAGCGAGCATAGACTCATGTGGAAAAATGTGAATAACAGTACTAGTACAACACAAACACCCAAGACACAATACATGTTAGTGACGATCAAACTCACATGGACCAAATCCTAGTGTATATTAATGTTAGGTTAGCCAGATGGAACACTTTAAAGGGTATTTCGTGTCATACGCTTTGAACAACGCGTTGTATTGTTACGCTCCCACATCATAGTAGACTTCGGAGAGCTACTCAAATACACGTACAGAATCATAAGGACATCTGATCACTTGGCAGTGTTTGAGAAGACCCCCTGTGCTCAGTAAAACCCTGCAACCTGGTCATACAGGAGGCTCCGGGACAATGTTTACACTTGAATAATCAAGCGAACCCGCCCCAGAGTCAATAATAGCCGCATTTGTATACGAAGTGTTCAGTGCTGGCTGTCTCGATGTGGTCACACAGGGTGAGTAGTTATGTACAATAATCGCCTGATGATGATGATGATGATGATACGTGTGTTGGAAGCAATCCCTTTGTTATGGTTCTATCTGCTGCTGCTGCTGCTGCTGGGTTTAGTCTCCTTGCCGCTGCTAATGACGTTAGCAACCAGGCTAACGTTAGCGACGCTAGGTCAACTCGTTCACGTTGACAACAAGTCGATGTTCGTACGGGGCTGCGGGAGATAAAGTATGGAGACCAACTAAATGGCTGGACAGCGGTACTCCACACGCTGCACTCTGAGATGAGATCAGGAACACTTTAAACGGCGGCGTTAAAACGTACTAAACTTTTATTATTATGATGACTAGCTTGAAACTAGCTCGCTCGCTCGCTAGCTAGCCGACGCGGCGAGACCAGCCCTCGCCGTGTGATCTCCTTGCTGCCAAGTGGCTCGCGTTTAAATCGCCTCGTAAACCACAACTCGATCGCGGAGACCCGGGCATGTTTTTGCACCACCCGGCACACCATTCGAAAGAAAACAAACTGTGTTGAACCATCGAATGAAAGCTGTTAGCAGTAGTGCCATTACCTGCCATCTTGATTGTGTGCTGGCTGGCTGCGCTCCGCCGTGTGGTGGGGCTGTCACTACCACAGCTGTCACTCAACCGAGCGGGAGAAGGAGCACTTCCTCAAAGCACTTCCACGAAGCCGCGACTTCTCCCAGATCACTGATATCACACCTCACAATGCTGCTGCTGCGGACACATATTCGTTAAAGCCACGTACGGCGCGTCGTTACCGTGAGCCCACCGAGCGCTGCTGGTGCTGCGCTGCGCCGCCGACGAGAAGAAGCCGAGGCGGTCACGTGACCCCCGGCCGGAGTTCAAGATGGAGCCGACGCGATGAGGTTAGCGAGCTCGCCTGGTGCGTTCCAGTTCCACCCGGAGATCGGATTTTTTCCCGTCTTCCGAATGGGAAGTTTTTTTACAGTCAACTCGGGTGTGACCGCTTTCCCAGGTCCCGGTCGCCGAGGTAAATGTCGGAAGTCGGATCTAGGAGTGACGTCACACTCGATTTGACCGTGTTCCAGTTTACTCAGCCATCTCATCTTGGATTGTGACTTCTGTATTGGTGAGGGTCTTCCGACTTTCCGAGTTGGAATTCCGGTTTCGGGGGGCGTTTCCCCCTGAAGCTTCCGACTTGGAAGACGGAAATTCCGACTTCCGAGTACAACTGGAACGTAGCGCTTGTTTACACTCACCAGGATATTATGGAAACTAATATATATACCACTGCGTTGGACAAACTATAACGTTTAACCCGTCACTTCGAAATGTGTGCATTGTTTTGGACTGAAGTCTACGTACCGTCGTCTTCCAACACTGATTTTCTCAAACATTAACAGGTAGAAAAGAAGAGTGAATGTGTCCAGTGACTGGAATGCTCATCCCAAACTAGTGTAAGATATCGACATGGCACTGAGAGAGTTGAAAGTGTGTCTTCTGGGGGTAAGTTAACAATGATTCTGATCTCGCTTTATTTGCATTGTACACATTGCTAGTTATGTGTACAATCAGTGCTAGTGGTAATAGACACTAGATGTCCCTCTAGTTCACTCAATGCACTTCGTTCTAGAGGTCTCATATTAATTGACCACAGTAATTAAGTCTATTAGAATGACATATAGTTGTTGATCTGTTGATAGCCGTCATACTTGTCTGTGCCTCGTGGATTTGGCCATCTTATCATTTTTCCAGTAAGACAAGCACAATTCGGACGGCACAATACCGGATACTCCGTGGACTGGTCGTCAAGTGTTTGATTATTTCAACATCAACACATCTTGCAATTATTACAGCCTGTCAGTGGCAGCATAATGCGATTAAATGCTCTCCATTGCCATCTAAACGAATTTAATATCTGAAGGAAAGCTCAAATATTCTAGGCGTGGCCGACCCATTCCCCTGTTCCCCCAAGTTTTACATTGACCTGTTTATTTATGACTAAACAAGAGGACTATGAATTCTGTGAATGCTTGGTAATTATTGCCTTTTTCAGGACACTGGGGTTGGGAAGTCAAGTATTGTTTGGCGGTTTGTGGAAGACAGTTTTGACCCAAACATCATTCCAACAATTGGGTATGGTAATATATATATATATATATATACATACATATATAAATATCATGTCAAACTGGAAATGTGTAGGCCTACATTTGGATTAACTGAACACGCATTTCTACACGGGTGTGGAGATCCTGAAATTAAATGACATTATAAAGTAAGACTAGTCTTTTATTTGTATTTTTTATGGTCATTGTTGTAGAACATAATTGTGTGTTGAATGTTTGTATATATGAACACGAAAATGTATTTATTGTTATGTTATGCCCGAGAATTAGGATAATGTCATGGTTCTTCGAGGCATATTGTTTCCCACTATCTGGAATGGGCAGTGAGCAGTAGTTGGTGTATAGGAATTCTAAATTACACTTCATTAAAATTACAATGGAACTGGTGAGATTGGAAAATAGCCATCGAAAGAAATGACAGGAAGCCTATGTTCATTGTGGAAGGAGTATGAGGAGGAATCAACTTGACAAGCCTTCCTCTATTTATTTTGCTTTAATTTTGTTTCCCATTTTGTTGTCAACTTCTGCATGTTTTCTGTAAATCTTTCCAGGGCATCTTTTATGACCAAGACAGTGCAATACCAAAATGAGCT
Organism: Coryphaenoides rupestris; assembly: GCA_002895965.2. Taxonomy (NCBI): domain Eukaryota; kingdom Metazoa; phylum Chordata; class Actinopteri; order Gadiformes; family Macrouridae; genus Coryphaenoides; species Coryphaenoides rupestris. The sequence goes on along the minus strand of PIJE02000389.1, from coordinate 154,645 downwards.
TCACAAGTTCCTGATCTGGGATACAGCAGGACAGGAGCGGGTCAGTATACTTCGCTACCTGTAGCTTTGTTTCTGTATGGACTTACTAATGCTTTATACAGTGATCAAGTGGTCCAACAACCCTGATTACTGTATATGCAGTGTCAGCTATGTGTATGGTCACATATAAAAAAATATTTATTGTAATTTAATATGGGCTCAAATCACAGATATATTGATATAGTATAAACTGAGTGATGGATGTTAGATACATGAGTAATGTAGTAATGCTTTATTTCTGGTAGGGGGCAATATTAACCTCTTCATAGCTCCAGGGTCTAGGGGCCATAGAAATACGCACCTCTCAAGCTGCATTGCATTTTCCACTCTATCGCAGAATTTGGTGTTACCTTTTCATTTTTGAAAGTGGTCCGTAATATGTGTTGTGACTACAACTGACTTAATATATCAGCCATGACAGTGTGACACCCTCTCCTCTATTCAACAACACACCTTTTCTGTAAAAGGCCCACACTCTTAACTCACTTCTGACTAAAACCAAACTGAAACACATAGCCTACGTTTTCAACAAATGTAAACGTGTATAACTATTGAGTTGATTTAGTAACAACCAGCTCATTTCTCCTTTAAACTCCTTTTCACTTTTTTACTTATTTTCATTGCATTAGTAATCCATGTTGGATCCTCTTTTCACCCCCCCCCCCACACACACACGTTCCGCTTTTATATTCTCCTTTGTGATCTCAGAGGTTTGTTTGTTCCCTTTTCCTCTACTCTCTCCAGAGTGGTGAGATGAGAATGGGGGGGGGGGGGGAGGGGTGGGCACTATTTCATTTTTTTAAGTCCTCACCTTCCGCTGGAGCCCGTGGGGCCCGCGTTGTTTTGTGGCCTTGAGAGTGCACGAGCGGATCTCCATTTGAGATAAGATGACAGGGTGAAACCCAAGCTGTCTCTGCCCACTGCTGCCTGCCACCAACAGCTCCTATCCACTATCTGTGTCAATGTGGCCCGCCAAGGGATTTTTCCTTCCTTTTTCTTTTTGTACAATTTCTTTATCTGTTAGTTTTCATGGTCAATTTCTCCCCAACACTTCTTTTATTTTCATTTGGGGCTTTTTAATCTGTGGTCCATGAAGTGGTTTGGATGTCTCGGTCAAGATATGATTTATTGTTGCGTGTGCGTGTGCGTGTGTGTGTGCCATTGTGGTCTTCCTACTAAACTGTGGTATTTAAAACCTTTCGCTGCCTGTTTTTCATCCTCTGTCGAGTTTTGGCAGATCAAAAACTGTTGAGTGTGGAGAGAGTGAGCCAGCCTTTGCACATGCAACAAGAGACAGCAGCAGGATAAGGAATATCTATCCTTTTTTGGGGTGGGTGGGGAAATGTTAATATGTAATCCACATGAATTCCTATCTCACTCACAAACACATGAGGGTACACATCATTCCTTCTGTCAACGCCATAACCAGTCCCCCTTCCCCACTGTCCACTTCATCTCCCCAGCAAGCAAAGCAAAGTCGAACTTCTTACTGGCGCGGTAGCGGGTCTTTTGAATCCGCGCCAGGCACATGGTTTCAGTAATTAATCTGCATAAGCCAAGCATTGTCAGGACTATTTTTTAAAGGCGGCTCTGTGGCCAGATGTCTGGTCTGGCCGCGCTGTGTATGCTCTTTGGGGGTGAAGGCTATAGGCGAGGAGACCACACAGGACTGCGTGGTGGTAGTTAAGCTAGCAGCCCAGTGGTAGCCAGCGAGACAGACAGCATTCGCCTCACTGGCGCTGCCAAGTATCCCAAGTTGGACTCCCTTCGGTGGACTTTGGGCCAGTAACAACCATAATTATGCGGAATGTGTGCTTTCCTGAGGTAACTGTGTCACTCCAAGACAGATAGTTTATTCCATCCTGGTGGGAAAGGCAGAGGCCTTCCAAATTAATTTCAATTGGAGGATTGTGGTTTGTTTGTTTGAGATTAACAAAAACCATCTGATTATGAGGCCATTCATTTCCTAAAACAAGCAAGTCGGATTTCCAATTAATTACAATCGTACAATTACAGCAGTTTTTGACATGGGAACAGCATGTCATCTAGAACTTGCCAATGGAAAACCTCTGGTTAATTGCAGCTCTCACAATATAGTGAATCGATTTGGCTCCATTTAATAAATATGGCTGTAATATGAGTCAACAGTAATTGGTCACCCACTTGGTTACTAGCCTGGAGGGAAAATAGACTCCACCCACTCCACATATATCGGCTTGAAGCAATAGAAGGCACAAATACGTTGCTCCACTCAGTACATCACGAAAAACAAGTATACAACAGAGTTCAAATCTGCCACTAGATTCTTGGTAATGTCAAGAATTTATTGTCAGACCTGTTAAAAACCAATAAAATAAATAAAATGTATCTGCTAGAATGTATGGATGAAAATGTGGACTTTAATGCCACTCCTTGGTAGACCAGGTGTTTGGAGATTGAGTCAGCGAGATTGAGTTGTACTTTTGCAATTAGAAATAGTAGACCAAATGCCCTAGGTATTAAACTGTGGACATTTAGTCAATAGTAGTTAAAAATGGTGTGTTGTAACTTTAAGCACAGGGCTCAGTGTCAATGATTCTGCTGACCACTCGACATACAAGCAATATACTCTTAAAATAGTACACACAAGACAATGTACTATTGGCCAGCTGCTGAGAAAAATACAAGTATAATATTATATGTAATAATACCACTGGTATTATTTCAGCATCACTGTTGTATCTTCATATTCTTACCAAACTTGTGTTTCAGGCTCTGGATGTGCAATGCAATGCTTAGGCCTAGGCCCTATTTGTCATGCAGAGATTTGAAAGGGAAGTCTATGCATTAGTGTGCATCGGTCGATGGACACTCGAGTGTCCAAGAATTTGACTTCTCAGAATTTTGTTACTCTTTCACCCAAGTTGTGGTTGTACTGTTTGACCAGTAGCTCCTCTAGGTTTACAATGGATATTGAATTGACAGCAGCAGCAGGGCAGCCATTTTCCTCTCTGATGTAGTTTTAGGGGACCTTAGCTAACCCACCCCTCACAGCACATGGTCCGTCCCCTTGGCCGTTGACCAGCACCCGAGGGTCCAATACCTTTGAAGCTAGTCCCGATGAGTAGGGCAATGACAGAATCTATTTCATGAATCCTGATATCCTTCAAGTAAGGCCATTGTGTCAGGTCTTCTTGTCTGGGAATGTTGAGCTGGTAAAGGGGTCTTATGTGTGAACACATCAGGATAGTTGACTGCAATTTTCTTTGTCCACACTAGATATTTACAAACCTGAGATATGACAGTCTTCACACAGGTCACTGGCTTCACTTGGTCATGGTATGCAAAATAATATTAGCCTTTTGTCCTGTAATATTCTTGTTCTCTTTAAGCATTCTGTACGAAAAGTAGATGAACCTCCATGATCCAAAAATATGTACGTTTACAACACTGTGTCCCCCTTGTGGCGCTTTACTTGTACTGGTGCAATGGAGAAGATGCAGTTTTTATCACTGGCCACAATATGGCCACATATGAGGTGAGGGGACAGTTCTGTATGTTCTGGTTCCTTTGTTCAATGTGAAGTATTTCAGGATGATTTTGGTTGCACTCATCACAAGTCAAACGCCTCTTGCAGTCTGTACTCATGTGTCCTATTTTCAAACATTCAAACTGCCTCCCTTCTCCTTTTTTTCTCTGTGCATTTTATTCCTGGTATGTGGACATCAACCCAAAGTGTGACCACTATTATTACAGAACAAACAAGAACTTTGAAAATTGGTGGTACATGTATTATTCCTTATGCCATTTGTCTTGTATTCATGTACTGGTGTTTCTACAGGTGTTCTGTTCTACAGTTCTATTTTCTCTTGGTCTTCACTTTTCTCTTGCTTTAGCAAAAGCAGATATTTTGACGGGTGCAATTGGCTTAGAATTCTGGATGTCTCTAAAGAGTTTATCTTCTCTTGTCTCTATGTAGTCAGAAAATCTAGCTTGACGTCCATGCTGCTCCTGTAGCTGACTTAGCCTTATTCCTCCACTTGTCTCTGAGCTTGTAAGGCAGTTTCAGAAGGATGGTTAATATTGGAGGCAACATTCATTTCCTCCATATAGGCCAGATGTTCCGTTGCTTTTCAACAACCTCTAAGGAACAGTGAGAACCCTTCTAATGCTTTTACACCCTCTGATTTGATCACTGCCCAGGGAAATCCTTCATCCATATATGCTGTGGCAATCTCATGTTCATTACCAAAATGCTCTCTAAGCAGATATTTAGCTCTTTGATAGCCCTGAGCTGGTCTTTTGGATGCCCTCTTGTGTATTGCTTTAGAAAATGCAAGCACTCACTGTAATTGTCTTTCTTTCCATGACTCTCTCAAATGCTCTGATGAAAACTTCACACGACAAAAGATCATTATAAGGAATGTCTCTTGGTAACCATCATTGAATACAGGGGGTGAAGGGCAAACATTTGTACATTTTGCCCTTTTGAAAAGAGGATTGACTTGGTGATTAGTAATACTATGAGCTCCAACAGGTGGTCCATGAGTTGTTTCATTTGGTCTAACTTCTTGAAGAAGATTGAATTCCCGTCAACACATGCCATTGCACTTGGTCAGGTAAATATCCATTTGAATGTGGATTTAATTTAGCTGATTTCCTTTTGAGCGCTTTCCTTTATTCAAATAAGAGTTTGGCCCATCCCATACTAGAGCATTTGGTGCTGCCAGGTCAGCTTCTAATTCCAGTGGTTCCTTCTTTCTTTTCAATTGCTGTGCTTGTGCCTCAAGCCCATGCCTTTTCTTCAGGGCAGCAACCACTTCCATGATGGCAGCCTTTTCCGCCTGAGCTTTAATGTGAGCAGAGGACGTTGAAGATAAGGGTTGGGTATCGTTTAGATTTTTCCCATACCGGTGCCAAAACGATACTTTTAAAACGGTATCGGTTCCTAAACGGTGCCTGAACCGATACCTTCTTTAAAATAAAGAGCAAACAACAATGTTAAAGAATGTCTTTTTTTTTATTGCGAAGGCAAAACAATTGAACAATATTACCTCTTAACACTCTAACACTGTTTAAATTAGAATTACAATTAAATACAAAACACTATTAAACATTACTAATAAATATTAAATTAACAATATCAACAAATAACAATTTAACAATAAATAAGTTACAGTACTACTACTAATAATAAATAACAGCAAACAAAGCAAGTGAAAACTACTCTGCACTACTCTGCATATTCTACATCCGCCTGTGCACACAATCAACAATTGTTCGATGAAAACCCGCTAAACACGATCAAAACAAGCTTGAATCCTCTGTCTCTTCCTGCTTCTCCACTCCTCCTACAACTCTTTTGCACAACTCTTCCGCGCAAGCCCGTCGGGTTTACCGTAATATGCTTTCAGAAACTGTTGGAATTTCTTCGATCGCACAAACGGTGTAGGAGTTACGGTAGTTTGAAAAAGGGGAGTGTAATGGGAGCGCCGGCGCTCCCTTCGGTCGTGGCACTGAAATGAGGCACCGAAATATGCGTTTTGATTCGGTACGGTAGGTACCGGTTATACAGGAACCGGTGCCATAGTGGTACCGGGTTTCGGTTAGGGCTGGGTATCGTTTAAAATTTTTCGATACCGGTGCCAAAACGATCCTTTTTGTCGATACTTATGTGTAAATAAAAGCACATTTCATAATGCAATTGCCGGAACATGTTTTTACTGTAATACAAGTCTTTTTACATTAGTTTTTCCAAATAGAAAGAGTCCAAGTGTCATTCATTTCAAGTATGAAATATTTATTGCTCCTTTTTCACTTAGACAATTTGTAAACTAGGCCGTGTTTCCCATACATTGATTTATTTGTGGCGGCCCACAACAGAATGAAAACTGAGCTTTAATGATCCCACCCCCCTCTAAATTCACTAGATTATGTCTTATAGTTTAACTTGAAAATGTCTCACATTTTCACACACAGAGAAAGAAGCTCTCAAATTGCACCAGATTGATGCATTTTAAGTTTAAAATGTCCACATTTTTAACTTACTCTATCCGTCGTGTCTCAGGTTAATGCCGTGCGAGATTAAATGCTTCATTAAATTAGAAGTGTTGCCACCCGCGCCAGCTATGGTCTTATCACAAATATTGCATTTTGCACCATCCCTACTTTTTACAAAATGTAACCAGACCTTGGACCGTGGTTTTGAAAATGTTCCACTCGCCGCAAATGCGCTCCCGAGCAAATAATCAAACATCCACATGGCTCGGTGTTTACATGCGTAGTATTTCTTTTTCCATCCAACCAGCAGTCACTTCTTCTTCTTCTTCTTCTTCTTCTTCTCTGGGTTTACTGGCGGATCGCAAACAAGTTTAAGGTGCATACCGCCACCTAAACCAGCAGTCACGTTAGATTTGAGAACAAATATAGTGATTGGATGAGAGACCAGGAAAAAAAGAAAAGGTACTGAAGTTTGGCACCGAATGTTCTGACCTCTGCCGGTGCTCGGTAGTACCGCAGTGATTCGGTCGGTACCAAAAAAGTACCGAATTTCGATACCCAGCCCTAGTTTCGGTGCCCATCCCTATTGAAGATGCATGTGATAAAGAACAGGATTTGTGGTTTGATTTAGGTTATGAGGCCTTCATCAGGGCCCTATACTACGAAGCAAGTTCAACATACCCAGGATCTCTTTTGTCAGCTGATTTCACCTAACCTAACAGGCATAAGCGGTGTCATGAAGGTGCTTATCAACTTGTTAAGTCAACCCAGGTTCTCCCAATCTAGCTGTGAGCGTATTCAAAGGGCAACGTTTGCAACATATGACCAAATGCAAACATGGACAAGCTTCCAAAGTGGCACATTATAATATTTAACTATAATATTAAACAATGATTAACTAATTTAAATATAATCCAGGCTAAAAGCAACACAGTTGCAGCTGCCAAAGTCAAGAAGGGAAGCGGGCCAAAAAACTACACTGTGTGAATGTGTAATTACATTTTTAAAAGGATTATCAAGACATAGATCTGACTATAATTACAATTGTTTCATCCAATAAATTAGGATATTGCTTAGATGTATTTTTATGGCATGTATGACAATTTTAACCTTATTCTTTCAGCTGCAATCCCAGCAGTGTTAAACAGTCTTGGGGGCAAATTGATATTGGGAGAAACATTTTTTTCAGACACCTCACTATTCACGCACCAAGGTCCAACCAGATCTTCTTGGAATCTCTGATCTCAAACATAAGAAAACCCAGGGTTAAACCTGAAGTTGCCTCGATGAGCCCAAATCCTGCCTCATAGTGTGACATTGCCCAGGTCAATGTCATGAGTTCACAGCACTATGGCACTTTCAGCAATGGAGTGTGTAATAAAGATAACCATACCTTTTACATCTTGTTTAAAATCATTAAGTTAGTGAGTTTCCATTTTTTGTTGAAGCCACTGATTTTGCTTTTCAAGTTAATTTTCGGGCAGTGGTGTTTTTTTTGGCTTCATCACAGAGCTTGAGTGATTGAACCAGGTTAGATTGTTGCACATCATTAACATTCCTTTTTATTTAATGAACTCAGCTCTTTCAGCTTTTCCATTAATCTGTTAGCTTGTTTACATCAACTTTCTTGTCTTCTGACAATTTCTAAGAATAATTCCAAGCCTTTGGCAGTGTGTTTAATCACCATCTTTTCCTTTTCAGAACCCTTTCCAACATTGCCATCTTGTGACTGAGCAGACAGACAGCAGACATATTTTGTTCACTTTCCATTCTCCAGTTGATGTGGGGTTGGCGGCACCTGGTTTACAAAATAACCCAATCCTTGTTCCATTGGAGTAATTCAAGTTCAATCTTATCCAATGTCCGCTTTTCTAGTTGCCATTATTAGATTGCCATTTAGCAGATATTACACATTGTGTGCTGTAGCCAAAAACAGCTTAAGGTTGGGTTTTAAGCACATGGCTCGATGTCAATGATTCTGCTGACCACTCGTATAAGCAATAGACTCTGGTTACAATAGTACACATAGGTCAATGTCCTATTGGCCAGCAGCTACTAAGAAAAGTATAATTCATAAACAGGAGCCTTAATGGTGCACAACCTCTGCCATACCTCTGCATATACAACATTTCAATCTTCTCCAATGTCCTCTTTTTCAATTGTCATTAATAGACAGATAAGGGTGATCTTATGCAGACACAATACCACAGATTTTCCGGTCGTTATTTTCAGTGTAGTTTGTTAAGTTGTACAAAGCAAACGCACCAGGTTTTCCCAATTCTGCATGTTGTCGCGGGTTGCTCTGTCTCTGTTCTTGTGAAGCGTATGGGCTCGCTCTCCCTGTGCCCTCCCCTTCCTGTCACCTATGCCCTCCCCTTCCTGTCACCTATGCCTCTACATGTACAACCCTGTGCATCTAATGACACCAAATGTCCAAAATAATACTTCAAGATATAGCTTAACTAAATAGTATGACATGGCAACAGTAAACATAAATGGGTTAAATGGCTATTATCCCCTCTTTATGCCAACGATCCCTTTGGCTTGATCTTTTCTCTGACCTCCGAACCAATCAAGTGAGCAGCATAATGAATTCACCCTTTTCTGTAGAAAAAAAGCATGATAACAGGTACAATTCTGCTCTTCACAACTTAGCAGTTGTCTCACTGGAACAAAAATATGAAAAAAGTCAATGAAGACTGTGTGTGCCTGCCTTCGTTCAGGTCGTATGGATTGCACAGTGCTAAGACCAAATGCATAGTGAGGCCAAAAGCTATGGAGACGCTAACAGCTTTTGACACATTCTGCTCATCTTCCCCTGATGGCTACCACATGTGTGATTTCCATGGTGGAAATACTTCCCATACCTCTATTTCAATAAAGCCACTTGTCTTCGGCACTATGGGAAAGCCGTTGCCTGTAGCTTTGTGCAAACAGGGCGGCCTTTTCTTTGTAGCGCACCATTTAAAGCATTTGAAGCGTTGTTCAGTCTGGTGAAGCAAAAGCACACAGTGATGTTACCACGGCACTCGTTGTTTTTCTACGAAGAATTAGACATTACATATTGAGTCTAGACGCTGTTAGTGTGTGAAATGTGTCTGTGTTTCACACTTACAGGCAGAAACGTTCAAAACACTTACATGTGGTTCTGTTTTGAATTTGCCCGAATTCCAGAAGTCTATTCGGTGAGGTTTCACAGATATTATACCTAGGCTTCACAGAAAAAGTTCCCCCCATACCTCAGTAGATCCAAATTGGTCGTGGGTAAAAACTCCAACTGGAGACGTGATACTGCGAGCCCCCCTCTCACTCCTCCATCTGTTTCTTGCCGTGAGGAGTGATTCCAGGACATTGCTCTCTGTTTATCACAACACTCATTCTCCGCTGTCCGTCTCCCACAGTTCCGTGCTTTGGCGCCGATGTACTACAGAGGCTCGGCGGCGGCCATTATTGTTTACGACATCACGAAAGAGGTAAAAACATCAAATAAATAAAGAATAGGTTTTCTATAACAGGAACAAATATGTCAGCCCTTCTGTGTACGTTTGTGGGTTGGGGTTTTGTGTGCGTGTGTGTGATTTATGTCAAATCAGGCGTGTGTGTGGTCATGCCTCTCACCAGGAGTCCTTCCAGACCCTGAAGAACTGGGTGAAGGAGTTACGGCAGCACGGCCCGCCTAACATCGTGGTGGCGATCGCGGGAAACAAGTGCGACCTCTCGGACGCCAGGTCAACTCCTGCCATCACTCTCCCTCATGCAACACATTGCTCCTCCTCACTCAATACAATAACCTAGTTTTCCTAATAACATCTTGTGATCTAGCTCTATATATTTAAAAAGGAGATTAAATGTATTGTTTGAGATGGAGGTAGGGAAAGATAAACAGACCGATGGGCAGACGTATTCACTGTCAGAAGAGTAACCATTGTCCATATTTCCCATGAAATGATGCAGGCGATATGGAATCTTGAGTTAGTTGCTGATTAATATTCTATGTCATTAGAATAGACTGTTGAGCTATATCAGCTCACCTATCCGTCTCTCCTTTCAGCTCTTGGCCAATGTGGTGCAACTTGATGAGCATTATGGGGATTAAATGGCAGTAGGACTGCATTACAGATGCTATGAACCTTCATAGTAGACTACACACAAGCATTAGAAAGCTTTGTGAAATATATCTTTTGACTTGTAGAATTTCCTTTAGCTCCTCTGGAACTGAAACGGCAATCCTGGAAATTAAAACATGAAAATATGATGTACCAAGGTTGTCAGTGAATAAAAGCAGCAGCAGCAGTAAAAACACTTTTGCTGGGAATATCATCCATGATCCATCTTTCTTTCATGCCGTGTTTTATTTAACAGGGAAGTCTCAGAGAAGGACGCCAAGGACTATGCCGACTCCATCCATGCAATCTTTGTAGAAACCAGTGCCAAGAATGCCATTAATATCAACGAGGTCTTCATAGAGATCAGTGAGTGTGTCTCTTAAGAGTTTGGCTTTCCATGGCAAATTTAGATGGAAAAAAGGGTGGTATTATTTTCTTTGAGTCTTAACGTTCTTCTCTGAGAGGTACAGTATTCTACTTCTGATTAATATTTTAATGGTGGGTGGAAGTCACAGGTCTTTGCCTCGTTAGGTTTTTCCTAATGACCATCAAGTGTTATTGTACAACCAACGCCTTCGAGGTGCAACTGAGAACATTTCGGAGATGCGTAGTTAAAAATTGTAAAAACCATCCAGCGTTTTGTAAATGTGCAGAATAAAATATCTATTATATCTATTTCCTGAAAAATAATTAGGATTGTGAATGAATCATTTAAAATTCACATTTTAATCTGTATCTGCCATCTGTATTATTGGGGACCAGGGGCCTGATAGTTGCATGCATAGCAGCCAAGTCTGGTGAAAGACTTTTTAATGGTCAGATCTGATTTGGTACCACATGAAAGTGGCCAAAATTAGAATTCAAAAGATCAGATTCCATGTGATTTGTGCTGTTCACAATGTTATGAAAAACATATGAGCACAAAACCTGATTCGGGCCACTTTAGATTTCAGTCTGAACATAGCCAAAGTGCCCTGTTCCACAAAACGTTTGTCCTGGAAAATAAATCACCATTGATTTAAACACCAAACACCATTTAAATCAGATTTAAATACAATAGAAGTGAGCCTATTTTGTGTGTGAGTGTGATTTGCATTTTTCTGTATTTTAAGTGCTTATAAGGAGAACTTATGTGTGCTACATTTTGATATTTGGGAAGAAAGAGGCAGTTGGGTTGAATACAAGTGGTCCATTATATCTCAATTATGCTATACTTGGAAGTTTAAAGTATAGAATAATCACACAAACGCGTGCGTGTGTGTGTGTGTGTGTGTCCAGTACTCTTTTTAAAACAATATTTGATGTTGTGTGTGTCTTTCATAGGTCAGCGCATCCCCCTCCTAGATGCTGCAGGAGCAGCTTCAGCGAGAGGTTTCAAGCTGGGTCGCCAGGCCACCGAGTCACGCAGAACCTGCTGCTGATGATGGCTTCCGCTCATGGCCCATACGTGTGACATCTCTCCGATGGCTTTTAGGTCCCATCCAGCCAAAGACAACCTCACTAATTCCCTGATGCCACAGTACATTTAACGTTCACCACGAAAGCACAACACGAAACCACGAAAACATCACCGGGGGGGCATTTTGTTGATATCGGGGTGCAGAATGGGTTTCCATACATTTACACCCAATTGGCTTCAGGTCTATGCACTATGCAGTATTTTTTCTCTCATTTTCTCCAATGAATCCAATGTTACTTTTTGAATCACTGAATGCCCCCCCCCCCCCCAGTTTGCATGCATGCATGCATATATGCACATGTGCATACAAAATGAACATCCCAAGGTAGGCTGACATTTTCACTTTATTGGATATAGAACTTTTACATGACTAAGTATCTGCCTTATTGTTGTATCAGTGAAATCATTTTAATTGGCTGATTTCTGACTTCCCACTTTCCGTTATATATACTGTGTGTGGGTGCCTATTGGTTAGCAAATAGTCTAAATAGGAAATTGAAGCGTGTTCTGCCTTTTTAAGTTTCCTATCACATGATTAGAGGGTGCTTCTCTGCTATGAAACGTGTTGGTAATCTCCTGTATTTATGGCCGGTAATGGATAACGGTTATGGTTATGATGAAGGTACGGGTGTCTTGTATACACTTCACTGTTGTATTTTTACTCTTTTTATTTGATCTAAGCTTGTGCTTTGGAGCAAACAGACAACCACATGCAGTACGGTTGCCTTCCTACTCAATTGAAATGCTTCAGGCTCTCTGCACCACTAAGTGTATTATTGTGTGGAAGTCAGGATTTCTTGTGGGGGGTTTGCATGGTGCATCTACTTCCACATGTCCCTGAGAACAGAACCGTGCCACTGCCCCACAAGGTCCCAACTCTAAAATGAAGGAAACATCTTGAGGATAAGTGCTGCGGTCAGCAATGCCCAGAGATGCTGTTTGTCCTTTTTACAATACTGAAATGGCCGATTCCAAGTGTACCATGCAACAAGTTTCAATTGCTCACCTTTTCTGCATTTACACTCGTGGAACCTGTTGCCAGAGTTCTGTATACGAAGGACTCTGCAGAGTGCAGAGAGTACTGCCAGCTAATTTACAGTTTTAAACTAGCGTTGGTTTTTCTGGAACATCATGTTAACTATTTGTGATTTCTGGCCCGCCTTCCTGTCCTCTATATATTTCTGTTATTTTAAAAAGCAGTTAACGAAGGGGGAAAATTATTTTTTGGGGAACATCTTGCCAAATTCTGTAATTGTCTCATAAACATTTTTCATTTGTAGAATATACACTGGCCCACGCATCCAATATAGTTTTACTACCTGGCCTATGATGAAAAGATTCTTATCAAGAAATTGACCTCTTCAAGATTACATTTGCAACCTACTCTGAAATGTTTAGATGTCGTCACCCTAATGTGTTGTGTAATGAGGAAGGCTGCCTATTTGTACAGAACATTTTTCTTTTCCATTACAATGTGCAATAGTTGTCATTATGACAGGTGTAAAATGTGACCAGAACCTGGGTAATCAAGGCTCTTACAAATCCATGACGGTATTTAAATGTGATGATACAGTATGTTAATGCAATAACCATTTACAACTGAGAGAAAAGACACGGAAGCCTTCATAATGATCTCCTCGTCGTGTCACATGCCATTGTTCATTAGTTGTTAAGAGTGACATGGGGGACACTTGAGAATGCCGTTCCAAATCAGAATGAGTTTGTTACTGTCTCTGCACGTCACGTTGGCAATACTTTTTCTTTGTCTTTTTCTTTTTTTCATCAAAAAGGGAATTACTCTGGTAATGCAAACCAAAAGGAATGTCTCATCTGGCTTGATTGGCCCGTGTTGCACAAAAAATGAAAGCCAGTGATGTCTTTTACTTTTTCATTGCTTTATTTTGCAGTACAGGTTTAGCATGTAAACACAGTTGACATTTATAACCAGATTTGGAAAATGATAGTTTACTCCCCGTTTGCTATGTGAAATCTCTTGACAAACGAACCTGATATTTTCTTTGTTATTTTGATGACGATAACCAAGTGCTTGTGAGTTGCCATATTATTGTTGCACATTGCATCGATTCAAAGCCATTGTCCACATCAGTCTTTATTTGTTTTTCCTTGTTGATGTAATGTATTAATGTAAAGTGAAATATAACAAACTAAGAAATGTCAGATAGTTGCACATTGCTTCTGTGACTATAAAAATTGCATGAACCATATGATGAAATATACCAACCATCTTGGGCTGGCCCTAGGAGTGTGAATGATCTTTGGTATACCGTTTTTCCATTGTGGACAGATGTCATCCAATGGAACACAGGTCATTAGTAACATTGCAGTTCACCATGTACAGTAATGCCATCTGCACTGTAGTTAACATATTATGCTTTATATTTCATAATGATTGTAAACAAAAATGCCTAAAACCTATGTTGGCGTTGAATTTCTGAATGTCCAAAAAGGGAATGGTCAACCTTTTTATTAAAGAAAACAACATTGAATATTGCGTTTGTATTTCATTAAGAGAGCACGTAACAGCAGTTTCATGCACTACACTAGTGGTGTGGCTGCCAAATTGCTGGATGTGTATTAATTTGCTCCTTGAGGATACAGTAACAATGTTAATACTTGATCATGTTGCTCCACCGAGCCCTGCCTCTGACGATATATATATACAGTGTATATATATATATATATATATATATAAATATGGAATTTGAGCTATATCTGGGTGGAAGAGGGCCGAGACGACGTATCACTCACTTGACAACCTCAACACTGACTTCCCTTCACTTCATTTTTCCAGTGGGCTTGTAGCTATGTAGATACCAGTAATAAGCACATTATTAACATTCTGGTGCTCATTCAACTTATTTTGATGATGCATTTAGGGTTAGGCAATCTAATGAACTTGGAATGCTAATGAAATTATGTAGAATTTTTAAATATATTTAGTCTAGCCCAGAAATACGTAAAGCCTTTGTTTGAGCTTGTAATTGAATCTGTATTAATTGCTTGCATTTTGTTAGTATTTTAACATGCCATCTACAATTCTGCGTAACATTATGCCATCGACACGTGTTGCTTATGCACATGCATGTATGTGTAAATAATAAAGACGACAAGCAGAATAAGGCATCTAGAGGCGATTTGAGGTGTTTTTGTCCCATGGGTTAATGGCCTTTACCAGGCTCACCTCTCTCACACACACACACACACACACTCACTCTCTCTCTCACTCTCCCTGTTGAGCGGCTCTGCAAGTATGCAGGGGCTGTGATGACGTCGCACTACCCTCTCTCTCTCTCTCTCTCTCCCTTCCTGCTGCATCACAACAGCAGCTAGTAGCTCGGGTAGCACCAGTGACCGGGGGGGCGAGTGTGTAACCACGGCTAATTATTATCCTACTGAATCATTCTAGACGTAGAAACCACTGTGTATATATCTATATTTATATATAGATATATATTTATATATAGATATATATATAAATATACACGACTCACCTGCACGAACTGCTTGCGTTGCGATCCCGTGGTTGGCGTGGTTGGGACATGGCCAGGCCAGAACAGGTTCTGCTCTTGGAGCCTCAGCACGAACTGAAATTCCGAGGTAAGAGAGGAGGGCCGCCCTGACATGGAGGAGAGGGGGGCTGCAACAACCAGGGTGTGTGTGTGCGTGCGTGTGTGTGTGTGTGTGTGTGTGTGTGTGTGCGCGCTGGCCGGCGCTATGGGACCCTAACTGGAGGATAACCTGCAGTACTTGATGCGACAATGTGTCCGTTTAATACGTACAACAGGGACGGCTGCTCGCTCGAGTCGTGGGACATGACAGCTAGCTAGCTAGTTAGCTATTTAGCTGGATTAGCTTACGCTGCTAGCCGGGCCCCGTTGAGACATTTGTGGTGCAGCGACCAAGTCACCAAGCAGCGCGCAAACGTAAATAAAGGGCAACTGTCACCACAGCGAACGAATATGAAACAAATAATTGTAGCGGTCATGAAAATATATATAACGTTGTACTGCTCACTGGCGGCTGTATCTTTAGTAGCTTTAGCTAACTAGCGTTAGCGTTGTCTCTGGTTGGCTGTCTCTGTCAGATAGCCACCCAGCTGGAAGCTGTCAACCAGAATGGGAAAAAAAAAACTTGTTTCTCCATCCCCTGGGTTTCTAACCCTTGTTTTTCATACCCTGGTTTTTCAACCCCTTGTTTCTCCACATCCTGGCGTTCTAACCCCTTGTTTCTCCACACCCTGGGTTTCTAACCCCTTGTTTCTCCACACCCTGGGTTTCCATCCCCTTGTTTCTCCATACCCTGGGGTTCCAGCTGATGAGTTGTCTGATGTCTGTTCTAAACACAATATATTGCCAGTCAAAACTTGTCAGTTTTGCGCTGTGCATTAGTCATGGAAGTTGGATTCAGTGTGTTAGTGGAATCATTCATCTTTCTCCTTTTTCACGCTGATGCTTGAATAATGAATAATGTCAGTCTGTCAGCAGGTAGCTTAGATTATCAGGTAAACACAGGAAGACCTCCACAGCCCCGTCACATCATTGTCGTGATTTACATTCCATGTTTGTTTAAATATATGTACAAAATATGTCCACAAATTACTATTTCGATTCTACTGGATAGATCAGTGTCAAGGATATATTTGCAACATAAAATAACAAAACATGTACATACTCATTAGCCAGAATATCTTGACTTCCTACTAGTAATGTCATTGTGTGCTGTCCTGCTCATTGTACAGCATTGTACTTACACAGAGAATAGGTCAAAGACAGACTCTTCCAAGTTGCTTTGCAAAAGCAGAAGTACAGCACTCGATGTTGACAAGTTGGAGCCCCTTAGAAATTGAACAAAACTCACTTTTTTTACTTGAGTCAACAATATACAACAAATGTTTTACAATGTTATTCACATTTATTGTCAGCTAAAATGTTTTTTTAGTCTATATAAAATAATTCATTTCCACCCTAATTTCCCATCTGGGATTAGGCTGTTATAATACGTCCTAGCTTCAGTTCAGTTCAGTTCAGTTAATCTTTATTGTCCCACAAGGCAAACTCACTTTACAGCAGGGCACTATAGTACAATCAACAGAATAAGACACAAAAATATGTGTTATTCTATTAGTAAACTGAAGAACATGTGCATGTCATGGCCTAAATAATAGCCTAAATAATGTTGCCAGTTCTAAATCTGTGCATTGGCAATTCTCGCATACATTGTTTTAAATGTTAATTGATGTCAAAGGACCTGAGTTTGATTGCTGTAATCTTAACGTGGCCTACATACCATCTACAGACATCTTCTTTCGTTCTCAGGCCAGAAATAATAATAATAATAATAACTGAGAGGCTGCACCACAATTGGCTTATTGTTTGCTTGGTCAACATCAATTCACAGAGGACTAATCAATGTTTTTATCCCGGTTAGAGACAGCTAAGGAGATATCAGGTTGTTGTTTTGTAAATATTGGTTTTACTCTTATGGGTGAACTTAGTTTACTCCTTTCCTCTTGGGAAGTGGCTAGTCAGAGATGTGGTCTGTTTTGCCTTACTGCAAGATCTACTTAACTAATATAATAATGATGGGTATGCAGTGCAGACCCTTTCTTTCTTGCAATCTTAAAAACAGTAGGCCTATCTTGATCTTGTAAAATTGGTATATAAATATCATGATGATAAATTAACATTTCTTAAATGGAGGAGGACACCTAATTAGGTCTCTAACCCAATAAGCCAAGAAATGGCACAGATACGTTTATCTTTTATTATTTTCTTGGTAAAAAAGAAAGAAAGCGAAGAGCATGTTATTTAAGGATCTAAAAAATATATATAAAGAAAAGCGTCCACGTGTCCAAACAATGCTTGTCCAGCAGTGGTTATCCACTTATTATGTTTGTTCTCCCTAAGTGGTGGACTTCGACTCACATTGGCACCTGTTTACCCACACAGGTCCGTTCTCAGACGTGATCACCACGACTCTCAAGCTCTCCAACCCCACAGACCGGAATGTGTGTTTCAAGGTGAAGACCACAGCCCCTCGCCGGTACTGTGTCCGGCCAAACAGCGGCATCATCGATGCAGGCACTTCAATCAATGTCTCAGGTAATGAGCCGAAAAGAGTGGCACAGCAGAGATAACGACCATTGCTCTGGGTTCTCTGAAGCCTGGGCGGCGTATCCTAATCTCCTTCTGTATACTTAGTGTTTTGAGGTCGTCTAACGTAAAGTGTTACACAGGTTACACTTGTTCGACCTACAATGCCCAGAACACAGATGCACATACAGGTTGTATCATCAAGCACGGGTCCAAGATACTCCTTGTCCTCCTCACCCCCCTTGCCCTCCACCTAACAGACGTTTTACTCCGCGGAGGAGGCGGACACCGTCTCGGGTGTCAAGGCTTCGCCACTTCTGCTATTTTCATGCATAGACTCCATTTACAACCCAGCATATCTGGTGTCACTTTCCACTTGACGGTGGTCACTAGTGGGCGACAAACCGGCACCGTCCGATGTGTTGGCTGTTTGTATTTATGTTTATTTTCATGTATTCCCCGAACTTCTGTACAATCTTCAGCCTCACAGTGCAGCTATAAGATGAGGTGTTATTACACAGGGTATTTGGTTGTAGCTCTGAGTGATGCACATCAACATTGCAAACACCCAAGTCCCTTAGAGACCCCCCCCTGCAGTATTTGCAGGGAGTTGTTTGAGTTT
This sequence comes from Coryphaenoides rupestris, assembly GCA_002895965.2. NCBI lineage: Eukaryota > Metazoa > Chordata > Actinopteri > Gadiformes > Macrouridae > Coryphaenoides > Coryphaenoides rupestris. Next base: position 136,327 of record PIJE02000389.1, on the reverse strand, counting down.
GTGTAATGTTGTTGTGCTATGCCAACTTCTACTGTAAGCTGCTACTCCATAGTTTCAACAAAATACAACCGCTTCTTGGCGAATCAATGATGTATCATATCATCCAAGCTGCCACGCATTTGCAACTCAATGCATTTGTGTTAACTATTGCAGTTTTCTTTTTGCAATAGAATCTGCCAAGCCACTGTACACTACACAGAACAAGTGCCCTATCAATTCAAAAATTGAGAGCAAGCCACAACACTATTGATGACAACACTGTCGTCCATCAATCTTTCTTTTTACTTTATTTTGATTACTTTGTATCCTTCTGTGTACATTCACAAATAAAATAGTGCAAAATAGTCACCTATCCCTCAATCAATCGTCATGAATATACCATCCGTCCAAAGCAATGATTTTACGGAAGTCAAACTGTCATGGCAGGGTTATTTAAACCCGAAATCCAGGCTTATATTAAGTAACAGTCAGCTCCACTACTACCGCAGATCTCTCACACCCGCTGAAATGTGCGTGCAGTCGGGCCTTCGACTCCTTACTCTCGGCAAAGCAGTATTTATAGCAGTGTGGAAATTTCCTTCTGTCAAAATGAAAAAAGGCACCGTTCTGCCACTGGATACCTACAAATCTTTGATGTGTCATGTGCTGGCTCGGCCCACGGTACGCACTGAGCTTCTGAGGCTTAACACTGTTGAAACTTAATAAGTAAATCGTATCCCTCTCCCCTGGGTTGGCCGTTGGTGGTGGGAGCTTAATTGTTGTTATGCGGTGTCCAGTGGGAAAAATATATGTGGTATGAACATCGCCACAAGCCTTATGTCAACAAATATTGATCCGTTCTTTGGTAAAAAAAAATAAAATAAACATGACTGACATTTTTGGACATGTACTGTTTGGCCAACAGTGTGCATCTTTTACACTCTCGGAGTCAGAAAGCTGAATAACTTTTATTGCAATTATCCTCATTAACATGTCAACGCAGGAGCCATATTTTCCATAGAGCGCAGTTTAAGTGTGTCCGCAGTATGACAGCACAGGAAACGTGTCATTTGCAACAGATTTGGGATAATACCTATCACCAATTACATGCATTATTTACATTACTATGACATGTCATAATAGCAGCGCAGGATGCTTAGTTTATGTTTATTTTTGCCATCCTGCCGGAGCAGCTGGTTTCACCATCCAACGGGATCGTAATAATGTAGTAGGACTTCTTAATGATGGATGGTAACCCACCAGAGTCCCTGGCGGCGATGACAAAACCTACCAGCAGCAGTCAAAACTTACCAGCATTGGGTTTGTGGCTGGTGGTTATTTCCCACAGTGGAATAGATTTTAGGTTTTAGGAATAGTTTTTTTTACTTATTTTTTACTTCCTAATGAATTTTATTGAATGAGATGGACCCATGAGAACCCAATCAGAAGTCTGACATCAGAACTCCAGGGCTGAGATGGCTAAATGTGAATATAGCCTCATGGGCACAGCCTATAGCAGTCTTTTTTACTCCCTGAAGGCCTAATATCTTCAAAATGCGTGTGTTGATTTTAGTTTAGTTTACACTCTCAGTTTCTCAGTGTGCTGATCTTTGACCAGCTTTTCCTTATGAATAGTGATGAACAAGGACGACTTCCAAGACATGGGGTCAAACTTCGTTTTCGCTTTTGTTTTCTTTTGTCAAATGAGTTAACATAAGTGGAAAAAGGTTTGTTGATGAAGGACCTGTCAGTGGTTATCTTACTTTGTTGTTGCAAATGGATGGATGCAGCATAGCCGCAGATAAGGGCTTTACGTAATTCTGTACACATCTAGCCTAATTGATGCTGTAGCATCTATTCTCTCAGGACACCATTAATTACCGTCTAAAAGGAAAGTTCCCATTACCTTCCGTCCCTTTCACCTCTAACCGCTCCATTCATCAACAACAGAACGGGCAGAAATACATGTCTTGCCTGTGCATGCCGACTACAATTAGCCTCTATGACGCTTATGAGTGATTGCACTCTGCAGTAAGAATATGAAACACCATCATTAGCATAAGGTCCCCTTTGCCTAGGCCTGCGTAAAGTCTTAAGATCAAAGAATAATTCATTTACCCCATTTTTTTGGTGGTTTTTCCATTTGACTCTTATGCTTTTTCAGTTTTTTTTTTCTCTCCAAGAACTAACAAGCTCTCCTGCCTCCATTCCCCGGTAGTGTCCCCTCGGACCCGAGGTGGATGGCTGTGCAAATTGGGTCTGACTGAAACAGGACATTCTCAATCTGTTCTTGCCGTCTGTTTCTGGTTTGCGATATTGAACTGCTTTGATTGCTGTAATGGGGCACTCACTGTGACTGCAGAGGGTTTTCTACTCCAGGGAGAATTGGCACGTCCCGTATATATATGGGAAGCGTCCTGGTGGCCACATCTGAGAACTCCAGTGCTGGCTTTGAAAACCAAGGGGTCATTTGTTTCTCATGCAAGCCAAAGAGTCACGCATGCCTTGCGCATTGGGGGCTGGCGGGGATGTCAAAATGTGCCTATTGAATTCCAATCTCCCTCACACTTTAACAACAGGCATAAAGGGAAAAAAAGAAAAGAGATCACCCATCAAGAGCCGCTTTTCATTCCATCTTGACGGCAAGCCTCCTGTAGCGAGACACTCGACATGAGAAAGTGATCATCGTAAATCATCATTACAGCCATAAAATGCCTCTTTGGCCCCTGGATTGACATCAAATAACACACAAGTGACGGAGTGAACTGATGTGGCGATGGGTTAAAGAAGTATTCCAAGCCCAACACCTGCTTTCTGTTAGCGCAATATGTAATGTTGAGATGAGAGGCAACAGGCTTGGACGCTAGTAGAACCACCCCCTCACACGCACGCACACACACACACACACACACACACACACCCCTCCTCAGGATATTTGGGGATCCATCACTGTTTTTAACTGCCGTCATGGTAACATGCACATGGACGTAAACGATCTGTGCCATATTTCCCAACAAACAGGGGCGCTTAAGCAAAAGACCATCCTAGCGTCGTTAAGCCTCGTTTTCTGTTTGACAAATCTGCGGGAATTTGATCCGTGCTAATTCCTCTTTTAGTGCGAAAAGCCGATGTGTAGCCGCTGAGGAAAGAGCGGATTGTTACCGTAGAAGAGCTCCCAGGGTCTAATCACCAGCATTCCTCAAGGGTTAGCATTCTGCAAGTTTTCAGCCTTTTCCGACTTCACTCAAACCCATTCTTTCATCATCCCCCTCATTGTTCCAAATATGTCTGAGGAAATGAAAAGAGGAAATGATGAACAGTGAATGGAAGCAAGAAAAAAAAATGTTAAATGCTCAGATGTAAAAATGAAAAACATTTCAAAATAACCTAAACTTGTATTTTCGATGTTTTTGTTTTTTTTCAGTTATGCTGCAACCTTTTGAGTATGATCCCAATGAGAAGAGCAAACATAAGTTCATGGTCCAGTCCATGCTGGCACCACCAGACATGACCGACATGGAGGGAGTGGTAAGTTCACTCTTTCTTCTCATCTTGCGTGCCATTGTTCCTTTTCTGGTGTGTTGTTCACGGATGACATCGCTACGGGGCTCGACGTAAAACTTTAAAGGAGCTTGCCCGGCAACCAGACATAGGTGCCAAAATTTGCCAGATATAGTTACCACATCTTGTCCGATTCTTGGTTCCAATAACAAGCAAGTGTCTGAACTGTGAGCGTACTTGGCCCCTTTTCAGGATTACATCATAAAAAATACATTCAACTTGATACACAGAAACAGAACTGAGGCTGTCACTCTTTTTATATGCTTTTTTAAAAGCTGTGACGCAGAAGACATAAAAGACTAAGGCACAATGAACATCAAGTCACTTGTATGTGTGTGTAATAGGGATGAAACGGTACGTGTACGGGTATAGACATAAACCAATGGTGTATATACCAGAATTAGCAAGGGACAAATATCCATATGTTGAATGACACATACAGGTTCTGAGGTGCAGCGGTCAAGGCGTGTTCACACGACATGCAGTTGAACATGGCACACGTTGCTAGGTTGGGGGCTGTGTTCCTAAGCACGGCAATTTCAAGGACATGCACACTACCAGCCACGGCTCAAAACATTGAGTTGTTGAAAGCATAATTTCATCTTTGAAGCGAGACCCCTCCTCACAAGCCCCTCCCCTACCTGAAACTACAGCAGCAGATTCTCCACAGGAGAACAATGCAGTGTCCGAACACGTCCCAAGTGAACACCTTGATGAGACAATCAGCACGACTAGGCCAATAAATGACAGCACCAACTTCTCTCCGCAGCCGGTCCAAAGAGATCATCGCAGCGATCAGGTTCACAAACACGTTTAAAGCCATATGATGCCGATCTATGCATGAAATTACTATTTAATATTCTATACTATAAAGCAGGCGCCACTTTGTTTATATATTTCCATGCGCTGCTAAGCTATGCATGTTGTTTACCTTACCTATCTAAATACAGTAGGCCTACAAATAAAGATATATCAAGGAAACCTTACTGAACCATAACAACACCATACCACATTGTACTGAGCTGTGTATTTTGTGAACTGTTTCACCCCTAGTGTGTAAATGAGCTTTTCACAAAAGCGCAATAAAAAGCGTGTGTGTGTGTGTGGTCCTTCCCTAGCGTAATGGATCATTTAAAGCTATCATGTTCAATGCAATTGAATTATGTGGCTGGCAGGTGTGTTGAGGATGATGTGCCATGGAACTGAGGCAAGGGAGTGGGGACAACGTGGAGTCATTGCAGGAGCAGAGAGTACAAGTGTTGTGCAACACACACACACACACACACACACACACACACAACTGTGACAGAGTTGACAAGGTTGCAAGGGTCTGTGGAGATGTGTGCGGAGGAGGAGGAGGTGGGGTGATGGCAGTACAATAGAGTGCACTGATCCACCCAGTGATAAATCTCCTGCACTTGTACTGTTTCACAAGAGATGCAGACCCCGGGAACAACAGGCTTGTCCAACCGCTGTGGTAATCATGGGCTCTCTTGGAAAATTATGGGGTTTTTTCAAATTATATTACTGGCCCGTTGACATGAAAACGCTTTCACGCCGAGAGGCCATGAGAGGAATGTTGCCCTCATTCGGTGCGCAATCTTACCTTGGCTGAGCCTTGCAGCCTCGCTGTCGGAAGTCTAACAAATTCTCCGTTTTTTCCAAGAAACGGAAAATCCTAGTTCACAAGCAGTGTCCACTTTAATTTCAAATGTGATCATTTACCGACGCATTGTTCACTTGTCGGACATCCAGGGCCGAAATGACTCTTAATAACGACCTCGGGGAATTATGTCATCTCAAGGAATTACAATGCAAAGCAAACGTGACGCGTTACAGATGTTTGCCTTCATGTTTTTATTGAGAGCCGTTGATGTGACCGCTGTTGAGTTGACCCGCTGTCATAACCGGTCTCTCCGTCTCGACGGGTCCCACAGTGGAAGGAGGCCAAGCCAGACGAGCTGATGGACTCCAAGCTGAGGTGTGTGTTTGAGCTGCCTGCGGAGAACGACAAAACGGTAAGTGTGTGGTGTGTCTGTCTATCTATCTATCTATCTATCTATCTATCTAGCTATCTCTCTCTCTCTCTCTGTCTCTCTGTCTCTCTCTCTCTCTCTCTCTCAATTTGTCCCTCTGCCCACACAGGGGTAATGGTAAAGGTGTGTCACCTTTACTTTTACCCCTCTGCTGCCGAGCGTCCATCTCAGGGGTGGGGGGTGTTCACCTGTTGTCTCTAGTCTTTCCATTCGCCCTTTCTACTCTCAATATTACCAGTGAGAGATAAAAGCTAAACAAGACGAATTTAAATGGAAATAAAATGCCAAAAATGTAATTTCATACCTTGTCTAAAGGATACGCAATGTAACACCTTATTACACGCAAGTTATTCAATTACACCGTAAGTGGTTAAGTTCATTACGCTCTCCGTCTGTCTCTCTGTCAGTCTCTGTCGGCTTCACCTCTCCGTTGAGAGCCCCTCGGGGTCTTGGGGAGGGAGGGGGGCATGCTCTCTATTTATTTCCCACACCATGTGTTGTCCATTGGGTTCTGCTCTCCAACCTTAAGCAGCTGTGGAGACCTCAGATCCCAGGGTGCGGGTGCTCCTTCACCACGGCTACCGGCTGTGCACGCCCAGGGGTGTCACGCTGTTGAACATGGTTGCCAGGGAGTCGGGGACACCGTCCCGTGTTCCGCATGCAGAATGATGAGAAATAATCATTAATGATAGCTCGGTGGCAATGGTGGCCAATTGTAAATACTAATAGTGTGTGCCTTCTGAAAAGCTATAGGTGCAACACAATAGCATCTTGCACACTTGCTCTTTGAGTTCATTAGTGGTTTTGAGACATTGGAGCTTTTTCATTGTTTGACCTATATGCTCCACTGTCCCCTTGTTTGTATATGCACGGTTGTCTGTGATTACATGCTACGCTTGACATTGGACTATAGGGGAAAGAATATGCCACACTAACCTGTGACACTGCATCTGTTTTTAACATCTCTCTCTCTCTCAATCTCCCTTTCTCCTCTCTCCCTCCCTCCCTCTCTCCCTCCCTCTCCCAGCATGACATGGAGTCCAACAAGGTGATGTCATCCGGCCTGTTGAAGTCGGAGTCCTCCACGCTGTCCATGAAGTCCATGAGCTCCACCCTGGACGACGGGGAGGTGAAGAAGATCATGGAGGAGTGCAAGCGGCTGCAGATGGAGGCCCAGCGGCTACGGGAGGAGAACAAACAGATCCGGGTGCGTTGTGGTCACCACACATCGCTCATTCAGCATGCTAGCAACCTTAAAGGGGCCCCTATTATACCGCCAGGCGCGATTAGCCATTACAGGTCATAGTGAGACAGTGACACAAGTGGGAGTGTCCACCCAGATATGTGATGACTACATCAGTCTACCAGCCTTCCTAGTGGATTTTACCAACTGGTAAACTGTTCTAAGCTGCATTCAGTTCAGTGAACACTCCCACTTGTAATGTCACTATGTCACAATGACAATTTTATTCACATGACAATTTTGAAACGACTTGCTAATCACGCGGACACCTGGTGATATAATAGGGCCCCTTTAAGTGTAGGAATCTGATAATGGGCCTCATCAATTTTAATCAATCCTTATCAATTTTAGCTTACAAAAATATTGTACATTTCTCTGAGGAGTTTAATAGTTTAAAAAGTCTTTACATCATATGTCATAACATTCGATATTTGGATTTATTGTTAGAATTGCATTAACAGTAAAGATGTAATCTAAGAGGGGAGGTTGAGAGACAAGTTCAGATGAACTAAATAATGCTCATTTACCCACCCCATGCCCCCTGTGCTGTTAAACTGTGAGTAAAGACAGCCAAGCCATAATCAGCTGCAGATCCCGGGGTCTTAAGGCCATAATGCCGTTTTTCTGCCCATCGATGAGTGCGCCATCAATCTCAATAGCCAGAATGGGGTTTAGTACAGGACTTTTTGTTGGCGAGGAATCACACACACGTATGTACTCGCACCCTGCACATGCACACCACAGCCAAGTAAGAGGAGCCCCCCCCAACACCCCCCTGGACGCCCTACTCCCCCTACTCCCCCCGCCCCCCCACTCCCCTTCCTCCTCCTCCACCCATTTAAGTATTGCCAGAGGCAGAACCACTGTTGGCCGATCTGAGTCTGGGCAGACTTACAGAGAAACCCCCCGCTCTCCCCACTCCAATCTACAACCCTCCCTCACTGGCCACACACCCACCCACTCACCCACCCACCCCAGCCCTCACCCGCTGCTGGGAAGTGAAGTGTGTAAAAGCTTGGCACCCTGCGCTGTCTTTAGGGAGCGAGCACGTTGGAGACTGAGACGGATCTGGTTTCCTGCTGGATTCTCCCAATGTGTCGGCGGCCTTATCTCTTGAACCGCTTGACGCTCTCCAACAGCCTCCCTCCCCTCCCTCTCTCCCTCCCCTCCCTTCATTGCCTTTATTTTTATTCTCTGGTTCTCTATTTGTGTTTCTGCCCCCCTGCCCGCCAACCACCCCCAGGAGGATGATGGCCTGCGGATGAGGAAGAGCAACATGATGTCGTCCCAGCACCCCTCCTCCTCCTCCCCCTCCTCGATGATGGTGAAGGAGGAGGGGCTGAGCGCCCGCGCTGTGGCCCTCATCGTGCTCTTCTTCGTGGTGGGAGTCATCGTGGGCAAACTGGTCTTGTAGAGCGCCTGCCGCGCGGCTCAGCCGGCCCCTCGGGGCCCCCCCACCCCAGGGGGGGCCCCCTCCCAATGGCCAGCAGCATGCTTTCTGGAGGAGGGGAGGGCGGCAGTGATGGGGTGGGTTTGGGAAAAGGGTGGCAAACGAAAAACCGACACCGGATTAGGGATTTTTGGATCAGAAATGCCATGGATGGTAGGGGCAGAGGGAGGAGGAAGGGAGGAGGTGTACCAGTTTTCATTCTCATTTATGTATAAAAACAAACACGCGCGCAGCCCCCCCCCCACACACACACACACACACACACACACACACACACACACACACACACACACACACACACACACACACACACACACACACACACACTCACAGACACACAGACACACAAGAAATCTGAGACATAATGTAAAGAGCAAAACAACCCCAACTGTTAACAAGTCTTGCCTCTGTGTAGTCGCTACATGTTCATCCTGGCTCCCTTCCACATGCAGACATACTGGTGTTTGGTTCTGGGGGTGGGTGTGTTGGGGCTCAGGGGACAGGGGAGCGTGTTCTTTGGGTAACGACATTGTAATTGTAACGCCAGTGAGGCAGACCAAGGGAGATTCAACACTGGCAGGGCTGTGGTGGCAGCGACCGAGGAGACACACAGTCAGGGGGGGGGTGGGGTTGGGTTTATTTGCATTGAGTGAATGTTATCAAAGCGCGCCACTGTTTCTTGTGCTAAGCAACGGGAGGCCACAGAGCCTACATACACATAATCTGGCCCCCCCCCTTCCTTACAACTGTACAGTATTTCCAGTGTTCCTTCCTGCTAAACTCTCTTTAAGGAAGGAATTTAAACATTAAAATTCCAGAGCGATGGTGGGGCTTATACACAGGGCTATTGTCAATCAAACTGACTCCTCCAATCAGAGGCTTTGTATAGACCGGCTCGTCTTATGATTGGAGAACAACCTTGCAAAATATATCACTATATATCATAATATAAATGAATTATCTGGGGGGGGTTTCTGGCCTATTTCTTTCTTGGACTTCTTTTCCCGTCATTCACTGCTCACCAAGTCCTCTGTTGGCTGAAGAGATTGCATGCATCCACAATGTTCAATGTGGATTTTTGAATCTAATTGAGTTGCTTTTTATCATTTTGATAACAATATGTCTTTCACTGTAGGTTTGCACATCTCAATCCTAATTTTGTTTGTTTGTTTGTTTGTTTTGCATTCTTCATTTTTTTCCTCGTAATTTCTCGTGTTAGGATCAAGGCATTTAAGAACACTGCAGCTAACCAAATATGGAGCTATGGGTTGGTCGATTTTAAGTAATTTATTTAAGGATTTATGTTGATATACAAGTTTTCATCCTCGTGACCGTTGGTTACTAGGGTATGTTTTGAAGTGGCAGTGTGCGTTTGTGTGTGTGTGTGTGTGTGTGTGTGTGTGTCAGCCACAATCGCAGACTGTATTCTAGGCTTTATTATCATCTGCCGAACTCCTCTTGACCCGCCCACTTGAGTTCTGTCATGTGTTTGTTTCCTCCGACCGAGCCATGCCTCTATCATGATACTGTTGACGGCTGAAGGGGGCGTGTGGCGCGGTGCGGGGGGGAGGGGGGCGTGGCGCAGTCCGCTGCATGAGTGCTCGTGCTTTCACACGCATCACTTTCGTTCATGATTTCCGTTTCATCCACCGCTGCCGTTGAAGTCTGTTTAATTTAAGACGTTGAGGTTGAAAGACATTTATTTGAAGTGGTTTTATTTGGGGCGGGCGATTTGTATTTTGTTTCTTTTTGGTTTTTTTAGAGGGACCATCTGGGGACTTTCACCTCTCAAAAGTCAATGGGTTACTTTCTTTGACAAATGATCTATATATAGATATATATATATATATCTATATATATGTAATACAACATTGTTTTAATTTGTATAACTGTGTATAACATTGAGAAGGATGTTGCGAAGTAGGTGGCAGTTCAGAGCCCGGACATGGTGTTCCATTTTGCATTATTTAAGTGGTAAAGAGAAGCTGCAGGTATGTTGTACTGCCGCCTCTGCTCTGTCCTGAGCAGAGGGTTAAAACAGAGAGCGTGGCGTTGTCTTCTGTCAAAATAAACTCCATGAAATAAAGATCTACAGTTTAGGTTTGTACGTGTGTGTGGGGGCGGGGGGGCGCGAGTGAGTGGAGGAGGAAGGAATCCGGTGGGAAGAGGAAGATGTAAAAATAAATGGTAGATGTGTGTCTCTGGTATCTGTGAAGGGGTTTTATTTTTTCTGATCTTTTGGGATGTGGAGGGGGGGCATTAGCCGTGCATTACCTACATTTCTTTGGATGTCAACAGATGCCAGTCAAATAGTAGCTGTCTTTAATTCTTACAGAGGTTTTGTTTTGGGTTTTTTAGCCTATCCATATGGTTAGGTTTATGCCACATAAGGCAATTCATTGCCAAGGAAAGTTTTACACATTCATGGATGATTTGAATGTCACATCTGTGATGCCCCAACTTAATATTTTCTTAATCCCCCCACCCCACCCTCTGGATACTGTAAAACATTGATTTGGTACTGCAATGCAGTTTTTAACAAAGTAAACAATTAAGGGCAGTTACTAGCTGATTTGGTTGTAAAAAAATAAAAACACTACACTGGCCTATCCTGGACTCTCAGACTATCACCGTGATCACCATAAGCAGTCGGGCAACTGTTTTGTATGTAAGTAAATAAATAAATACGTCTATCTGAGAAGAAGAATATTCCTAGTCAAGTTGTTTCTGGTGTATAAAAAAAATTCTACCCAACCTTGTTGGACTATGTAGCATCTTAATAAATTAAGTAAATAAAGCCCCATACATGACGTTGTATGTTCTTATTTCTGTTTAATGTCAGCCAACGCATCTAGCAGCCACCGGGGCACATGGCTGAGGGCCCCCACACTGTCATATACCTGTCTTATAATAAAGTTAAAATGTTAACACATTTTGAAATGGGCCATACCTAAGGCCCTCCTGGTAAAGATCGGCCGTAGCTAGGGCCCTCCTGGTAAAGATGGACTGTAGGGGCCTCCTGGTAAAAATAGACCGTAGCTAGGTCCTTCCTGGTAATGATAGACTATAGCTAGGTCCTTCCTGGTAATGATAGATTGTAGGGGCTCCCCTGGTGAAGATGGGACGTAACTAGGGGCGCTCTCCTGGTAACAATGGACCATCGCTCCGGCCCTCCTGGTAAAAATGGGCCGTAGCTAAAGACCAAGGACACGGCATGTGCTCGCTGTATGCCGGTCCATAATATGACCATGAGTCAACCACACAGGCCTCGCACGTGGAAACATAAGAATCACCAGCATCGCTTTGTGAGACATTCGCGTGCGTATCACAGCCTTCAGTTTCACACAAGTGCCAGACCCAAACCTCAACCCTAATCCACTTTGTTCACAAGCGCACGGACGGAGCTTTCACAAGGAAGTAGTCCCTTGTTAAAGCCACTGCCTTGTGCTTGAGTTGGCAGTGCTAATGTTTTTTTCGACAGGATTAGGTTATAACTAGCAGGTAATGAATTGTCCGTTTTGGCTTTTCCGTTGGCAGCTGTGTTGTCATATAAAATGCGGTTGATTCATCTCGTGTTGGTGTAGCTGTAACTAGCGATGGTTGCTGTCTTCACCTCGCGGTGGCGGAGGAGGTGCTGGACGGGGTTCTATCGGGGGGCTCCCCGGGGTTTCACCTGGACCCCGGTGCTGCTCAGCTGTTTAGTTTGGCCAAGTGGGGGGACACAGCTGCATATTCAATGGTGGAAACCGAACCAATATTCATTGACATTTTTCTTGACATTCTGCTGGAACAGAACTTGTGTCCAAGGTAAATGGAAATGGAATGTTGCCCACTGAGGATGGAACTTTCTATACGGGTCCTGGGGGTTTTACAAATTTCAGGAATCAGGACAGCTGTTCAAAAAATGTTTGCGGTTCAGAAAACCTTTGGTTTTAAATTAAGTAAAAGGACTGATGTGAACCGTGTGCCCGAGGGAGCACTTGGCTGGCTGGCTATTAGCCTACTTCATTGCCTCATCACCTTTTATAATGTAGACTCATTTCTACAGTATGCTTGACCAGACTTGCCGCCAGAATCCAGACCAGTGAATTGTGTAATGTACAGCCAGTTAATATCTGAAGTAAGTCAGAAGGCCTGCTTAATGTATTCACATTAGCATTAGCGGCCCAAGGCATACTACAGGAAGGTCAATATTGTGAACTGGAAAATGTCCATCACATGTGCTTCGTGCATTAACGTATTGTAGCCATACGAACACAAAAGTCAGCAAAGTTAACTTTACTGAGGAAAACAGCATTGAAATGGAAGGGTCAAAGATTATCCGAGTGGCTGCTGAGTTTTTCCCCCCCAGATTCCTCTCCAGTCAGAGTACAATGGTCTACACTGAGGAAGACAAGAAGAAAAGGCTGGGAGTCAGCCCATGTTCACAGTAATATACGTCAAACCAACACCTTAAACTACCTCTACCGTATTTGGCACAGTTGGAGAAGGAGTGTGAAATCAACGAGAAAAATGACATTCGTCTTACGAAGAAATTGCTTTTAGGTAAATATTTTATACGTACTTGCTCAACTTCTCAAAACAAGTGCACCCCTGGAGTCGTTTAGCACCTTAATACGTCAAATATCTCACACGTTTTCTCCTCAGACCACAGGCCTCTGGTGGCCTGTGGAAGAACTCTCGGTCGGCCTGGCCTACCTCTGGGTCCGGGGTCTGTTTGAGTTGCTCTTGGAGCGCGCGGCGCCAGCAGGTTTGGAGGGACGTCAGCTGGAGAGATGACAACTGGCAGACACGCCGTGAAGTGTGGGGGGAGGAAAGCCCCGCGGGCCGCTCTCCATGGCCATGTGCTTTTCAATCATGTGTGTGATCTTAACCTCTGACGAGATACTTCAGAGTCGACGACCCGGTTGGAGACGAACCGAAGCTAATAGATATTGCTACCGCGGGAGTCGTTCCGTCATGGGGCACCTTGTATTTTCAGTATGATGATGGATGATTATAATACTTAATAAAAAAAAATTAGATACTGAAAGATGGAATGTAGTATAACAGGTTCTGCATAAACCTTAAAACTGTGGGCCTTCTGCAAACACAGTCAAAACACTACAGTAAAAAATGTTATAGTTAGTGCTGAATAAATACCTTTGCTGGAATGGTCGAATCCCATAAAAGCTGACTTGGCACTAGCACTAATGTAATAATGTAATAGACCACTGCCTTCATTTCAACAGAGGGAACCACAAAATATAGGAATTTGGAGATGTTTTAGCTAAAACCCGTCGGCTACTATTCTTTTGCTGTGTATTGCTGTGTTTTAGCTATGTTGTAACGTGCATGTACTGCTGCCTTTCGTGACCAAGTCTCTCTTGAAAAAGAGATTTTATAATCTCAAAAGGGCTCATGGACGAAACTCGTAAAATTTAGGTTGGGAAAAAAAAATGAAATAGAAAATAATGGGCTTAGTTTGAATGTGGTAGGTGGCTGAGCACTACATTGTGTCGCGTGCATCCAGATGAATATGAGGTCATCGTGATGGAAGGGAGTATGCCGGGGTTTGGCCCCACATCAAACTGTTGCCTGCTTGCTAACCCCGCGCCGCTATAGCACACCGCTTTAGCACACCGCTTTAGCACACCGCTTTCTTCATTTAAATTCAGAGCCAAGAAGAACGCACCATTTTTTAAAACCAATTACTCGGCGTGAGCCAGCCAGATTTATGACTGATATCATTTATTGGGCCACTGTAGCTCATGGTCATATAGAAATATTGGTATTTTCTCAACAGGTCTTGACATTGGAATGAGTAAGGAGGAGGCCATTTTGAAAGCGGTTACTACTAGAGTAATGTTATTCACATTACATTGTTGTGTGTGCGTGTGTGTGGAAGAACTGCATTTTTAAGCAGGATATAGGAGGGAAATTGAAATGATGTCGGGAAAAACAAAACTCTGTTCTCTGTTGAGCTTTAGTCCAAAAGCAGCACTGAGCCTTCCCTTTACCAGAACATTTGTCAGACTAGCCCACCGAAAACTGTTTGTGGTTTTGGAAACTTTGGTTTGGCTGAAAGGAAACTCCTTTAGGCTTGTTTGGTTTTAGTTCTCTCTTTTTTTTAAATCTATAGGAACATTCTTCTCACAAGTTGTGTCGAAAGTAAACGAGATTCATAAGTTTCCTATTTTAGACCGCATGATGACGTTAATTAAATTGTGATACTTCAAACGGTGCAGCATTGAATTGAAAACACCACATTAACATTCTGCTTCAATTTGGCCTTTAACCAATGTTTCTAGTGAGGTGCATTTATACTTCTTTTGGCTCTGTTGTTTGCATATAACCAATTGTAACTCCCTCAAGTTATATGGAGCTAATGAAGAAAATAGGCTTAATACCTTTTCTTGAACTGTTTTTTTGGTTTCACACCAATATCCGCCGCTTAGCAATGACACAACGTTAACGTTTTGCCCCGAGAGAAACTTAACAAGCACTTTGGTGAGCGGTTCTCTCTGCCAGGTTCTACGCCTGCTCCAAGCCCTCTGGAGATATACCATAAATTACTTAAAAGAAAAAAAACATTTTTGGCTTGTCATGCAAAGCTTCAAACCACGTCTGCACATTATCTTCACTGCGACTTTTATTTCATCGCGCCTGTGAATCGGGAGTGAGACAAAGTAGTGGCCACTTTTGGGCGTCAATGTGTTTACTCCTGCACTCCACCGCTTCACACGTCCTGAAATTTATAGATTGGTCGGCATTTGTATAAACAGCAATCGTGTGCTGGAAGCAGTCACACTTGTTTTCTCTTGCCCCTTGTTATTCCATTGAATTGGAACAGTGTTTTCTAATGTTCCGATGAAGGTCCGCGTGATTGCTAACAGGTTGGTCTTGGGCGCCAGACGGGTGTATATTTTTATGCGGCGCGAACAGAAACCACAAACAGACCGTGAAAACCGTTACAGCACCTGAGTCATCAACAGCTCCCAACCGTCTCCCCCGCCGCGGCCGCGCAACCTGGCTACATGGCCATGTTTTCCTACCAGATTCAAAAGACATACACGTTAATACCCCGCCACCCCCTTGACTTAGCACTATAGCGTTGGAGTTGGTCCTACACTGACAGTAGGCCACGAGTGCCAAGGTACCCTCTGCTCCTATGAAACGGTTAGTATCGTGGAGCGGCAGTAGATCAGGAGGTAAGAGCGGTTGTCTGGCAACAGGAAGGTTGCTGTTTCGATCCCCGGGCTCCGCCTAGCTAAGTGTCGAGGTGTCCCTGAGCAAGACGCCTAACCCTGCTAACTAACTGCTCCTGACGTGTTGGTTGTTACCTTGCATGGTTGACGACACCGTGGGTAATGTGAGGCAACTGTAAAGTGCTTTGGATAAAAGTGCGATATAAATGCAATCCATTTAGCATCAGCTTGGATAAACTTCACATTCATTTACCGATCGATTCCTTTACGTTGGACACATGGCAGTCCGCAGCCATGGTACGTGTTCGTACTGTAACCCTGTGTTATGTTCGACATCCCAGCATATGGGAGTCTCGCTCTAACCCAAGCAATGACCTCACGGGGCCCACAGCTGCCATCGCCATGCGTACAGGAGTTAATAGGAACAGCATGTAGCCCCTGGAGAGAGGACGCACTCTCTCTCTCTCTCTCTCTTCTCTCTCTCTCTCTCTCTCTCTCTCTCTCTCTCTCTCTCTCTCTTCTCTCCTCTCGCTCTCTCCATCCCTCTCTCTCTTCTATTCAGCCGTCTCCCTCATTTCATCCCTATACAAGTTCAACGCTACAAAGTCAATTTATTATAAATGTCCTAGTTTTTTTGTGTCGTTATTAATAATAATTGTATTTTTGTAATTTCCTAATTTTAACGATGCCTGCCTTAGCTTGGGAACAAGATGATGTATCAAAAGGTTTTATTATGCTATAATAATGTCCATTGTTTAAGCAAATACTAAATGTACAGAACATTAATAATTAACAAGTGATATATTGAAATGATTATCTACTGGTAGTTTAAAGTAAGAAATAGATTTAGTAAAAATAGGAGAAAATGAAAAGCATTTCCTTGCATGTAGGCCCACTGGGCTTGTCACTGTGCTGAATCATACTGTACAAGAATGACAGCTCTAATGTTACGATGTTACCATTACTAGTTCATTCTCTTACCAACTCCATTGCTCCTAGCTCTGTCTGCTCTCTGCTCATCTGGACGCGTTTATCATCCCAGCAACTGTGTGACATATTTTGTCAGCTAACTGTTGTATATTCTATACGTCCAATCAGATAGGCCCTTTGTGAGTGCGCAGCAGTATTTGGAGCCATCTTGGAAGAGGCTACCTTAGGTAATGTGTGAACCAGATGACAGTTATTTATTCAACGGCAGTAAACTTATCCGCCTTCTGGGATTTTAATCTCACCACACATGAGAGAAGAAGTCCGTCTTTTCTTTCTGATATATTATTCCAAAGTCCCCCTTTATTCTTTCACTAAGAGAAACAGGGATTAATCAACATTCAAAAGGCTTTTTCTTAGTTAATGCAAATGCAAAAGTGTTTTCAAAAAAGACATTATAATCATCATATAAAAACACAAAACTGTAGGTATAAATGGTAAATCTCCAAAACTCCATCTCCAGTCAAATATTACTTATATTTTCCATAATAATGTAAATGGATGGAATAAATACTTATTTTCATTGAATCGGCTGTTAATAGACATTGGACTAATTAAATGTAACCTATGATAAGTAAGAAAATATGTACATTTTTGAGAGAGAATAAGACAAATATTTACTCTGACTAAAACATTGTATGTTACACTGGCACTGAAGCGATCGAGGAGTGAGTTCTTCAAGTTGTGTCGACACTTTCTGCTCCGTACATTTCGGGGCGGACGTCTGTTTACCAAAGCATCAGATAAGCCTTTGTTTACAATGCTCCAAATGTAAACGCTTCTCTCCCGGTTGTCTGAGGTTAAAGCGACGGATCCACCGCGTTATTTCTTCTTGAAGATGAACGATGTTCTCCTCGCTCTGACCTTCACAACCTTCTTAGGAAACAGCATTAGCAAAAGTGAACATCTGCAGCATTTGTCATTGGAGCACGGAAAAGAAACTGGTTAAAGCAACAATGCTGGTTTTAGCGGACCGTTAGACATAAACAGATGGTTATCTTACATATTGAATCTTATATATATTTGCAGTATATATACAGTAAGAACAGTTAAAAGAAACACGATAGGCACCACTCGTAAAAAGTCGTAGAAGTCAGCCACTACAGTCGGCGTGTTTAAACAACGGGGTGTAATGGCCGCTTGGCGCGTCGCCTACGTGGGGAAAGTCTGCCTCAGGATCTCCCCTCACTGTCTCACGCATCTTCTGGGCAATTACTCTCATCATAATAAGGAGATGAAGAGCAAACATAAAAGCTGCCAAAAAATGTACAAAGGCCAGCATCTGCTTGGAACCGTCGGCTGGCTAATATGTCCAAAACACCGTTCCTCCTCACTGCACCCAGAACCAACTGCACAGAGCAGCACCCAGGGCCAGGAGCCCCAGCTGGGCCAGGCTCTCCGACCCGCTGGCTGCAGACTGAACCCGCTGGCTGCTGGAGCCGGAGCCATGTGTGGACGCCGCCTTGCCTCCGCCTGCGCCTCCGCAGAGCACCATGGGAGGCTGGAAGGAGGTGGGCCTCCTCTGAGGCCGGTCGGGGCTCAAGCCGTCGGTGGGCCTCTCTCCGGTGAACAGCAGCGGGTGTTTCCAGGGGTCCAGCTCCGTCTTGAGGAGCTCATACTCCTTGTGCGGCAGCTTGATGCCCAGCGCCGAGCACCCGGCCGTGGGGGTCACGTCCCGCTCCACCCCCGTCTCCCAGCGTCCCGACGGGCCGCAGTGGCCGGGCCGGG
The DNA here is from genome assembly GCA_002895965.2 of Coryphaenoides rupestris. Classification (NCBI taxonomy): domain Eukaryota; kingdom Metazoa; phylum Chordata; class Actinopteri; order Gadiformes; family Macrouridae; genus Coryphaenoides; species Coryphaenoides rupestris. The sequence continues at coordinate 118,156 of PIJE02000389.1, read as the reverse complement.
TCCCGTTCAGCAGCCTCACCGAGGACTCGTCCCAGGGGGTCACCTTCACCCGGATCACCTTGAAGGCCATCTCCGTGGCGCCGGGTAGCCGGGCGGAGGGGTTGCCCCGGGCGTAGTGCCCCGCGGCCCTGAGAGTGAAAGTGGCCCGGGTGCAGCCGGGGTCTGAGTAGTGGCGGTACACGCCCTCCCAGGCGTGGCGGTCGGGGTGAAAGGTGAAGTCTCGGGTAAGGAAGAGGACGGAGGGCCGCGCCTCACAGCGCTCGCTGACCCAGCGGCCCTCCAGGGCCAGGGCAGCCGCAGGGACCCGGGGAAGCACCGGGGGGCGCTGCTGTGTGGAGCGATACACCAGGCCGCATACGGGGCAGGGGTGGATGTGGTGCTGAGAGGGGGGATACAGACATGTAGTGAGGATTTGTTTTGCCTTATGAGGGTTATGTTAAGTAGTAGCAGAAGGGAAAGGGAGGACCTTTTATAATGGATGACCATGAGAATGTACTACATATTGTATATCAAGCTGTCTGTCATAGTTGGGTTTTAAAATAATCCTTTTATTCTGTTTTACTCAGCCTTTTTAAGTTTTCTATGTGCAAGACTGTAATACCCTTAAGCTAACCGCTAGCTGGTATACTCAGCTTTTGGCCAACAGTAAAGGACATATTTCAACGGGGCATTTCTCAAAATCTCTGTTCCAGCTGCCAGAACCCCAGACCAAACCCCTGATGCGCGACTAATCCTCTGACTAAGTGTAGAGGTTGAGCAAAACATTACTGTAACTTTTCGCTAAGCTGTTAAGCATGCATTATGCTATCACCAAAACCAAAGGTCTCACCAGGGCATTCTGCAGGGGCTGCTGGTACCCGGTGGGCCGGTGGTGGGTTCTCTGCGTCCACTCTGTGTGCACGTCTCCCAGGAACAGCTCCTGGATCTTCCTGCCTCCGTGGGCGCCCTGGTGCTGCCGGGTCTCCAGCCGCACCAGACCCATCTCCATCATGGAGAAGCCCAGGGCCCCCAGACACGATCGGCCCGCCCGCGTGTTGTACAGCTCGTAGCTCCGTCCCGGCACCATGCGGCCCAGCACCGCGCCTCCACAGGCGGAAGCCAACCGATGGGCTAGCTTCTGCACGGCAGCGGGGTCGTGGACCGCCACGGACACCTTGCCGAGGTGGTGCTCGGCCTCGGTGGCGCCGCGGGTGATCCAGGAGGCCTGGCGCAGGCGGAGCTTCCCTCGCACGCCGAGGGTGTAGGCGGGCCGCTCGCAGCCGCCATCGCTGTAGTAGTGCTGCAGCGCGCTGAACTGACGGCTGGCGTGGAAGTTGTAGGAGCGGGTCAGGAACTCCGGGCCCGGCCGCACCTCGCACCTACACAACACAGCACAGCATGCAGCAGCAGAACACAGAGGCCCATTGTTAGGAGGATATTGTTTCGTTTGGTTTTCAGCATGTAGATTGGGTCTGCCAAGCAGCTGGACACAAGTGCTCCTTCATTCCATTTAGCTGGATTTGCGTTTTAATATTTTGGAGTTTTATTTTTTGCAGCCAAATAGTGTTATTATGTCAGGGCTAATATTTCTGATTATTAATCCCGTGATAACTTTTCCAAACCAAGCATTCTTCATCTCTGAGACATATGCATAAGACGAGTGTGGTTTTGTGTTTGAACCAGGGATAATAATAATAATGTACCTTGTTGACACCCAGGTGCCCTCCAGCCTGGGCGGCATGTCTGCTGTGATTCTCACCCCGCCCTGTAGGGGGCGGTACTGGCAGGAGGGCTCCCACTGTAAACTCTCACTGAAGTTGGAGGCGGCGCTGAATGGGGACGCGGGGACCTCCCATGTTTTACTTCCTGTCCCGACAACCAGCACAGCTGCAGGGGGAAATCTATACATGACATCACAACTCCAGAAGATGCTTTCATACCATCCATTCCCAGTCCATAGAGTAACTTAAATATTAACACCAAACCACAGCAACAGCACCATCTCTGGGGAGATGGTGGAACACCCATCACTGACATTGCTCTTTCCGATTGGCTGAAACGGTGCCAGGAGATGTCACTCGCTCCACAAACTAACACGCTATCAATTGTGTAATGTGTTGTTCGGTCCTGACCCTGAGGTTTTGGTTGTTTGTTTGGTTTGACCATTCGCACCTCGGCCTCGACGGTCGACGAGAATTTTATTCAGGCTGACGGATGAGGGATGAAAAAAGCCGGCTGTGGAAAAGTCGTGAAGCGTTGGCAATTTAACCTTTTTTTTTTCTCCACGTTGTAATTAAGTGAGTGTGATGAGGCGCTCATGGAAAACCATTCTTTGTCTTCTTCCTGAGTCCAGGTCCACTGCGACAGTGAATGACAACGTTCGCTGTCACTTGTAGTCACCCCGTTGGCTAAACCAACAGTAATATTACTATCGGACAAAAGTGTGTTGTGTTTTGCGGGTGTGTGTGTGTGCGGGTGTTGCATGCATGTTATCTTCGTGCGTTTGTGTGCTGCTTGTGTTGCATGTGTGGTTGTGTGTGTGTTGTAGTGTGATTTGAGAGAGATATCGAGAGAGATTAACATAGAACTGTGTGTGTTTTCTTTACATGAACAATTGATGGGTCACTGACAGCAGCAGATCAAGCTTGCCAAAACATCTGTTGATAATCTGATTCAAAGCTCGCCCTCGCTGCATATCAGGCTGTTGCTTAGCAGCATCAGGCTATAACATACTCCCTGCTAAGTTAGTCCAAATAGAAGCACCATTCATTCTGCTGCGTATGGACGTGACACATTCGCATTCACTGTCTCCCGTCCTGTCATTAGACCGCTAAGGGATGGTCATTCTGAGGGATCCACCTGTTGAAGCTCAGTCCAATGTTCAGTCTCTGGCAGCCCCAATGGCGAGCACCGTCATCTGGTTTCAGCACGGCCCCAAGACATTTATTCCTCACATTGCACCGGGGCTGGAGGGGCTGGAACATAACAGAGCCACCAGGTTCTTGGCTCTGTGTGTGTGTGTGTGTGTGTGTGTGTGTGTGTGTGGGAGGCCGTGTATGTGTGTGCGCGCGTGTGTGGGTTGGATGTGTTTGTATTGAGGTTGCAATATTTTTATTTTAGGATTTTTGGTAGACAGCTTCCTATGTGCTCGGGGTTTCGCCTCAGAAGCTTCCTGATTGGAGCCCACTTTGAACTGAGGCTGTGGCTTTGTGAAATATAGCATATGAAATATGAACTGTTTCTCAATGGTTAATGATGCGGATCTGGGTTGCTTTGTTGTTAGAAGTAGTGGTAGAGCATACAAGTAAGCATTGATTTGTATGTCTGGTCATAGACACATTGTTTTGGAAAAGTATGTTAAATATGTATGTTAAATATACGATTACACTGTCTGTTAAATGTACGATTACACTGGATTGACACAGCATGCGTGGGATTTATCATTCACAGAGTGGGTGTTCAGAGACCCTGTGTGCCTTGTTCAAGGGCCCTGGGCAGAGCCTCTCTTGCACGTCTTTCTGTGACCACGGTGGGTAACCTATAAGGAAACCCAAGTAAACACTGCTTGTGTGTGCCTGGGTCTATGGTGTACAACCACCGACAAGCCGTCAGCATCCACAAGCCTTCCGGTGTCTAAATCCTGCTCACCTGACCGCTCAACCCACACTGCAGCAAAATGTGAAAAATAGTCACAGCCGCAGAGTGAAGACAATCCAAGCTGTGAGCCGGTCCGTTGTTTCAGAGCCACACACTTTTCACAGACCGTCAGTAGCAGGGTAAAGTAACTTCCTGTTCCTGTCAATTTAATATTAGGTGGGTTTTATTTATGTCTGACTGTCTCAGCACCAGCATGGTCAATGTATATTTACTTGACTAGGTGTGTCTATACTGGTACACTGCCATACCTAAATCCAACAGACCCATTATTAATGTTATGAGCTAAACCTGTGTTTTTCCGTCTGTGATCCGGGTCTATTGGCTGATATGGGTGCTGATGGCCTTTATATCTGTCCAGTTTAACCAATGGAGACACACGTTAGCTGTGTTGACCCCGCTGGTCCCCCTGCAGAGCAGCAGAACTGAACTGGACCTGAACCAGGACCAACAGATGGCTGGGTCCTCCCTGGGAGAGATCCGGGGGTCTCTAAAATACTAATAAGGATTAATTAATTTGCAGCGCACCCACGAGACCCCTCCCCACATTGGTGTGTGTTTTATGTTAAAGTGCTCTGAAACCCCACACCGCCTGACGGCAAAACAGTTACTCACGGGCCGTTCAGCGAGTGGCCGGTGCCGTACGAGCGTACGTGACGATGAATCATTTGGCGTGTTGCGTCTGATTTTCGAGTCGTTTGTTTTTTCAAAGCATTTCCATGGAGGGTTTCTTGAGGTCAGCTGTCATTCTTGCCCTTTCCCGCTTTGAATCATATTCCAATCGAGCATATGGTTGTATTTATGGACACGAAACCCCATGAAAGCCAAGTGTGCAAAAAATGAAATAGTTCACAGCAGGGTTTTAAATGTTCCTCTACGGTACGTAAGTGACCATTCCAGGTCCACTTGAGACAATCCGTCCTGCGAGTGATAAAATTCAACAGACAGGCGTTGCACGTTTAAGTCAGAGGGGGACCAATTGGGGGGATCCACCATTGGCGTAGGATCTCTCCGAGATAATAGTATACGTTGTAGTGGTGACGTTCCACTTCCCAGTATTCTTGTTTTCTTTTTCAGTTAGGACAGAGGGCCCCGCACAGTGGTTGCAAGCCGCCGATGTCTTCGGAGAGTAGTAATAGAACTCGACCACAGAGGGTCACTGCAGTAGTCCACAAGTGTGATGTGTGTGTGGCCTGAACAGCACCCGTCAGCGTTTAGTCGCCACAATACATCGCTTGAGCTCACCCCGCTGGTGTGACTGATGCCCGGCCAAAGAAATCCCCGCTACCCCCTCGGCCGCCCCGCCCCGCTCCCCCGTCGCCGAGCATCCAGAAAGTTGGGCAGCTTCAACGTAAACACACACTTACATGTGTGCAACCCGCACGCACCCCGGCGACCGCTATTCCTGCACACTGGACACATTGATTTGCAGAAGGGATGCCATTTATGACGGACCTCCGAGCTGTTAGTAAGTTAGTTAGTTCGTTTGTTTGTTTGTTTGCCTTTCGCGATTACAGTTTGGCAGCGCTCACGCTCGTCCGCTGTCCCGTCCACGGTTGGAGGCTTTCTTTGTTTTTTTGGAGCGCTCCTTGATTCGGAGCAATCCTGCGCAAACAAAGATCTAGATCCAGGCACTTCTGAGAAGCAGCCCACATCTAGTGAGGGAAGTCATGCGTCTAATGCTCTAACTGCTCCGCTCGTGTGCGTTGGAGACAGCTTGCTGCTCGTCTTCTTCTGGGTCCAGATGCTCTGAGTGAAACCGCACCACACATCACAATTAAGGAGGAGGAGATGAACTGAGGAACAAGATTTTAACCCGGATCCATCAGCATTTATAAATGTAGAGCCATGGCCAAACAAAACAAAATAGCTGAAATGATGAACAGAAAGCTTCTTAAAGATGACAACCCTGACATCCCTCTCCGGTTTTATTCCTTCTGCATCCAATTATACTGTTGCTCCCGTGTAGTGTAGGGACCCTGTCTGTCTGTCTGTAGGGACCCTGTCTGTCTGTCTGTCTGTCTGTAGGGACCCTGTCTGTCTGTCTGTAGGGACCCTGTCCGTCTGTCTGTCTGTCTGTAGGGACCCTGTCTGTCTGTCTGTCTGTCTTTCGGGTCTGTCTGTCTGTAGCATGGATGTAGGGACTGTGTCCGCCTGTCTTTAATTTCCGAATACCTCTCCCTGCACAGACGCCAGACACCAAACATGACGCCAGAACAAATACCCCCACAAACTGTCCCCAAACCCCCACCACCACCACTATCCACCACACACACACACACACACACACACACACACACACATACACACACATACACACACACACACACACACATCCAGCCAGGTGCTACCCCATCTTGCATCCCAATCATCTCCCTTCCCATTGATGGGAAAGCCCTGTGATATCTCCGCCTCATTGAACACCTGGGTGGATGTTGTCAGCTCCCCGCCGACCCCTCACCCCTCGCCCCTCTGCGGGTGGATGCGGGCTGCACTTTGTTGGAGCTGCACAGAGATGCTGGGTGGCTTATGCTTCTCCATCTCTTGAAATTCATTCATACGGGCACCGCCTAGGGGTGGGTGACAGAGATGGATGTGGTAGGATTGTTGTGGTTGGTGTGTGTGGTTGTGTGAGTGTGCGTGCCTGCGTGTGTGTCTGTGAAGTATGTGTGAAGAAGTAATAAATGGTACTGTAACCATTCTATCTGTTCCATATGTTTAGCTCGCTGCTAATCCTCCACTCCCAGCTGCACTGTCAGACACTCTGGCGGGATCTGTCCCCCGGATCACATGCGTCGGACGGGCCAACACAAAGAGGTCTGGATTGCGTCCGTATTGGGAAAGAAAGTCTCAGCCTGTCACGTAACGAGGGATAGAAGTGAATTCAGGTGATGGCGGGGGCAGAAGGGTGGAGGGAAACTCTGTTTTCCGGGGTGTTTCGTAAGTGTTACCCATAATCCCTTCCTGAAATACGGCCAGCGACATTCCGAGTTCTGCGCTTGGTTTCGTTATTTCTTTTTGAGCGCTAAAAATTGGTGTACGCAGACCTCCTATAATACCTATGCTGCGCTTTGTGTAAATCTCCAAACACCTTCCCCATATTGCATATTACTCTTAAATAACGGCTGCCATCAGTTAAGACGGCGGTAATTCCAACCGTTTCTCGATCCAAAATGGCTGTTGTTGCCAGACATTGTCAGATGTGTTCAACAAGTGTCCGGTAAAGCTGTCGGTAAGTGTAAAATGCACACATTTGACGTTCAAATGTGTTGCTGCCAACTGTACCAAATATTGACTTTGGCCTCTTACTGAAATGAATGTATTGTTGCATGTGTCAGCAGCGGGAACCAAACCAAACACAATATAAGACCAACCATACTTTTCTTTTTGCGTATCAGTGTTTAAATCTATGTCTCTCTCTCTCTCTCTCTCTCTCTCTCTCTCTCGCTCTCTCTCTCTCTCTCTCAATGTCTTTCATCCATCCACGCTCGGCCGTGCAGGCCTACATCAGTGGAGACCGCAATGTCAGCCACAGGTCAGGGAGAATATAAAAGGAACACAAGGTCTGTTTTGTTATTTTAGCCCACAAAAAAATCTCCCCTTTTATCGTTCTTGTACCCCCACCCCCCAACCGCACCCCCCCCGCCCCCTATCCTCCTGCATGCGCTTCCCTGCATGCACACACACCACACACACACACACACACACACACACACACACACATGCACACACACAAAGCCGGGGCTAGGTGTACATGGGGGGGGGGGGGGGGGGGGTGTGTCCGCGACAGTGTGTGTGTGTGTGTGTGGAGAGCCCGCTGTTGTCTTTTCATCACACTTTAAGCCGGCTAATCTGCCCGCCTGGTTTGTTTGGGTGGAGGATGGCTTGTCCGGTTGGACCTTTTGTGGCCGGTTCCTCTGCCCCGAGGATCAGTCTCACTCCGGTGTCCTCACACGGGGGACGGAACCAGAAGGGATGGGAGAAAATAAAAAGGAGAAGAGAAAAAGAAGAAAAAACTGCTTTTCTGGTCGACCTCAACTCTCCACAATGGAACTTTTCTTTCACTAAAACAATTTAGAGGTCTTTGCATAAATGAAAAGAAACCGTATCCAGATACTGCCGTGACTCCGGGAAAAGGGCACATGCACGCACACACATACACACACGCGCACACACACACACACACACACACACACACGGTTGTCTACACACAGTACCACAATCCCTAATGCAAAAATTGATTTTGGATGTCGCTCGACGGCACAGTCATTTTCGAATCAATTTCCAATAACAATTCAATGTTCCACTCCGTTTGCAGTGCTCCGGATCGCTTTCAAATGCAACCACATGGGGCTGGGATACCCGCGCCAAGTTCTCAAGCCACTAGGTGGATAATCCCGCCTTAGTTGGTAGTCTGCTGTGACCAGTCTGCTGCGTATTAATCAAATAGGGAAGAGAGGGGGATCCCAAACCGTTGTGGTGTCTCCTTGCTGGACAGCAACAACAACAACAGTGCAGTCAAAATGAAGACGAAGAAGAGTTGATGGTCCGTTGACGGTTAAGATCTGCGATTACAGGCGGCTTCACCTTAATCCAAAATCTTGGCGCGCCGGCGTTTTGGAAGGGCTGGTGGCTGCTTCGTATTCCTGGAGTGTTTTCACATCATAGGTGGAAAAGTGTAAGTGCCAAATGCTAATTCTACATCCAAGCTTTCGTTTAAATGAATAGAATTAGTGAGAGTCTCGAGACCGGGGGCCAATGCGGTGGATAGGACTGGATCATCAGATTTTCTCATCAAAGAGTCAACCAGACCATATTCAAATATTTACTGTAGCCCATTTCTGAAACCCTCCTCCTTTGAAAAGGAAAAGAGCATTTTTGCCAAAACTGAAATCTCACTTGAAATGGTGCCACATAAACAAGGGAAAAACTCCAACGGTAACTATAGTAACAGAATACTGACAAGCAAACAGTAGCTCAAAGATCTGGGCAAACATGGCATCAATATTTAAAGGTTATTTTCAGAATAACCTATGAAACTCAATAACAAAATTGTGTGAGCTAAAGCACTTGACTAAATGAAAACAGCTTCCCGACAGAAAATACATTTTACAGGCCACAGTTGAGGTCTTCAGTTTGAGGCCTGTGTTGTACATTGTGTATAAAAATCCTACCCCGATATTGAATGTGAGCTATTCAAAGGAACAGGACCAGAGTAGGATCAGTGACTCGTGGAGTGGTGTGTGTGTGTGTGTGTGCATACATATGTGCATATGTGCGTGTCTGTGTGTGTGTGCATGTGCGTGCGTGTAGATGTGTGCGTGTGTGTGTGTGTGCGTGTGTGCATGCATGTATGTCTGTGTGTGTGTGTGTGTTTGCGTGTGTCTGTACATGTGTGTGTGTGTGTGCGCGTGCGTGTGTGCATGTCTGAGGCCCCTGTCTCCTCTACTTGAGTTGAGTGGTGGAAAAGCAAAGCCACAGATACCAGTCTACCATTTTACCATTGAAGCAGGAAGGAGAGAGAGAGAGACACACACATGCACAGAGGGAGGGAGAGAGAGAGAGAGAGAGTGAGTGAGTGGGTGGGTGGACAGCTAAGGTACGGGATGGGGATTTCTAACTGGACACCACCACCACCACCATCTCTCTCTCTCTCTCTCTCTCTCTCTCTCTTCTCTCTCTCTCTCTCTCTCTCTCTCTCTTTGCCCCTCCTAACTGTCCCTGACGGCCAAACCACTGCCCCCACCTCCATGGCAGCCCCTGCAGGGCGGCCGGCAGGGTCACTGTAGCGCTGCGCTCCTGTTATGCTAACCATTACACATAATGCTGGCAACATTAAATCCAGGGCCAGCCCCCACCCCTCCCCCCCGCCCCACCAGTGTGACTATAGGGAGTCCTTGTTTGAAAAGGAGCCGATCAAACCAGCCGCTGCCCTGCGTCTTTCTTAAACACTTCCCCCCCGCCGCCCACCACACCGCCATCCCATGTGTCGGCTTTGAAGACAGAGAGAAGGAGTGAGGGAGGGAGGGAGAGGGACATTGAAAGACAGAGAGATTAAGACAGAGAGAGAGAGGGAGAGAGAGAGAGAGAGAGAGAGAGAGGATAAACAGTTACACAGAATGAGAGCGAGAGAGAGAGAGAAAGAGCGAGAGAGGCTGAAAACAGATGTGCTATTCATGCGTCGTGTGTCAGCACAGGTTGTGTTATGTTTTGAGTTGTGCGAGGCCAAATGTGGAACTTTGTAAATTGTTTGAACTGTGACAAATTACATAATGGCTTCCTCGTAATTACCGTGTTGTTGTTCGTAATCTTTTCCTTCTTTTTGCTGCTATTCTGTCACCTCTTTTTAAGTTAAATCATTTGTCACATCAGGGAATGTTTTCACCTTGTTATTCTCTCTCTTTTGTATGTGTAAAATATTACAAATACTAATCTACAGTATATTTCTTCATTTGTTTTGTGTACTCAGTGTCCCTTACATAAGCTGGCTTTACCCAAAAGCAATATATATATAGAATAATATCACGGCCAGTAGTGTCAATATTATCAATATGACAAAAATATCTCAGCAAATATTGTCAAGTCAAATCAAAGTAACACTGGACGAGTGATTGGACATGTTCAGTTCTGTGCCTCTCAGACACACACACGCACATGCACACGCACATGCACACGCACATGCACACGCACATGCACACGCACACACACGCACACACACACACACCTTGAGAACGGCATACCGCAGCGGTGGTGCCGTGAAGACCACTCACCTCTCCAGAGCGCCAGCAGCACCCCGAGGGCCCCCGACAGGTGAGCCGGACGTCCACTTGACATGCTTCCGACTCCCGCGCCCGCACACACTACTCCCACACACACTCACAAAAAAACTCACTAAACTCCCTACGGACAAAATGATACAAAAGGAAATAACAAACTAATCTCCCCCTCGGTGGTCGATGAATAAAAAAAAAAAGAAGATATATCCGGATGGACACGTTTTGGGGTTTTTCCCCCGCTCAGTGTGGCTTCGTGAGTTCAGGAGATGAGGAGCATGACCGGGAACTATGACCGGGGGTAATCCGTCACGTTGGACCCTCAGAGTTGTCTTGAGATGTTGTTGTCTTTGTCTTCTCTTCTCTTGTCTTCTTCTGCTCCTCCTCTCCCGGCCCTCTGATATCACACGTCTCGTGGTCAGAGTCACTTTTTCACTCCTAACACAACTTCTAACACAACCTCCTCCTCTGCTGCCTGCTCGTAGTAAGAGAGAGAGAGAGAGAGATTAAAGCGTTCACTCACTCCTGTCTCGGTGTGTGTGTGTGTGTGAGCGTGTGTCTGCGTGTGTGTGTCTCTCTCTCTCTGTCTCTCTCTGTCTCTCTCACCCCCGTTGTCTCATCTGGTGGTGCTAAGGATTGGTTCCACTCTGCATGGGGAGAGTGAGGGTGTGTGCTTATGAGATAGAGGATGTGTGTGTGTGTGTGTGTGTGTGTCTATGCATGTGTGTGTGTCTCTGTGCATGTGTGTGTGTCTCAGTGTGTGTGTGTGTGTGTGCATGCCTGTCTGGCTGTTTTGCGCTTTGGAGAGGAATGAGTGAGCGAGAGAAAGAGAGGCAGAGAGAGGGAGAGAGAGAGAGAGAGGGAGGGAGTTGTGTGTGTGTGTGTGTGTGGCGGGGGGGGGGGGTTAAGAGAGAGAAAGTCGGAGGAGGGGACTAAGGATTTAAACTTCCTAAAGTGTAGGCTCAGGGGAGCTTTTAAAATTTTTCAGCAAGGTGCAAAAGGGCAGTCGAGGAAAAAAAGGGAAAGGGTACAAGAGGGAGACGTAATGAAACAGGTCACATGGAGATAATACACGGCCAATAAAAGTGTACATGCATTTTAGTTAAATGTTCCTTTACTTTACCTCATGAAACTACACACACACACACATGCACATACACGCACACATGCATCCACACACACACACACACACACACACTGTACACAAACACACAGACACTATGGCATACGCATACACACGCACACATACACACACTATGGCACGTGGACATACATCCACACACACACACACACACGCACGCACACACACACACTATGGCATGCAAACACGCACGCACACACACACACATACTGTGGCACACACACGTGCACATGCACACACACACACACACACACACACACACACAATCACTATGGCATGCCCCCCCCCCCCACACACCCACACACAGTACGGCATATACACACACACACACACACACACCCCCCCTCTCTCTCTCTCTCTCTCTCTCTCTCTCTCTCTCTCTCTCTCTCTCTCTCTCTCTCTCTCTCTCTCTCTCTCTCTCTCTCTCTCTCTCTCTCTCTCTCTCTCTCTCTCTCTCTCTCTCTCTCTCTCTCTGGCATGCGCACACGCACACCCAGACTAAAGTCCACAGACAGACGGCTTCAGTCACGGTGATTCACGGGCCCTCACGTATAACGCTGTGGTCTGAGCCGTAGCTGTTGACACTGTTGACCGCTGTGAAGGTAACGCGCGATTTCAAAGTGACTGCCAAGCGAGTTGGCAGCACATCTAGCCTGCTGCGGGCGGGCCAGACGCGCTGTACAGAGCCTGACACACGCCCCCCTAATACTATTATAAACAGGCAATAGCCAAGGTAATTTATCTGGCTCCTTTTTTTTTTTCGTCTGCGGTTTAAGACCCTTACCCGGCCGGCTTGGGAGCATTGGGATACGCTTTCTTACGGATCAGCCCCCGCGGAGAAATCACGTCATCCAAGGTCGCGGCGGAGCCAATGAAAACATAAAGCCAATTTGTAGAGATATTATTTAGAGGGGGGGAGGGGGGGGGGGGGACGCTGTTATTTTTAATCGGATTATTCCGGTGTATAACCTAGAACCTGTGCATTAAAAGGAGTCCTCTGCAGTCCCCTTAGTAGTTCAGCACGGCAGACCCCAGAGAGAGAGAGAGAGAGAGAGAGAGAGAGAGAGAGAGAGAGAGAGAGAGAGAGAGAGACCAGGGGAGGATGTGTAGGAGAGATAGGAGGACTGATCTCTCTCCTCACATCTCTGACACGGCGCTGCCCGGGGGGTCACATCACGCTTTGATCCGCTCAGGGTCCTCCGCGGAATGCTCACGCGCACGCACACACACACACACACACACACACCACGCACGCACGCACACACACAGGAGGGATTCGTGCAAAAACACACGCGCTGCTATGACTGAGCGAACATTCATCTCTACACGAAATTGGGTAAATCCACACGTTTTTCTCATTTTTTTCCCTCTGCGCTGTCTCCGGACTCCGGACAAGCACACACACACAAACACACACACACACCACACACACACACACACAAACACACACACATACACACACACACACACAGGGGTGGGGAGCTGGCGTGTGTGCCTAAAACCACACAGTGACGCTATTTTATAATCAAATAATTTCTCAATGTTGAAAAGTAATACTGCGTGCTGCTCCTCTCCGCAGAACTACCTACCTACCACGGTGGGCCGGCTCTGTGTGTGGGGTGTGTGTGTGTGTGTATGTGTGTGTGTGTGTGTGTGTGTGTGTGTGTGTGTTACGGGGGTGTTTGCTTGGGCACGTGTCCGATACACGCGCCAACACACGCGCGCCCATAACGACGTGAATACATACATATGCGTGTGTTGCATATTCATTGATATGAATACAGAGGCCGCTTCTGTCCGCCCGGCTTTGTTCGGCCCGTCCCGGGGGGGCGTCCCAGGGGGGGCCCGGGGGGGCGTCCTGGGGGAGGTCCCAGGGGGGTCCCGGGGGGGCGTCCTGGGGGGCTTCGCACGCGAACAGCGCCACCGCTGGTTGTCTTCTTCTAACAGCTATGCCATATAAGGGGAATGGAAACAGGATATACTCTTCTGTATTTCAGCACTATATAGTAAATAACATATATATATATTATTTACTATATAGTGCTGAAATATAATTAATTAATTAATTATATTTATTATTATTATATAATTATATACATTATTTTGAGACACATGAGATATGTGTGCATCATTTAGTCACACATTAACAAGCATATACATTACTCAAAAGGATGGAAGATTGGACTGCCTCTGTGTCCATGTAGGTGTGTGTGTGTGTGTGTGTGTGTGTGTGTGTGTGTGTGTGTGTGTGTGTGTTGTGTGTGTGTGTGTGTGTGTCAAGGTGAACGGGGTGGTGGGTGATGTATTGGAGGTGGGGGCACGGCCGAGAAACAAAGAGGATGTGTTGTTCTCTAGTGCTGCAGCCTGGGTATAGATCAGTATACTCATACACCTTACCGCACACACATTAAGAGCACCAGATAACATTGGTATTTGCCATGCACATACACATACACACACACACACACTCAAAAATAAACCACACACACACACACACACACACACACAGTGAAAAACACACACATATGAAATGTAATCAATAAGCTATTAAGCTATATGCTGATGGAGTGATGGGAAGGATTTGTTGTTGCAGTTGTTTCTGATGCTATAATGCCAGCGTTGTCCTGACCTGTTAACACAGACAGGACAGGCTATGCTTTTATATTGCTGGGACACATCCAATACAAAAACACTGAAGTCAAATCAAAATGTCAAGCCATTTTTTTTAATCCAGGCTATAACTATATATTCACATATGTTCTTATGAAAAAATAACAAATAATTGTGCTTGTATGGTATCGCTAGAGTTCATATGATCTTGCCAACATCTGCTGATTTTTAACGCACAGCTGTCTGTATTGATTCAAAATGGCAATGGATATACCGTAAATCCTCTAATAGAGGCCTGTGTTCCATTAAAGGCCGGTCTCTCATAATGGCTGGGGGCGTGGTCAACACGGACAAATAAAGGCCGGCCTCCAATACAGGCCGGGTCAAAAAACGAAGAAAAAAAAACGACGGTTAATACGGTAAACTCCTGGTGCGTGTTATACACCGGTAATGTAACTACGGTAGTTTGAATGACCTGTGCAGCCTGAATGTCCCACAACACAACGTGTCTACGTAACACAGAGCGACCAGAGAAGAGAAAACAAACATGGCGCCGACCAGACAAAGGTTTGACGTGACTTTTAAAGAGACAGTTACCGTATTACTGTAATGTTTATTCCTACCTCAGGGTTGTTTTATTGTACAGCGGCCGTATTTTCCCTACGTGAGGCTGCGGTGCTGTTTTGTTATCATATGTTATTTGCAGCTGAATCTTACTGTTTTGTTTGTTTTGTTTTTATGTGCCAATGTGTGGGGATTATGTCCATGAGAGTTTAATTTTAAGAAATAAAGGCCTGCCTCTAATATAAGCCTGCCTCCAACAAAGGCCTGGTGCTCTTTGCGGCTCAGTAAATAAAGGCCCCGGCCAATATTAGAGGATTTACGGTATATATCCCTATAGACACACTGGGATGCAGCAGGGGCTAGGACCAGGTTGCCGGTTCAAACCCAAGGATTGTTGGGGCGGTTGCTAAGCCAATTGGCTGCAGCCATTCGGGTCGGTGGTTAGCATGTGTGGTGGGAACACTCTGAAGGGAACGGGGAGTGAGGTTAACCTTGCGAGCACTTTCTTGGCTCTCTCACACACACACACACACACACACACACACACGTGACGTGACACATAGCAGCGCTATCGTTTTTTCTTGACAACCAATAGCGCAGGCTGGCTCTGTCATGTCGGGGTTGGCCTGTCACCACTTGAGCGGCGCATGAGACGGACTACTTAGCAAAACCTCAGCGCTCCTGAACGCCCCGCCCCCCCCCCCCCACTTAAAGCTCCTCAATAAACACACAGTGTGCTACACCGTGTACATACTGGGCCACACTGGGACCCGCCACCCACAGGGCCCGCCTCCCAGACACATGCCGACACACTTGAAGAACACACACTCATAAACATAAATAATAATGTTTGCATGCACACTCACTCACTCACACACACACACAAACTTCTTTGTCTTTCTAATTCTTCTCTAATTCTTTCTCTCTCACGTATACACACACACATGCATGCACGCGTGCACACACACACACACACCACACGCACACACACACCCCGTGGGGAATGGGAGCGTCTTAGATAGCATGATGAGAGGTGTGAGTGTGTTTGTGTGTGTTTGTGTGTGTGTGTGTGTGTGTGTGTGTGTGTGCAAGCCCGGACTGGCCATCGGGAGCACCAGGAGTTTTCCCCCAGTGGCCTGAGCGGCTAAATGGCCCGCAGGTCGCAGATTTAAAAAAATGCCAGTCAGGCCAGGCCAGTGAACTAGAGGCGGGCCAGGCCAGTGAACTGTGAGAGAGAGAGAGAGAGATACCAGTATCTAAACTGTAATGTATGTCCTTCCGTGTATGAATCTCATCACCAGAGTGTGTGTGTGTGTGTGTGTGTGTGTGTGTGTGTCAATACATGTTAAATGATAGCAGTTGTGAAGTATTCTGCTACTCAATGTTTATTAGTAACAATTACTAATATCATTTCATAATTCCCCCGGGACTGGGGTGGCCTGACTGGGAGTATATTTCACAGCCTGAATGATGTTCCCAGTCCCGCCCTGTGTGTGCGTGGTGTGTGCGTGTGTGTGTGTGTGTGTGTGCGTGTGTGTATGTGTGCAAACTTGTCACTCCAGAGTGCGTGCCAGATGGAGTGTCTCGGGCGGCAGATATTTACATTCGTACGATGCTCCAGCGCGACGGTCAGAAGTGCTGATTGCTGGCAGATGATTATCAGGCCTCCGGTTATTTAGTCCCGACATACAGGTTGCCACAACAGCCTCTCTATCACGCCAAGTTTCCATCTCCATTAGCGAGGCGAAGCGCTCCACCTCGGTCGAATGAGATCGTCGACGTGTTTTGTGTTGTGTTTGCGCGGCCCGCTAACATCCTGTTCATTAGCTTTTGGGGAGCGTCTGTTTAGATGTGCTCGAATAACTCTTGGTAAACAAGGTGGGATTGTATTCGTTGTGATTTGTTAACTACCCATCACAGGGAATATTGTTTACGTCGTTGAATGTGAAACATTATTGCCCGTAGCATCGTGCTCATTGTCTCTGTGTTTATTTAGATCTGTTGAATGATTATAGTGTTGCGTGTGTACATATTGTCATGGTAACATTTGAGGTGTGGTTAACACCAAAGTAGAAATCCTGTCTCAGTTCATTTTGTTTTTGAGTTATTTGATGTGAGGACATCCTTGACATGAACACATTTGTTCACTGAAAGTATAAAGTCCATCATTATATAATTAATTAGAAATTAAAAAGAAAAGTAGAATTACTAATCAGGTTGTGATTAGGTTATGACTTAATAAATGGCATCAATTCCAACTGGTTAATTGGACAACATTTTCCATGTTTTTACAGACATTTCAGAGAGTGTCATATAGGCTTCATAGCTCAGTGGTTAGAGCACTGGTCTCGTAAACCAGGGGTCGTGAGTTCAATTCTCACTGAGGCCTGAGTGCAATTTATTTGTGCACCAAATGTCCACAAACTGAACATATATCTACTTTATACATGTTTCGTATCTGCGATTCCTCTACCAAACAGACCTCTCACAATTCAATCAAGTAAAAGTTCATGACCTCAGTCCTAAGCTAAGGGGCTGGGGTCAGGGGTGTGACAGATGTGAGTCGGAGACACATCTGGTTGGTATATGGGTTGGTGAGGGGGAAACATTGAGTGAATGGGGTGAGAGGGTGAGGGTTAGATGCTGGCAGATGTCGGGGGGGAATTCTTATTGACATAGCTGCCATTTCACTTCTCCTCTTCACCCGTCAGCCGCAATGAACGGAGGAGTCCCCACTGCTTTGTAATATGACCCAGATGATGGATCTCCTACGGAAGGAGCATGCACACACACATGTACAAGCTCAAGCAATAACACGCACACACATACGCACACATATGTTCAAACTCAAGCAACACACAGACACACGCACACACATGCACACACATGCCCAAACTCAAGCAACACACATGCACACACACACACACGACACACGACACACTTCTGTGTTAATCGCTGATAGTGTTTTCTCCAGTGGGGTGCGAGCTACCTATCTCACTAATCAGTTTTAGATTAGATTACTACTCCAAAGTCTGATGGCAGACTAGCTCAAATCTGATAAACTATCATTCTACCAATTCCGTAACATTCTCTTCATTGAATATTCCTGAATATTCCAATGGGTAGATTTCCACAGCACACTACTGGGCTGTATCATATAAATGGTAACATAAAATGTACCTCATAATGGTAAGTTCAAACAAAAATGTTGACTACAGCCACTTTAGATATTTTCTGTCAACAATGTTCCATTGAATAGCTCATCCAAGGTTGCACCAACGCCACTGTGGCTATTTTGACTTTAGTCACAGATATTGAATTAAGAAAATATTGAATTTTGTTTATGTCTTCTCCGTGCGGCCCATCCTCAGTTCTGGGAAACATCATCCGGACAGCTCCAAGGGACTCCAAGAGCAGATCAGGCTATGAGCAGCCTAGGGAAGTGGACTCAGCGGGCGCCAGCTGAAGCTAACGCAAACCATTGCCCAGGCAAAAGCCCGAAAACCATCATCCCTCAAGAGGCCCCTTGAGGACATCTTGGGCATGCGCTGGGTGTCCAAGACCCCTGTCATGAGGAGGGCCAGTGCTGTCCATCTCCCCCCTTCCTAGATTATACAAGTGGTTGCCGAAAGCAACCACCATTCACCAGATCCATTCACTGTTGTGGATGCAGCTGAGGCTCATCCAGCGGCTGATAGAAACAGACCTCGGCCTCATTCTCAGCACTGAAAGGGGGGGAGCGCTTCTTGGCCCATGAGATGCAAAGGGACTTTAACCCTTGGAGGCTTCATAGCTCAGTGGTTAGAGCACTGGTCTCGTAAACCAGGGGTCGTGAGTTCAATTCTCGCTGAGGCCTGAGTACAATGTTTATTTGTTGACTAAATCTTGATGACTCTAAACACACGTCTTCTGTATACTCAAATAAATGTATATCTCTTTGGGGATGGCAGTAGCTCAGGAGGAAAGAGCGGCTCTGGCAACAAGACCAGCTGCTGGTTTGATAAATGCAATCCATTTACCTTTCACTAATGCAGACAAGCTATGTTTGGTACAAGATCTTGTCCATTGGGCAGGTAAACTTTACAGAAGAGAAGACGGTGTAGTCCATGCCTTCATCTGTTATGGATCCTTCAAGAACCTTCATCCAAGAACCTGGGGCACCCTCAACCTGAAAACGTGTTGTTTTGCCACGGTTTCCGGCACGAATGGCATATTTCCTCGAAATGGTGTGAAACAGTGTGCGATGGGCTTGGAGGTATGTTTTCTCCCATTTGGTGGGTGTGTCAAAGCAACGACTTGTATATGAATCTCGCCATATTAAAAGACAGGATCCAATTAATATTTTGTCGTATTAAACACGTATTTAAATTAATTTAATCAGACTCCGAAAATACTAAAGAACACAAAGAATTCTATTATTATTATTACTCAGCCAGCCAACAACAGACAAGCTGTGATCCCTGGGATTTCAATGGGCCCCTGTCATGTAAGAGTCCCTTGAAATGACTTTCACAGTGTCTATGAAGGGCCAGGTGGAGGCTGGGCCCTGACCGTGCTGCTGATCTACGCGTGGTGTAAGCATCATTACTTTAGCCCGAGTGAGCAATCATGGATGCGTGAAAGTGCAGAACCACATCATTCACATGGAAGCATACGCACAACGCTCCTGTCTATGCGTGACGTGGCACTTCTCTTTGGTTTGAATTAGCGCAATGCTAAATGAGTCTGGAGCCAACATGTGTTTCTTGTTAGCACGCTAGCATGTCCTGATTTATGCTTGAGCCTGGCTTTACAGTTGTGCTGATATGCCATTGTGGCGCTGTGTGGTAAATCAAGCACACCTCTGATATTTCAGCTGACCGGGGGTCAGCCACTATTGTGTCTCATATCCTCCCGTCTAGAGCTGTCCTTCATGGCCAGGGTCAGTGGACAACCAAGATAGACTGACAAAGGACAGAGGGAGAGCGAGAGAGAGAGAGAGAGAGAGACAGAGAAACAGAGAGAGGGAGAGACAGACAGAGAGATCGGGTGATGGACTGAGAGCGAGAGACAGACAGAGAGAGCGAGCGACAGACCGAGAGAGTGTGAGAGAGTGAGGGAGATGGAGAAAAGGGAATTGATGGAACAGTGGCCGGTCCCATGACACGTCACATTCCTGAGGGGGTCTGCTGTAATTGGGAGGGGGTTAACGTTAAGGAGACGAGGCGAGGTGACCACTGATGCCAGCCACTGATAGCACCTCTGGGGGTAAGTGAGGTAGCTCAGCTCCCTGTAGCAGACCCTTATGAGGCTCCAGGTAGATGGATGTCTCCTCGCAGACAGCCTCATATAGGCTGCTCCTTAAGCCTGCATGGGACAAAACACAAGAGTCCCCTGTTGAGTGAACAACGATCTTTTCATCCCTGCTAGCCGGTGATCTTCTACGTTCATCTCGATTGGCTTAGTGGCGTCGTTAGCTTAGTTGTTTTAGCATTAAGCGTGTACAAAGAACAGTATAGGCTACGAAAGGAATACTCTGAGACAACATAATATGGAATATTCCTGCGGTGAATTACGATTGTAGAGCCAAAATAACACTGAGGCATAACAGCAAAAATCTAAACAATAAAAATTATACAGCAAAGAAGAAAGAAAGAGGAACAAAAGAAAGACACAAAGGAAGAATTAAATAAAGAAAGAGAGAGAGAGCTAAGAAGAGAATGTTCTGGTGACAGCTCTCAGAGCCTCAGGATCACTGGCTCCTTGTATGATGTTAATCGCTGTTGCACCGTGCAATTCAGCTGGAGATACCGCTCGCTGACAGATGTGGTGGGAGCGTGAAAGAACAGAATATGAAGTGTGTGTGGTGTGTGTGTGTGGTGGGGGTGGGGGGGGGGGGGGGTTGTGTGTGGGGGGGGGGGGGGGGGGGGGGGGTAGATAAGCAGGGACAGGGATAAGGACAGCCAGGTGAGATTGAAGAGGCTATTGTGTTGAGGTGGAGCGCAGCGGCAGTTTAAAAGCCTTGCATCTCCCTCTCTCTCTCTCCCTCTCTCTCTCTCTCCCCTACTCTCTATTGCTCTCATTTCATACCTGTGGACAGGTGTTTGGCAAGATAGAACGCACGCATGAGAGAGGAAGAGACGGGCAGAGGCATGGTGGGAAAAGAGCAACCCATGGTGCGTGTGTGTGTATGTGTATGTGTATGTGCGTGTTTGCTTCCCTGTGTGTGTGTGTGTGCGCGCGCGCATCTGTGCTTGCGTGCGTGTGTGTGGATATGTGTATGCATGCATGTTTTTATTTGTGCGTGTGTGTGTGTGTGTGTGTGCGCGCGCGCACGTGTGTGTGTGTGCATGGCATGCGTGTGTGTGTGTATGCATGCATGTGTGTGTGTGTGTGTGTGTGTGTGTGTGTGTTGGGCTGGGAGGGGCTTTGGTGAAGATCAAAGAAGGTCGTGCCCCCTCTCTCCCTCCACTGATCTGAAACGATGGATTTCATTTCTCCTGAAAAAGACGGAAGTGGAGTTGGATTACGGGGCCGGAGCGGGAGGATCTGATGTGCAACTAAGACCTGAATAAAGGTCCTGTTTTCATTATCTTAATGTCCGCTCAGATCTAGCTCAACATCACACTTTGCGATCGTAATAGTTTTACAGACACATTTGGGTGTAATTGTAAGCTGTACGTAAACATAATAGCAATATCTATAGCAGGAATGCATTGAATTGAAAAAGATCAATCAGTAGGATATTTTAGATATGTGGATGAGCGTTTAATAGAATAAATGCAACAACTTAAATAAGGACAATGTTGTCAGTACACGTAGACGTATGGATTAGAATAGATTAGAAAAAGGCCGTACTCTGGCGGTGGAGTTTGAGTGATCGTAAAATGGTAAAATGAGGCTTATAAGAGACATTTGGAGACATGTAACAGGCCGGCTGCACAGAAAGCCTCTCGCAGTTGGGATTGTCCTCCTATGGGGGGGGGGGGGACTGTTTGCCAAGTAGATTTACTATCACTGGTCCCTGTACTGTAAGAGCTCTTTCTATTTTGGCTAGCGTTTATTCATCTATTCACTTTATTGCATTGAATTTTTTCAAACTTTAGTTTGGGAGCTCAATTGATTCTTAGGACTAAATGGAACTTTTTTTTTTTATACATTTGAATAGAATAATCGTTTGTATATTAAGACTATGATGAACCAAATAAACCTCATAATAAAATAATTTCCGTGAAGATATTTGCACTGTTTATTTGAGCAGGATCTCATCTGTGATGTGGAGGAGATCAGAGGCAGTGTCTGGGTGGGCCTGGAGAACACACCATGTCACCAGCAGCACAGTATGGAGGCTTATATTCCCCACAGCCCAATAAAATGACCAAAGAGTACACAGTGTTCAGTGTTCACTCAGGCTGATTTGTGTGTAAGGAAATTACTCTGTAATTATGAGCTTTCGAGACGAGGATGAGCAGAAATGTGGGCCAGTGGTTGATGGTTTTCTTTCGTGGTGAGATGAGTCCTTCCTGTACTTGTGTCTAAAACCAAAGACATGGCCATTGGTTTTAGGAAGAGGCCTCCTCCTAGTCCTGTACTCATCTGTATTAAAGGTGCTGACATTGAGCTGGTAGATAACTATGAATATCTGAGTATTGTTATTGATAAAACATTGTGCTTTAAACCCCATGTTAATTACATGTCCAAACATTTCTTGAAGAAAATGTGTGTCTTTTAACGTCTCCACGGAAATGATGAAATGATGACTCTGGCCAACAAAAACAGATTTAGAAGGCTGTGTAAGGTGGCAAGTAAAATATCTGGTGGGAGTCAGGCCTGGCTTATAGACCCGTATAATAAGCAGGTTGTTAGAAAAGCAAACCGGCATTCTTAACTGCCAATGGCTCCCCCTTCTTAATGAGTGTGAAGTGTGAACTGCTACACTCAGCTCATTGTTTTAGGGCACCTGCTAGGCAGACCAAGAGCTATGCGTTCTCCATTGTCCCTACTGCCAGTGGCCTCTTAAAACATCTTAAGCGCTGTACCTAAACTCGCCTGAACTACCACTGTGTATTGCTGTTGTTGTTCTTGTTGTATTGTTATTGTTCTTGTTGTGCTGTGTGTCTGTATTTATATCGTGACCCTGGCTGCAAAGCAAGTTAAATTTTAGGGGACCATAAAGAACTTGAACTTGAAGACCATGAGCTTGAACTATGCTCATGTGGAACAAGAGCTCTTTTCACAGGTTCCTGCGAGGGGTTGTCTTCATATATGTTTGCGAATAATTCTTTATCTAACCAATCAAATTGAGTCATTGTCCAGTCGGACTCCCAGCTCAGGCCGTGCAGGTCTTCGCTACCACTACAACCAGGGGTTTGTTTCAGACCTCCGCTGTGTGTCGGCCATAGCGTCACTCCGCACTGTGTTTATAGAGCTGCAGGACAACGGGTATTTACGACCTCAGCCCCTTCATGATTTGTCTCTAGTGTACTGAAATAACAGCCTA